>JAJEKV010000066.1:5204886-5409465 GCA_021234155.1 Isoetes taiwanensis | reverse complement strand
GACCAGTAAAGTTATCATGTTGCAGCATTTCGGTATTTGGGTATCGTTGTTATTCAATGAAACAAGCTTGAAGCCTGTTGATTTCCGACATAATTTGCCATTACGACGATAGATTATTATGCTTTGCTTGTGTTAAGGAAGAAGCATCATGTCGCGATTTATAGAAACAACATGAAAGTTGGTTATTACACAATAATATATGTTCGGTTTCTCGTAATTACAGTCTCCTCGATCATTAACAGTGTCCATCCTCATCAATGGATTTGTTCTCGTCGGTCTCTCATGATACATGTATGATGAACATTCAAAACCAGCGCATGCCCGCCAAACCGTTTCATAAGTTATATCGCTAATGCAACATGAAATCGCAGCAAGATACACTACATATATAGAATCATTTTGTATTGTTTGTTGTCTAAAATGGTCTCAACAACAACAACATTAATAATCTGGTATTCACCGTCACCCTTTTTGTTGCCGCCAAATCGCCGTAAAGCCGCCGATTTGACCTTCTTTGTAATTATCTTCTTCCTTCTGGTTCTTCTTCTTACCTTCTTCTCTCTTGATGCCGGGTTTAGGTTCTTCGCCGCTTATTCAATTTCTGCCATTGTTCCACATTACCTTCAACATTATTGATACACATTTATCATTTCAGTATCATTCATCGAAAGATTATTCCATTAGAAAAGTTCAGTTCGGTTCTAAGTTGCCGATTTGACTTTAGTTTCTTTATTTCTTTCTCTACTTCTTTTCGCTCGGCCGAGGTTCGAGTTTGTTCACTGCTGTTCAGATGTTCAGATATAGCTATTGTCAATTCCAACATCAATATTGAAGTTTCGAAGTCATGACACCTCAAAGCATCATCCACTGAGACTTTGACTTTAGTAGGTGTGAGTAAACTCGACGATGCTTGAAATTGGTAGTAAATGTGACCGAGCCTCAATGTGTGATGATTTGGAATTGGTAGTAAGTATATATCCGAGGCAATGTTGAACCGGTGGGACCCAAATCGAGGAAGCCTCTACCGGGCTCGGCAGGCCGAGCCGAGGAATAGTAGAGAGAGAAGGGGAGAGAGAGAGTAGAGAGAGTAGAGAGAGGAGAGAGAGGAGAGAGAGATGGTACAAAAGGGAAATAGGGTCCAAATCGAGGCGAGGCCGGCCGGAGGCCGGCCGAGCCGAGGAAAGGAGCAAAAGAAAAGGGCCCAGACTTTGGACTTTATAGTAGGTGTGAGTAAACTCTCAGTGGATGATACTTTGAAATTGGTAGTAAATGTGACTGAGCTCCTCAATGTGTGATGATTTGGAATTGGTAGTAAGTATATATCTGAGGCAATGTTGAACCGAGACGGGTGGACCCAAACCGAGGCGAGGCCTCGCCGAGCCGAGGAATAGTAGAGAGAGAAGGGGAGAGAGAGAGTAGAGAGAGTAGAGAGAGGAGAGAGAGGAGAGAGAGATGGTACAAAAGGGAAATAGGGTCCAATCGAGGAAGTAGGGAGGGTTCGAGCCTGAGGTCGAGCCTACCGAGGAAAGGAGCAAAAAGAGTTAGTAGAGAGAGAGAGAGAGGAGAGAGAGGCAGCTAAAAAGGGAAATAGGGTCCAACCGGGCCACCCGGCCCCCTTTCTAGTTATTAATGTTGTTGTTGTTGGACCACATTTTGGGCCAATAGATAATAGCTACAAAGTGGTTGTATATATGTAGTGTATGTATAACCGACCATGTTGTGTTTCTATGTTGCATTGCGATCATGCTGTAAGTAGGAAACGAGGACATTGTTAGGACGCCCAAAGCTGTAGTTTTGGATGTCACAATCATGCATGCTAGTCATAAGTTATTGAGGGTAACCGATATTGGTGAAGTTAGTTTTCTTTAATGATCCAAAGGGGGGTATCTGATGCTAATAGTTGCAAAGTGGTCGATATGTGTAGTGTATGTATAACCAACCATGTTGTGTTTCTATACCGCTACCATGACATAATTGTAAATTTCTTCCCTTAATCACTTTAAGCCCAAAGCAATAGTATTCTATCGATCATGGGTAATAGAATATGTCAAAGGAGAATCCAACAAGGGCTTTCAAATGACCATTGGGTGTAACATTACCATGCAAATGCTACAACATGATGCTTTTACTGGTTTTCCCCATGGGTGACATAAGTTCATTCTTCATGGTGCATCAAGGGATTAGAGCGTTATCAAAATTGCAAGGCATGACATTTTGGGACCCAACAACACATCTCAATGTAGGTAGAGGTTGCAAGTGCACATATGTGATTTATCTTGAGACAAATTAATAAATACGTGGACGAATTAATGGGTTACTAATTGGAATAAACCATAAAGCAATGTGAATATTGCATTTTAGTGAATTTTAAATCTTACCCTCCACGCACAAATGCATGTTCCTTTATGTTTGTTACATAAGCACGTTCCTTCATGGTGCATTTTCAGATTCTAGATTATAAAATCCCAGGAAGAAAGACGTAAATGGTTTTCATGTCAAGTATATTAGAACTAAAGTATTTCGTAAATTATCTAGCCAGAACAAATGTCGATAGCCATCATTATCAAAGCTTAAGCTTAAAAAATTTATTTTCTAATGGTAGGTGTCACTAAAATAAACTTCAATCATTCTATAGACCTAATAATTCCACCTAACAATAAACTACTTTGCCCTTCCTTAGATTGCATGCATTAATATACTTCATAATCTCATTTGGACTCCGTGGACGTTAAAAAATCTATTCTATTCTATTCTATTCTATTCTATTCTATTCTATTCTATTCTATTCTTTAACTAGAGATTGTACAAACTCTTACATTCCTTTGTAAACCAAATAAACTACAAAACCTGTGCGCGTAGTCAAAGGGATGAAATTGAGAATTTGACCATAGATTGACCGGGACGGTATTCTAGACTTCGACCAGACGTACAACCACATTACCTAAGGGACGAACTAGAGCCAACTCATGGGGGATATCAGAAGCAAAAAGGCCTCTCTGAAACATGCGCTGACAGAAACTTGCATCACAGAAACATACTAAAATTAGAACATTCTAAGGGAATCTTACAAAATCTAAGAGAATCTAAGGAATTTTTATAAAATCTTAGAACGTGCACCGTAGGAACATGCACCGTAGGACGTGCCAAATTTCTTGTATATATATATATATACTGATATATATACTTATACTTACTCTATATATGTTCTTATGTTTGTCGCGCTTATCCGACCGTCCGTTCGAGATCCGACGGCTCACGTGGCTTTGGGACGTATCCTACGGCCTAGATGGCTTGGGAGTTTATATATAATCCGTATAGACGCGATCCTACGGGCCAGGTTGATCTGATCCCGATCACGGCCCGAGATCCTACAGCTTGCATTGATCATAATCCTTGGTCCAAGATCCTACGGCTCACATTGTATGCTCGGGCCTTGGTATTTTCAACAAATTTTAAGGAAAGGCTTTTAAAATTTTTTATGTTATTGGAGGGTGGTCATTAACCCACCAACAACCATTTTAACCACTAGACCAAGCATTAGTTCTATGAATAATTTATGTTTCAAATTGTCGCTTTTATCCGACCGGGTCCGCTCAAGATCCGACGGCTCACGTGGCTTTGGGACGATCCTACCACCTAGAACTTACTCTATATATGTTCTTATGTTTGTCGCTTTATCCGACCGGGTCCGCTCGAGATCCCACGGCTCACGGCTTTGGGACGATCCCACGCCTAGATGGCTTGGGAGTTTATATATAATCCGTGATAGACGCCGATCCTATGGGCGTGTTGATCTCGATCCCGATCACGGCCCGAGATCCCACGCCCGCATTGATCATAATCCTTGGTCCAAGATCCCACGGCTCACATTGTATGCTCTGCCTTGTATTTTTAACAAATTTTAAGGAAAGGCTTTTAAAATTTTTATGTTATTGAGGGTGGTCATTAACCCACCAACAACCACTACAAGGGGATCAACGCCGATAATCGACATTCCGCCGATTGTCACCTAAACGGTCGATAATCGACGCCAACGCCGATCGCCCACGCGACCAACCAAACGCCGACCGCTGACCATTTAACGCCGATCATCGACGCTGGAGTGACGGGTCGCCTTTGGCCTCGTGGGCATGCCTACCTGGTCGCCTCGACGGTCGCTAAGGGGCTGTAAGCGCGCGGGCGAACGTCATCATCATCGACGCTGTGCCGATGATGACATGGCATGCGGCCCGGCCGATGCCTACGCGGGTCCCCGCTGGCCAAGGGTCCGGGGCGCTGCGTGGAACGCCGATCATCGACGCTGTGTCGAGATGACATTGAATGTGTGGTCTGGGCCGAGGCCGACGGGTCGCCGCTAGGCATGCCTACGTGGTGTTGAACGCGAACGCAAACCTAGGCCCCTAGGGACCTAGACGGCATGCCTAGGCCCCCAAAACGCAAACCCTTCTAGAACCCGGCAACCCACTGTGGTTTACGCTTTTGGAGGCCCTCTCCTTGTCGATTCGGCGGACCTTTTGCCGCGGACTTGACGGGAGTGGGGGTGTTGACGCCGCAGCACCCGACTCTAAAATCTTCCCGTAAGCCGCTTGTTCCACTTCTCTCCCTAAGGCCCCCGGGACTCCGACGGCTTAATTCTCCCCTCTCCGGAATCGATTTGGCTCGCCAATGGACGTGAACGCCGACATTGCCCTGGGGACCAAGTTCCGCGGGCCAGAAGACCACCCGACCTCCAAGAAGCGCCAAAGTAGCTCACTTCCATCACACCTCAGAGTCAATTAGCCTAGGATGTGGATGCGATACCGGCGGGAGGGCATGAGTGTTTCTTTCTTTTTTGCAAAACCGACCTTGTAACTTGCTCCCTAGGTAATTTCGCCATTTCGCATTTCCATTTGGCAGGGTCGATTTGCCATTCCGGAGCCTCCCTGCGTGTTCGAACGACAAGACATCATGGGTTTCTACAAGGCCGACCTCAGACGCCATGGGTTTGACAAGTTCTCCTGACCGATCTGGAATCTTTTGGGCCTTCCCCAAGAGGGGCCCCCGGAACGGAGGATCCAACGGCTTGATAGGGGAACCGGGCTCCGGAGGGTGGTCATTAGCGCAGCAGCCCCCGGGAGCGCCAGAAGGGCTGCCTCGAACTTTTTGATCCCGCCTCTTGGGGTCCGGACTCTCCCTCTTGTGAGGGATCCCCGCAAGGTCATGGCCTCGTTTGACTTGGGGAAGGGTGCCAGCTCTGTTTTCCCCGCAACGGGCCGCCCCACCGCTCTAATGCTAACCCTTTGACCTAGACCTTCTCCCGAAAATTTCGAAAATTGGGCTGTGTGCCGAGATGGATTAGGAATCCACCGGCAAAAATCAGAATTTATTTTCGCATAAATGCATTAATTGCGAATTTATGAATGTCTTGCCATCGCAAAAGCTACTCGACTTCTACTTGCCACATCGGGAGGAGGACAGGCCCAAACTCCGCCCGCCGGGCCTCCCCTTGCTCCATATTCTCGGCTTGGTTTCGGCCGTGTCCCAAGTGCAACAGAATCAAGTCTCGCCCCAAAACGCAAAACCCTTATAGAACCCGCAACCCACAGGTGGTTTATGTTTTTGAGGCCCCCTCCTTGTCGATTCGGGCGGGACCTTTGCGCCGTGAGTTGACGTGGGAGTGGGGGTGTTGACGCCAGAGCATGGACCCTAAAATCTTCCCCGAAGCCGCTTTGCCCCTTCCTCTCCCCAAGGCCCGGGGGACGGACGGGCGACCTCCCCTCTCCCGGAATCAAGGATTTGGCTTTCTAATGGACTCAGAACGCCGACATTGCCCCTGGGGACCAAGTTCCGCGGGCCAGAAGACCACCCGACCTCCAAGAAGCCAAAGTAGCTCACTTCCATCACACTCGTAGTCAATTGGCCTAGGATGTGGATGCGGATACCGGCCGTGGAGGGCATGAGTGTTTCTTTCTTTGCAAAACCGACCTTGTAACTTGCTCCCCGGGTAATTTCGCCATTCCTGACGATTTGGCAGGGTCGATTTTTACATTCCGGAGCCTCCCGCGTTCGAACGACAAGACATCTGGTTTCTACAAGGCCGACCTCAGATGCCCCGCATGGGTTTGACAAGTTCTCCCGACCGACTGGAATCTTTTGGGCCTTCCCAAGAGGGGCCCCTGAACGGAGGATCCAACGGCCTGATAGGGGAACCGGCCCGGAGGGTGGTCATTAGCTGCAGCCCCGGGAGGCCGCCGTGAAGGGTCTGCCTCGGAACTTTTTGATCCCGCCTTGGGGTCCGGACTCTCCCTCTTGTGAGGGATCCCCGCAAGGTCCCGGGCCTCGTTTGACTTGGGGAGGGTGCCAGCCGGGTTGCCCGCAATCCGCTGCCCGGACCGCTCTAATGCTAACCCTTTGACCTAGACCTCCTAAAAATTCTCAAAATTGGGTCGTAGGCCGAGATGGATTAGGAATCCACCGGCAAAAAATCAGAATTTATTTTCATACAATGCATTAATTGCGAATTTATGAATGTCTTGCCATCGCAAAAAGCGCCCCGACTTCTACTTGCCACATCGGAGGAGGACAGCCCAAACTCCGCTCCGCAGTTCCCCCTTGCTCTCAGATTCTCGGCTGCAGCTTTCGGCCAGGTCCCAGTGCACAGACCAAGTCTCGCCCCCAAAACGCAAACCCTTCTAGAACCCTCGCAACCCAATGTGGTTTGCAGTTTTGGAGGCCCTCTCCTGTCGTGAGCCCCAAGGACCTTTGCCGTGACTTGACGGGAGTGGGGGTGTTGACGCAGAGCACGCACCCTAAAATCCCCGAGATTCTAATTCTCGTGAGCGCCCCTGCATAATGCAGTTCGCTTAGTGACCATGTCACGGTCAATTTCTCCAAAGAAAGGAACTAGGATATACACCATTTATGTTGTCTTTATCTAAGCCATGCAACAGAATAATATTTTTATGTTCCACCCTTATCTCCATCTTCAATACTTGACATACTTGGCTTTGATGTCATCATCTAGGCAAGAATGGCCCATCCTTTTCTTTTCTACTCTTTGGTTTTGATTGTCATCAACTATCTCAGCATTATCTAAGCCATGAGTTAAATTCGAGCTCCTAACCCTACCCCCAAGAGACGGACCCCATCGAACCAAACCAATTCGGGCCGATATGTCCGCAGGAGATTGCACATTCCAATTTGAGCATAGGATCTTCAGATTTTGCAATGCTATGTAGATGAGTCCGCTTAATCATATGCAAGAGGAGATGTTGTTATTCCCACTTCAATCCAAGACCGCAGCCTATCTAACAATAACATCCTTAGATTGAATATGAGAATATAAGTATAAGAAATGCTAGAACAAAAGATAACCGATTATAAAGATCCAAAACTTGAACAAAATGCTCAAATATTCTCAAATACTTATCCAATGTCGCTTCAAATACTATGATTAGAGTACAAATATCACTTAAAATGTCGAGATCGTGAGGTTGCCTCAAAGGTGGAAGAGGAACAGCCTCACACACTCAATGTCGTCGCCAAGACATCCAATAATGCCTTCAAAGAAATTCAGCTCCGCACATAATTTGTTAACTTTTCCAAATACCGACGGTGCAAGATTATCGTGCAAGCTATTGTATTCATCTCTCTTCTTCTTCAACAGCTCTTAGCTGGTCTTCTATTTCCTCTAATGCTTCATCTTCGCAGAATCGAGATAGTTCCCGAGGATTTCGTGATTTGGCCGGCACACGATCAACCATACTCAAACGCCTTTTCCAATGGCATTATTCAGATAGTAGGGCGAGGCATCCCGTGATCCTCACATTAGAAAGAGCTACAAATAAGGGGCTTAAGAACGATAATGAACAAGGAGTGATTGCAAGAGAAAGGAAATACAAATGTAACCTTAGATCGCCCAAAGACGCCCTCGATGCTTGCTAGAACTAGATGTGAAGCGCCAAGCTCTTGTTGCCTCAACCAAGAATATTTGAAGCGGCTAGGGTTTTGATGTCGGGTTTTTGCTTCAATTCAACCTTTGTAGGTACAATTAACTTTTTTTGGCCAACGCCGATATTGACCGCTTTTTGCAGATATCCGCCGATCATCGACGCTTATACGTAACGATTATCGACGCCGCGACGCCGACATCGACGCTGTTTCAGAATATTTCCTCAAACAGTATGGAAAACCCGCGGACCTATTTCGAGCAAGCAAGAAACTTGGAGGAGCATTTATTCCGCGATTTTTTCCCATCGGTCTTGAAGCCCATTTCCTTTGCTACAAGCTCCTGTAAGGTATGTGCTTGGATCAACCATCTCTTTTTTGAATCCATGCTTGTTTTTTCCAAGTTTTAGGGATTTATGTTCTTGTTGTTTGTTCTTCCCATTCTCATCAATCTTGGCCTCTTTTTAGTTAATTCTTCCATCCCCTTTCCATTTTGATCCCTTCCAATGTTTCTATCCTCATATTTGCCATGCCTTTTTTTATTCTTGCTTCTTTGCTCTTCCAAATTCTTGCTTCTTCTTCCTTCTTCCAAATCCTCCCTCTTCTATATTATTTTTTCCTAATTCTTACATCCCTTTCTCTCATCATCTCTTCCTCTATTTCTTCTTCTTCTTCTATTTCTTCTTCATCATCCTCCTCCACTTTTTCTTCTTCTTCCTCCTCCTCCTCCATTCTTCTTCTTGAATTTTTTTCACCATTCGCTTTTCCTCTTCAATTCTTCCTCTATTATTTTCTTAGGTCGATGAAGGAAGGAAACCCTTTGTTTTTGTTTTTTTTTTTTTTAATGCAAGGTCGATGAACGACCTTGCAATGTTTTGTTTCTTACTTAGTTTAATATTTTTTCTAACCATTGGATGTCTTGTTTTGCATGCATAACTCCTAACAAAATGCGCTTTTTTTTTATGTAATCCACAAATCTAACACCTTGTACTTATTCCGTAAGAATTTATTTTTAATACGCTTAAGTTTATTGCTTTGTTTAGGTTTAAAAACTTGGGGAGACTTGGGCAAGGGGCATGGTCGACTCCACCTTGAGTGGAGGGGACTAAGTGCTTCGGTCCAAGCTCACCTACTACTCTTGTAAATTTATTTGCTAATGTATTTAGGTTAATCCACCTAATCCTTTTTTCTTTGTATTTTTTATGCATTGCCGATAAAATTAGTTTAATTTGGTTTGTAGGTATGGCCCCAAATGTGAAGACAGTAAATGCTTAGTGAGATTAGGCGGTGCTCATAAATGAGATATGTGCCAACGAAAGTCCCGAAGGAGATTTTAAACCGGTCAATGTCTCGACCATTTTGTAAGGCATGTCCAAAGGAAGTGTCAAAATGAGTTAGCATCAAAATGACCAGGCCAGGAGGAAATGTTGACATCTCTTCTGAAACACATGTAAAGTCAATGCTTGAAACCCCATGGTCGAACGGAGACATGTTTGAACCATCCAAAGGCAGCTTCAAAGTCCCAATGCAAAGGCTCGTGGTCGAGGAATGGGTAGCTAGTTGGAATTCCTCCAAAAGCGACGTGCAAGATCACAAGAATGTCATTAAGGATCTCAATGCACGCCGGTTGGAGATAATAAGAAACGCTTGCATCAAGGGGAAGCTCTAGTGGAGCAGGCCTAGCATGCCCCACTTTTCTTTGGAAAATCACATGAAGACATCAATCTTCGTTGAACCCATACCCATAGAGGCCAGAGAGCTAATGCTACCGATTGAAGAGAGATCAACTCATAGCACATATCAAATCAAGATCATTGGTATACAACACTTCCAAGATGATGAGTTCTATCTTTGGATGGGTTTATAAAGGGGGAGATAGGAGCATGTCATATGAGAAGGCCCAAAAATATATATACGCTTCAAGAGTCCGAGATCCCGCGACCGCTACACCCATTGGACTTGCTTATGAAGTTGCTAGCTCTAATTTGGGGTATCATAGGGCCAATGGTGATTCTACCATTTATGAATGGAGAAACACTTGCACACTTGTTTGACTATTTACCTGGGGACCTTTCACGTTATAGGAGATGGTCAAACGCAATAGCCCACACGACAAAAAGGCCTCCTAAACACATATCCGTTTGAAGTTAGGGCTCGAATGAGAGTTGTATATCAAGATGTTCCGAGATAGCTCTTGCCCTAGCGTAAGGTGTGTTGAGATCCACAAGGGCCACTTTACTCTCACACAAAGCTCAATTGCAAAAGAGTCAAATTACATTTTGACCACAAGTACACAAATGTTTGGGTGGCAATTGGTGATTGGGATGACGATTACATTATTATTGCAAAGAACGTCGTCCCATGTTGAAGAGCCAATACTCACTTCGATGGACAAGTTTAAATATCCTTGGCATGCAGAAAAGTGTCTTTGAGAAATCGAAGGATGATGATCGTGGTTTGGGGGACGAAATTCATGATGTCTATGCATTGGGATACATCTATGACATGCTCCTTGATTTTGTGCAAGCTATGCGGCGAATGGAGTGGTTTAACAATGTCGACAATGGCCAATACATCAATCCAACACATATGTACCAACGACGCCTTGACAAGTTGGAGGAGCAAAAACAAGAATGATGGCTCATCACGCATGCGATGTTCACACAACGATGCAAAGCTTCGAAGTTGTTGAAGCCTTACAAAGTGTTGGAATATCTTCCACCATGGTTGTGAGACAAAGACGACATATGAAGTGCATGGATGCCTTGGAGATGTCAAAGTTGTTGTTTGCAAAAGACTTAAAGAATGAATTAGACATTGTATACCTTGTCTAGAACGTTGTGTAACTAGTAAATATTTAAAGACATTTGTAAGTCGAGCCATGTTAATATCATCAAACTTTTATTACGTCAATATAATAAAACAAAGCTTGTTAAATGTGCAATGAAGTTTCTATGTAATTAAGGTTTCTTAATTTCTTAATATGTCATTCAACACACTCAATATTAATAACTTGGGGTACTTGTGCATGTCCAAAGAATCATGAGCTTTAGTCGCTGTGACCTACTATGGGTTGCCAACCCATTTACTTTGGTGGATTGACAACATTCTTGACGACAACAAACCCGCGTTGCCCTCCACGTTTGGGGAAGTACTTGGTTTGACGTAATCCGCCACCGCCACCTAAACCATTTTCATGGATTTGGTATGCATTATTAGCTAGGTTAACATTTAGGTTAGTAGTTTATTTTAATATATTCTAATAAATATTTTTCTAAATGTAGGTGCATATCCACCATTGTTCTTTTCTTCGCGGTGCTTGGGTTGCACCCTTATATTTGGGGCCTGTTTGGGTACCAACCCGGGCACGCAACCCAGCCCAAGAAGAATAAGAGGCGAGGGCTCATCTCGAGGACGGAGGATCCCACGATCTCGAAAGTATGGATCTCCGTCAGACGCGTCTATCCCAAAGAAAGCACACCACCCACCGACAGTCCAGTTTCACGCCAACGCGTTGTCTTGAAGAATTCGCCGCAGCGCGTAGGGCCCGGGCCGCAACTAGGGCGAGGGTGTTCCCCGCCGACATAGCTTTGCCTACACCGGCGAATATCAGGGCGAGCCTCGTGAACCTCCCCGGCGAGCGTTTGCAGAATGAGCGCCGACGGGAAAATAAGGTCCCCCGACTTTCCTCTTCAGACTTCAGCTAGAGAGGCTTCGACCGTACTTCCCTACCGAACGGCACACCACTTCTTATATGAGTGAGTTCGTCTTCAATTACGTAATTTATGGTTCACTAACACTTATTCATATGTATTAACTTTGAAGTCGATTTTCTTTGTTGAGTGAAGTTTTAACACAAGTTCACTGGCACTACTAAAGATGGAGAGGAATTTCATAGGAGACGGAATGCCCCCTGTTTAACAACATTGTTACCAACGTCCACAAAGGGTACTTGGAGAGATGACTCATTTGATGCAGAAAATAGAACTAAGGAATAGGCTAGAGGAGGAATATCGAGCTCAAAAACAGAGAGATGTCCCCGAAGACCGTGGATGAGCAGAGCTGGTCAACATGTTAAAGCCATGAGGTATTACCTTCCCTTGTTCTTAATCGGATCGATATCGCATCATGTTTGATTTACGTTATGCATTACCCATTTAAGAAGAGACCGATAAAACATGCCGATATGGAAAATGTCCCGATAGAAGAAGTTTACTTCGACCCCATTGGATGAACGGGCGTCATTCGTAGTACATCTCCAATGCTTAGCACAAGTCGTAGACGATATCTAGATTAATATAAAGGGACTAAGGACTTGTGTTGTGTTGCGTCTTGCAAGGCCAACATATTGTCATCGAGGAGAAGGGCAACTCGACCGACTTTGGCGCTAAAGGTACGACAATAGAATCGAGCGCTTATGCTACCAACATGACCGGATCTGGTGGTTATAGTAATTTTAACAGCTTGTGCCAAACAATCCTTAAACGCCGTGACAGAGAAGATCGCGAAAGGGCTAATCGATTGGGCAATCGCGCCATCCGAATCGCTCTTGGTGAAAAAGGGTGATGTATGTATTATTCACTACATAATTCTTTGCAAGTATTTAGCTTTAAGCTTCGTGGTATGTTTTCATGGCGGGACGACGAGGAAGGCGAGAGGTCACAACGATGGCGCTACTTGAACTCTTCGATTTTTTATGTTATGTCTCGCTATTCTCCAACTCCAAGTGTGGTGAATAGACTTTTTACGATTTTGTAGTTCAATGATACATTAACTTTTGTTGAATATGATTTTGAAAGTATATTTTCTCACTACTTTTTATATTTTGATTACGCATGCGCCTCTGATACCTAAGTCTATTTTAAGAACGATCTTTAATTGATTAATTTAGATTTTAATTGATTAATTTAGATTTTAGTTGTTTTTAATTAGATTTTAATTGATTAATTTAAATTTCTCAAATATTTTATTTGATAAATAAAATTCAAGTCTTTACAACTTAATATGTCTTAAATTGCACCCATTAAATTTTTAATTTTTAAATTTTTAATATTTAGAGGCGCCGATGCTCGACGTCCACCATGGCACGCATATCGTCAATGCACCAATCGCGTCGATCATCGGCGTCCGGTAAGTGGCACGCCAATCGCGGGCACGACCGCACGCTGAACCTCCAAATCGGCGGCATCGCCACACATGTAGACGCCAAATTGAACGTCGATCATCGACGCTCAGATTGGCTGCGATTGGGCTCGCCGCCGTGGCATCACCGTGGCATCGCCACGTCACGACCGGTCGATGATCGACGATTCATCTCGACCATCGACGCCGCTATTTCGACACGTATTTCGACGGTTTTTGGTCGACGATCGACGGTCGTACGTCGATATAGAGGTTTACCGGTCGACCTTTGAACGCCGATGATCGACGCTGCATCGACGTTCAAAGGTCGATATAGACGTCGAAAAGGCTCAACGTTTTTGTAGTGAACCATTTTAACCACTAGACCAAGCATTAGTTCTGTGAATAATTTATGTTTCAAATTGTCGCGCTTATCTGACCGTCCGTTCAAGATCCGACGGCTCACGCGGCTTTGGGACGTATCCTACGGCCTAGATGGCTTGGGAGTTTATATATAATCCGTATAGACGCGATCCTACGGGCCAGGTTGATCTGATCCTGACTGCCGGTCTGAGATCCTACGGCCCAGATTGATCATAATCCTTGGTCCAAGATCCTACGGCTCACATTGTATGCTCGGGCCTTGGTATTTTCAACAAATTTTAAGGAAAGGCTTTCAAAATTTTTTATGTTATTGGAGGGATTCGAACCTTGGTCATTAACCCACTAACAACCATTTTAACCACTAGACCAAGCATTAATTCTATGAATAATTTATGTTTCAAATATACTTAAGGCTAATGCTCTAATTAAGATAAAATAGAATATAATATTCTAGAATGTTCTAGAGGTTCTAGAAAGTTCTAAAATCTTCTAGAAAGTTCCAGAATTCTAAAATGTTTTGGAATATAAGAGAATCTAGGGGGAATCTAAGAGAATCCTTCCAGAAAGTCCTAAATTGTTCCAATAAGTTCTAGAATGTAGGGGAATCTTCAGGAATGTAAGGAAATAGGGAAATACTTCTAGAAAGTTCTAGGATGTTTTGAAAGTTCCAGAATTTCTAGAATGTTCTAGAAATTTCTAGAATGTAAGTTAATCCAGGAGAATTAAAGGGAATCTAAGGAAATCTCATAAATTGTAAGAGAATCTAGGAAGATATTTACAAGTCTAAGGGAATCTTTTAAAATCTAGTTGAATCTAAGGGAATCTTCATAAGGGTGCTTTTTTTATTGACCTACTCAAAAAATCATGTCGCGACATTGGTGCTGGTAAGGTGCTGATACCCGTCATAAAATTTTTTCGAGCGCCCTTCACGTTTCGTCAAGCACTTCACCCGCCATAGCCAGCCTTGAGCGGGAGTCAAGATCCATCATTCCTGCTATTTTTGGCCAAGTCATCGATCCCGAAATTTTAGTTTGCAATCTCCAATTCGAATTGGAATTTCCCGCTAAAATCAAATGTCGCGACCTTCGCAATTATGTTTGTTTCCGGCTTCTTGAAGCACAGACTATGGTTCTTGAGTTGAGAGATGAATTCCTTGCTTACGCGGTCCGGGCATTGTGCTTAATTTGATGCTTGGGGATTGCGGGCGGGCATGCAAGAGTTCCAACAATTCCAAGCGATTTCGGAGTGTTTGTTCACAATTTGGCGAAAAATTACCTTGAAGAATCACCTACACAAATCGAAGTGCCGGTACTACATTGAAAACAGATTGGATTTCACAAGGAATGAAGAAACTACATTTGAAGCCGAAAATTCAGATCAAGAATTTCATCATGAAGATGAAAGACCGTGTATTCCTTGTTAAATGCCTCCGCTATTAAATTCTTTGAATTTTTGTTCTAAATTGTCGATCGATGTAATGTAATTGCTTTCGATTGGAAAGCGAATTCATTCAATGGTCTTTGAGTTTATGGACTTTGAACATGATTTCAACATGTCGAAAGTATGCAATTTAAATTTGTTACTTGGTTTATAAAAAGTAAACCGACATGCTAAAATTACAGGAGAATATGGTGGAATATCAAATGAGGATGATGAAGTTATGGATGTTGGCAATCTTGTAGAGGTTGGATCCATTTGTCATAATACTGTGTACTTGCTATAATAGAGGTATTTGCATTGATAAATTTCATTTCGATCAGTAGTTAGAATTGCGATTGCTTGCAAACCAAGAGAATTATGAAACCGCTTTCAAAAAAGACAAAAGGGAAATCGGGGAGGATTCAAAAGAAAAAAAAAGAGAAGTGGATCTTGAATCGGCAATTTAGGTGCAGTTGCAAATGATGCTACTTGTTGGTAAGAAAGGTTCATTCAGCGGTTGGAAGAAAAGAAAGTTGTCAAAAGAATTAGGCAAGCTTGTAAACGAATTGTGTGAGAATGCTACATCCGAAGAAAGAGTGGAAATTCTAGGGGTGCTAGAAAGTGGATACGAACTAGATCTCTCAAACGACAAAAAGAATTAAACACAATGAAAACAATCATTAACAATTTGAGGGAGTCTTTTGCAGCTCATAAGTATTCAAAAAATACAGGATGTGTGGAGAGCAAGAAGTCTTTTGCAATGACTTTTACGATCAATGGTGAAACTAACAAGTCCGCTTTTGCCAAGCAAATGAATCGAATAGGAAGATTGTGTCGATTGCGATTAAATAGAAGATTGGTCTGCAGAGCATGGTAGTGGACCATGGTCCATGTTCAAGAAGAATACTAGATTTGATGGACTCTCTTATGATGAGAGGAAGCTAATAGTTGACTTTTGGAGAGATAACACACGAGTGTCTCCATGCAAGAAACATGTTATAAGGATTAGAGTGGTGAAGGATTCAAGATCATGCATCCATTACACTTCATGGAGGATAAGGTTAGTTTGATTGCACATCTTTGGATATTGCCGTAATTCTTTGTAATTCTTTGTAATTGCTTGTAATTGCTCTAATTCTTTGTAATTCTTGTGTCATTTTTGCGGGTTTCATTTTACCAGCGGAAGGGAGTATCCTAAGTTTGAGGTTTCTTTTCGGTATTTCATGCCTTGAAACCCCTTTATGTCGGGAAAGTAAAGGAGAGAGAGATTGATGTTTGTGTGTATCATATGAGAGCAGATTTTATTCGACTTGCAATGAACAAAGTAAGACACGATGAAAAAATTCATGGTCCAAATTGTAAATGCACGTGTGAAGTTTGTGGTCCTGGACCAACATGCATGGCAAGGAAGAGCACCTATGCTTCAACAAGTGAGCTTTGGAGGTCTCTTATTTGTCCAAGAGATGAAAGTGAAGAATGGTATGCACATGGCGCCTAACTCTCAAGTGCAATAGTTGTGGACCTAGCAAGCGCCAACATGTCCAAAAGAAGTGAATTTCAAAAATGGTGTGCAGGTGGAGTGGAAGACATATGACAAGGTACTAAGATTGTTGCTGTTTTTTATGCTTCATTATGGTGTAGCTTTATTCTTTATTTCTGTATTTGTTGTAGATATATGAATCTGTAGAAGAACGATGGCAAAAGGTGGTTATAAGGGGAAAAAACGATCACTAAACCGGGTTTACAAGACCACAAGTGTTCTTGATATTTTCCGAATGCTAGAACGATCTTTGAAAAGAATTCATTCCACACAACTATGAGGCTAGATGGCAGGCCGTGCAATTCAAGGAGTGTTTGGAAACATTTCCAAAGGATGCAATAGTTTCAATTGATTGATTTTGCTGAAAATTACAGACTTCAAAATTCAGCAAGAAATTCAGAAGTGCATTGGAGGAATGATCGGTGCACAATTTTTAGTGCATATATCATATAGACATGCCACCAAAAGTGATGACCCTAAATTGGATGAAGATGAGAGAAGAATCATCAAAGAAACTCACTTCTACATTTCAGATGACTTGGGGAACATGACACTTTGTTTATGCAACATTGTTTGAACAGTCATGCAAAGCATTTTTGTCCAAAAACAAATCAAATACAGTGAGACACATTGTTTGGTCCGATGGATGTTCTAGCCGATGGAAAGGAAGTAGAACATTTTACTTTCTAGGAAGAAATTATCAAACTAGTGGCATCCCAATAACTTGGAATTATTTTGCTTCTTATCATGGGAAAGGTAACTTTCATTTTCAAGCACCTAGAGTTAATGTTCATTTCCAAAGACTAACGATAGAGAAACGGTGAACATGATGGTCTTTGGAGCTGTCATTAAGAGAGCCTAACTCATGAGATGTTAAAACGAAATTGATTACCACTTAGAAATGCACATGATGTAGTGGTTTTTGCAAAAAACATTTGGTGACAACATCACAATGGAAGGCAAGGACGATCTGGTGTCTTTGTTGAGCTCTTTGGATTTTTATACATTCAATTTCTTCGAGCTTGTGAATGCTTGTGTTTGACAGATTTTTTTGGGAAGTTGGCATAGGAGATGTTGATAGAAGTGAGAGGTATGATTGTGCAACTCTATCCGGCTCTAGCAAATTTCATTCCATCGGGCCTACTCAAAAAGCTGACCCAGACTCAAGTTGCACATATGAACTTCACTTGTTTACGCCATAACTGGCGGTTGGGAAATATGCAAAGTGTCCCCTACATTGCTAGAATAGGCACGTGGTCATACTCACGAATTAAAACCTATGGGTAGCCGACTATGTTGAGGAAGTTGTTGAAGGCCACGTTTTTGAAGGAGATCATGAGTGGAAATCGATATCATTCTTTGTTGGAGATAACTTTGTCACATCTTTGAGCCTAACAACAAAAGAAAAAGTAGACTTTTTATATTTTAAAATGCACTAGAACAAAGCATGTTATAGAGAAAGCATACAAGGATCCTTGGGGGCAAAAAGTTTGGTAGGAATGAAGTAGTTGTCCTTTGGAAAATATTACAAGTTGATTAATGGTAACTTGTATGAATTGCTAGAACATGAGCCGAGTCAAGTGTATCTGACCATTTGGTTTCGGGTTTTAATTTTGATATGACCGGATTGAGGAACAAACCTTTTGACTCCACGACATAGTGGAAGATCAAATTATGGATAGCTTGCATCAAAGCACATCCATTTATGCTCAAGAAGTTTTAGAGTCTTCAGAAATGATCCGAAAGGAAAGAATAAATCAAAAAAAGCAAAAAGAAAAGGCAAAGATGCTTTGTGATTCAAACTGTGAACCTTAGACCAATTTGTAAATTGTGAAACATATTGTAAATTGTAAATCATATTGTAAATTTGTTGTCATAGTTCATATGTAATCAAATTGGTTGTCAATCATAACCATAAACAATCATAAACAAATATGTAACCATAAACAATAAGGTTTTCAATCATAAACAATCAAGGTTTTCAATCATAAACATAAACAATCATAAACAAATATGTAACCATAAACAATAATATGTAAACAATCATATGCTAGATAGCTATCAATCAAAAACCTTATATTCATGTACACCTTATATTCATAAACCTTATTCATTGCTATTCTTCATATGTAAACCTTATTCATAAACCTTATTCATTGCTATTCTTCATATCATATAGACCTTATTCATTAACCTTATTCATTACTATTCCTATTATACATAAACCTTGTAAACCTTGTGTAAACCTTATTCATATGTAAACCTTATGTAAACCTTATTCATATGTAAACCTAATGTAAAAAACCTAAGGTAAAACTTATGTAAACCTTATGTAAAACCTAATGTAAAACCTAATGTAAACCTTATGTAAAACCTAATGTAAAACTTATGTAAAACCTAATGTAAACCTTATGTAAAAACCTAATGTAAAACTTATGTAAAACTTATATTCCAGAATGCAAACCTTATATTAGTGTAAACCTTGCTATTACATAAATATACAAAAAACATGTCAACACTATGGAACAAAATTGTGTTGCATGTATACAAGATCCACATAATATTTAAAAAAAAAACATCCTCATAATATCCTCCTGGTAGATGCTGATAAGATGCTTGGTAGATGCTGAGAGACTGCTAAATTCCAGAAAGTCTTGCCTTTTTAAAAGCAAGATAATTTTCCTCCAATGTACCACCTGGAAGGATTTCTTCTTCATTCTCGCTCCTACATCTGTGGATAAATAAATCTGCTCCTACATCCTGTGATAAATCTGCTCCTATATCCTCTTCAGCATCATTGTTCTTTACATCTCCAGATCTTCATCTTCTATAGGCTCCAACCTTGCATCTTCAAATGGCGGCTTTCCGCGGCAATGTTAGACACATTTCTGCAACAAGAAATCAATATTTAGTACAACTAAATTGAACATGGACTACTATTCAAACTTTTTGATTAGACTTACCATTTTTCTTGATTGCTCCAAGCTTGGTTCTTGCAAAGGGTCTTCTTGTCTGTCAGGGTTGTCCAAGTCTTTGGGAGGGTCTTCTTATCTCTGAGGTTGTCAGATCTTGGCGGGGGTCTTCTTGTTCGCAAGATTAATTTAAAATTAATGTAACTTAAAGAGAAGTTATAATACTAAAACTAAATGTGTACCTTTTTATGGGAGATATGTGAGCAAATTTAACTTGGGGACTCGACTTGTCAATATCTATAACTGTTCAAATAGAATTGAAGTTAGCACAAAACAAATACATTACAAGATACATTGAACAAAACTTACTTGCAAATGAGGGTTTTGAGTCTTTCTTGGTGCTGGCCCTTGTCTTCCTTTTCTTAATTTTTTGCAAAGTCCTTTACGCTTTAAATTCAAACACTTGCGTGTTTATTGTACAAAGTGGTCTTTGCTATCAACTTCATCCTTACGCTTCTTATCTTCATCATTGTTTGCATTTTCGGTTTGTTCTTCATCTTCATAGTTAGAGTCCTCTTCAATCACAATCTTGAATTCTTTGAATCCGGTTCACGCAAAATGTTGCTTGGGACTTCCTCTCCTCCAACGAGGGAACCACCACGATTGCATAGTTTTCAGCACACTTGAAAAACAAAACACATGGTACTTATGTCCACATTGGTTTATTTTAACAAACAGGTCATATTCTTGAGGAAAACAAAGGCCACACCACTGACATACATCGATGTGGTTAGCAAAGGCAAAGAATACACACCCATACCCAACTCCATCCGAGCTTTGGTGCTTTCACTATCTTGCTGCATGGCTGAAATATGCTTAGCCTTTGCATGCCACTTAGCCATTGATTCCTCAAAGGTATCTATTTCGGACTTCAGCAAAGAAATTTCTTTACGAATGTGTTCTTCCCCTTTAGAATCTATTTTGGAAGTGCCGACTCAAAAGCTCTCGCGATAACTTCTTCATCATTCTTTAGTTTTGCAATAGCATCAACTATTACGGAAAATTACGATTTCAAGGTCTTCTACGGACTTTCAGCTTGGCCTCTATATTTTCATATATAGCTTTGCAAGCTATGTCTGCTCCAGCAATAGCACCTTCTTTCCTCAACAAAGACTCTTGTTTTGATAATAGCAACTCCTCTGCATCTCTCTTCATCTCAGCAAGCTTACCCAAGTGATCCAAAACAGCGTTGCTATTCAAACAGTAGCTGCTGGTCTCTCCCTTAAATCGGCTCGGATGTTTGATAAGCTTCTGCTGACAAAACTAGCCCAGTTCACTTTGAATTGCCCGGGGTTGACAAAGCTCGTTGGGTATTACTCCAAGCAAAAGCTTCGAGCAAAGGTTACCCTAACCTCATTGTTGGTAGGCTTGCTTTTCACGATAAATCCTTTCAACAGTCATGCAAAGACGATTGGCGAACGGGGCCTAACAAATTTTAAATTTATCTTTCCTTTCCGAAGTGGGCGCGCGACTTCAAGAAAATCACGGCCGGAAACATCCTTCGCCTTCAAATCCTTTGGCTTCTTCCCTTCATTACACAAACCTCGCTTTTGTGTGAAATTCATATAGGTTCTTTAAAAGCAGCTCGATAACATCAAACAAACTTTTTTTAGTTCAATATCGGTAGATAAAGAAAAAAGCATGAGAAATAGAGGGATTTTTACCTCATGGGACTTCGCCGGGCCATAGCTAGATCTTTGGAATTCTAAGAGTAGCAGAATGAACCGAACTTCCCAACCCAATTACACTTTCAATTCGAAAATCAAAATCATAATCAAAATGATCCGCGATTGAAAATCCCTAGCTGCACCTAATCAATTACACTGCGAAAACTTTTCACAAGCAGCCCTGCACACCTGCAAAAAATGATGAAGGCGTCCTTCAAAAATGATGAAGGGCGTCCTTCACGTCACGAGAAAAAGCTGAAAATAGGTGCTGAGCCGGTGCTGGAGCGTCGCGAAATTGGGTAGGTCAATAAAAAAAGCACCCATAATATCTAAGGGAATCTAAGAAAACCTTGATGAAATCTTAGAGTTTTTTAAGATTTTGCAAAGAGCCACAATAGAATGTTCTAAAATGTTTCATAATAAAGGTGTACGATATAAATCTTGAAAAAAAAATGTTCTAGATGCTCAGGGTAAGTGCCTCAGTCTAAAAATAGAAAGTGTTTTAGAAACGTTGCACAGATCCAAAATAGATTATTTTGCAAGATTCAAATGCTCATGGGTAAGCACCTCAATCAAAATAGAAAATTCTAAGAGAATCTAGGGGAATCTTCATGAATGCTAACTATAGTACATAGAATGTTGAAGAATATAGAGGAATCATTATCTAGAGCACGACAGGGCCTTGCACCGTAAGAACATGCTAAAACTGGAACAATATGTCGTAGGACGTATTAAATTTCTTGTTTTTATATATGTTAAAAGAAAATTAGCTGTGTTTGGCACCAACATATATACGAGTTGATTAAAACTTAAATGTTGTTTATATTTCTACGCTACAATATATTGGCAGTCAGAGTACCCTTAAGCCATTGCAAATGTCAATTGTCAATAATGAACATGCACAAAAAATGTAACCATTCACCTTCTATTCTTTTCTAGCTATTTTTCATACAACCACCACCCCCAAGACAACCCATCACAACATTTCAATTCAAATCAATTCAATCTTAGTGTCTAACAATAGATCACAACATGCATCTACCTCATATTAAGAGACTTTGACGGAAAGATAAAATAAGATAAGACAAGATAAGATAAAATTTTACGTCCACAGGGACCCATCGGGCCGTAAGACGAGTCGTAACTTATGCAGCGTATGCTATCCTTTGGATGACAGAATATCTTTGAAATAGTAGGAGCTCGTTAAAAAACAAAGGACCAAACAACCATATTAATATGGCAATTAAGACATTTTAACAGCAAGGTTTACCATATATTTGTTAAGAACAAAGAAGGACTATTTATAGATCTTATATCAAGCATTAGCACTCCACATGTGCTACAAAATGACAATATCAAAGTGAACGTTCCATAGGAGTACTATAGCATGTGTGCTATATTACCGGGGTAACATAATGTTTCAATACTAGTTGACATTTCAAGGAAGGAAGGAAGGAAGGAAGGAAGGAAGGAAGGAAGGAAGGTACTTTTATCGTCCACGGAGACCAATCGGTCTATGTACCCAATACAAAAACGCAGCAAGCGGATTACTGCCCGGATTAAAAACCCCGCCCGGCGGGGTTTCGAGGAAAAACCGTGGCAAACAATCACTGTGACAAAACCGTCTCTAACATATAAAATGCAGAAACACCCAAATATATCTGCCATGCACCACACCCGTAGTGCCTAATCAGCTGGCAGCCAAAGGGGCAAAGGTGACCTCGCAGTCCAAGTACCTCCCGAATGTAACGACCGTGGCACGCATCGACGGTGTATTCATCAAAGAAATGCAAGGGCAAGTCCGCCATACTAAGGGAGCGATCCGCCCGGACGGGACCGACCGAACTGGCAACTCGAAAGTGTGAGACTCATCCTCAATGGCACCCGCTTGACAAAGACCGACAGAGCTCGCCCCGGCGGGCTCCCAATCCACCGCCTGCCTCGGACGCGAAGATGGTGGGCACCGTATGAATGGAGGCAATGAGTTCGCGCTTTTCAGGGCAGCTGGGAATGCAGGTAGAGCTGTGGGCCCCGCTAACACGGGGTTGATGTGCTCTTTGTAATGGGCCATTTTGACTCGCTTAGAGCGCCGGGGTCCCGTGAGCTTGCCAAGGAAACAAGCGCCTAGGTACTCCCCGCAGGTCGCCACGACGGGCCGTGCCCACCGCGCGACGACCGTGCTTCTCAGACGTCCATCCGGGCGGTAACCACCGATCTCTCTTACCCTCCAACAGCCCTAAGCCGCCGCGACCCATGGCCACAAGTAAGCCAGTGCGGGAGCCGAAAGCATCACCCATAGTAACCACTTTCCAAAATAGACGATGTGTCTATCAAGGGCTGCCCGCTGAAGCGGCAAAGAATCCGATTTCGCAGCAGTAATCTAATAGGGGATCAAGGTTTCACCCAAGTGCCCGTGCCAAAAATGCCTTCGTGCAACTGCCCAAGTCATTCCAGGTCGCCAAAGAGACGACCGGGCCCCAAACCTCGACCCCGTACAGAAGGACAGGCTCGACCAGTGCCCGAAACAGATGTGACTGATGGCCCCAATCATAGAGCTCGCACGGTGATTTGTTGTTTACGCATGGCATAAAAGCGCTTTCCGGCCCTGTTGTCGCATAGCGGATAGACGCCTCCCAGCAGAGCGAGGAGGGGAACTCCACCCCTAGGTACTTGTAGGTGGGCGTGACGCCCACAGGCTGTCCCCGATATGTGAGTGCAGGAGGCATGGGGTGGCGTGAAGAGGATATGAGAACCACCCTGGTCTTGGCAGATTGACGCGCATGTATGTAGCGACAAAAATGTGTCTAGGGCATCAGTGTGAGACTGTGATACCTTGTGGGCGGCCAGGCCAACATCGCCCCGCGATAGATGAGTCGGCGGATGACCAGTGCAAAAGTCGTGATGCCATCCCCCATGCTGGTAAGCCGGGGCTCTAATCGTCAATGTAGAGGCCAAAAGTGTTGGCGAGAGGGGGCAACCCCCGCCGGACCCCGATACTACTAGTGAATGCTCTGGCCCGGGGCCGCATCCCCGCCAAAACAACTCTCATACAACCTGTATATGGCATTCTCAGACGGCAGGGAGCCCGGTTGACGCAGTTTCTAGCCTACGCTTTTCCCCGGGAACCAGATCAAAAGCCTTCGGAAGTCCACAAAGCAAAGAATACAAGTCCGGGCCGATGATTCCAGCTGTCTTCAATCGGTGCCCAAAAGGTAAAGATATGGTCAATCGTTGAGTGGCGGGTCTAAAGCCTCGCCTGCGTGTGAGGGCTCGCGACATCCGCCGCCTACGCCTGGGTCAATCGCCGCCGAGAATGCCCAACGGGGTTTGGCAACACCGAACTGACCATGATCGTCGGGTAATTGGCGGACAAAGGTGGGTCGCCTCGCCTTTGTGAATGGGAACAACCCCGCTTGTGGTCCATTGCCGGGGAGACCTTCCCGCAATGCTCTGTTGAACGGGGTGGTAGTGAGGCACAACCAAGATAACCCCACGCCCCATTTGAGTAACTCGGCCCAAGATACCATCGAGGTCACCGCCTTCCCATTAGCCAGCCGTTGCAGGCCCCTCCTCAACATCCTCGGCCCACGAACCAATGGGGCCATTCGATGGTGGGGTATGGGCGCACGCTGCCCCCGGCGGGTCATAGAGCCGCCGCAAGCATCGCTCCCACCGCCGGGTGTGATGTCCCCAGGGGTGGGCGGGCCTTCAAGCACTTCCTGCTAAAAGGTTCGAGGATGAGTGTCCAAAGAAAGTTTAACATCTCCCCGATGCTCGGCAAGGTACCGCCTTTGTGTCCTTCGGATGGGCGCTGGTATGCGGTGGTGGCCCGCAAGGGTACTGGATCCTGGAATGTGGACGGAGCCGCCGCTATGTTCTTTACACTCGCATCAAACCATCGGTTACGCTGAATGTTGCTGACCCTGAAGCCGGCGACGCTGGGTCCGCCAGCACGGCCCGGCGCATCCCGTAATAGCCAAGTCACTGGTCCATGCCGCACGCTTCTAGTGTGGAGGTCCCAGAAATGCCGGGAGGGTGTCCATGAGCATCTACAGTCCTCCCGCCTCGCCATAATCTAGTCTCAACCGAGGACGGCGAGGGGCGGTATAGTGGGGTTCCCCGCGGCTTGCCAAACCAGGTCCAAATAAAGTGGGAGGTGATCTCGAGCGACCTCCTCATCCCGGATGCCCTGTGCTCCACCGAAAATGACTAATGAGATGCATATCTTGGCGCGAACTACGAAGCACATAGTCCACCACACTAGACCCTCCCCCCTGATTGTGGTGCTAGTGAAGTTGGTTTTGTTGCAACATTGTTTTTGTTTTTATTGTAATGTGATGGAAATACCCAAATTTTGATTTTGAAGGGCCCCATTATATTACGAAGCAAAACTCGTCTTTATGATCTACTTGGTACCCTGGCACTTAGGTGCTTATTCTGTACAGGCCATTTGTTTTAGAGTTTAAATTTTAGTGTAATATCACATTGCTGCAGGGCACAACTTATGTGTATGACAAATTGCTAAGACAATTGTATTAATTGCTGAGAGAACAAGTTTGACAACACTATCTTACAAGTTGAAAAACGAGGCCATGCATTATCCAATTTTTTGGACAAATCTTCTGCATGTGTTGAGGGACCATTTCAAAGATCTTCTTAGTCGGTCACACAAACATGAGTAAAGACAGAGTCTTCATCTGAGAGTCCTTCACTCTCAACAGTCTCTATACTATATGGGAATCATATTTTGGCACCTGGCCACACCATGCAAGTCAATTGTACTTGTTAACTTCCAAGAACCACGTGTATTTCACATTTATATGCTAATTTTCTAGATCTATTGTAATAAACTTAAGATGCCTTATGATTGGAATATGGAATTTATTCAGATGTAAATGATGCAAGTTTACTTTACAGGGAGCCTTGAAGGAATGGTAGAGGGGCACATTTATCGTAGAAGGAATGGTATGGTTTCACTATTCTTATTGAGCACTATGTAATCTTTGTCGAACTTAAACTCTTGCATAAGAGTAAAGAGAATGAGTCGAAGAACCCTAAGACTCCTTTCTAAAAGTGTAAATCATGAAAAAACTAACCCTTCTAACATCTGACGAGTACCAAACCTTCGCAAGCAACTAGAACTTCCAGCGGACAAAGAGGAAAACCCTCCAATGTGTCATCATCTTGTTTACTAGATATCAATTGTTAAAACAACAGAAAATCATTGGTTTGCATGCAACTATGAGTTATAGTAAAAGATATAAAGTTGCTACTAATATTTGTTTCTAATATGAAACTTAAAGCGTTTATTCTACACAATAATAATGGCTCATTCAATAGGAATAGAATAGAATGGAATGTGTGTTTATCGTCTACTGAGAATAATTGGCCTATGGGGCCCAACAAAGAGAGCAGCAAGCGTATTACCATCGGGATTAAGAAATCCCCATCCCGAAGGGTTTTCGAGAGAAAAACCTTGGCAGTAATAACGTGATGGTAGATTGTACAATCATATAGCACAATACTGCACACGAAGACATAACTGAGTCCATGTATCCGTAGAAGAATGATGATTCGCAATACAATCACCATGAATTGCATAATTCTTTGAAGATAAAGCCATTAATGATTTACAGCCTGTAGTAATAACAGAGCATCATATCCTCCCCTTGCCCCAAGCCTACCTTTTTTTGGTTTTCTAACAAATGTAATCTTGTTGTTAGTGTTAATTCTTCTCCTCCTTTTACTTATTAACACTAAATCCTAGCCATCACGATGGGAACCCTAGAATTGGAATGCCAACTGTATAAAATATGTAAAGAATACACAAGGTCAATCTTAATGTAATTCAACATAAAAAATACATGTCCCTAACTCGAATTCGCAAAAAAGGCAAGGCTCCTTGGGAATCGAACCCAAGCACATTCAGAGGGCTAGAGAAAAAATTGTAATCATACCTGACCAAGATATCTAAGTAAAAAGATTGAACAAGAGCCAAATTCAAAATTTAGACATCAGATGCCGATATGTACAGGTGCATTTCTTTCAGGATCTACAACAGTCTTGAAACAGGGGAAAATGAGGCCCACATCATAAAATTTTTGTTAAACTTACTAGTTTACTATAAAAACACAAGAGACAAATATGCACCACAATACAAGACACGTATATTGAATGATATGTGTTATATAGTACCATAAAGGTAAAAGGTAAAGGTGAAAGGTAAAGGCGCTCATGTTGCCTTTTTATAAAGGCGCGCTGCCTTCCTAATAAAAGCAGCTCCGCTAACACCCCACCTGCGACTTTAGTCTTTCACCAAATATGATATATAGAAAATGTTGTGCCTGTGACCAAATATTGCAACCCATAGATAATCTTCCCACCTGCAAATTTGATCTCGCACTCGGATTAAAAAAACCTTTGGTGGTCACAAAGGAAAAAACCCGAGTGCTATAGGATGAGCATATATGCCCTTTATTCCTCAATCTAGACCGTACATAGAGATCCTCGTTTGTGGGGTATGCCTGTACAAGTTTTAGTATACTGTATAATACAGTTTGTAAAATACTATAAGATTTGAGATAATGTACTATATGGTGTTGATTTTGTACATGTATAACATGAATTTAGGGGCTCTCGCTGCCCTACGTCACCCCCCGTGTGAATATGCACCCAAACCACAGGGGGTTTAAGGGAGAATTTTATTTTTAAATGTGGAATGCAATGGTTTGCGTTAATTAATGTTAATGGTAGTTATGTATTGGTAGTTATACTAAAAATTTTTTTTGTGTAGTTATAGACACAAACAAGCAATTTATAACAATTGCATGTTGAAATTGAGTTATCTGACAACCTATAGTGTGATGCTAAAAATTTTTGCAGACTAAACCCCCGTTATTCGTAGTCATCCCACCCTATTGTGATTCCACCATAACTCGAAAGTTGGCATATGTTCTCGTGTCTCTTGGTCGCTCAATGAAAGATTCCATCCCAGGCCAACGACTATACATCTTTTAACATATTCTTCTAATTTAGCGAATGCAAAGCAAATGGTGGAATATAGCATAGCATCCAAATAAAACTATCATACTCAGAAAAACTCGTCTTTTCATAAAAGAATAACCTTAAATCGTGGGAAAAAATTAGCATTAAGCAGAAATTGCAATGCCACAACACTACAAAATTGGTGTAGGCCCCCTTTCGCTGGACATATCCACTTGCCTTGATTCTGGAGCCTGCCTCCAGAAAATACCAGCTCTGTTCACCTGGAATAATTGTACAAATATACAGGCTATATCACAACCTAAACTAGCACATAATGATGTCGAAGCCGATGCATTACATCCAGTCCGGTATCTGCATCTGTTAGACTCGCACACCACAATGCCAGTGTTGAGGTATAATCATAATTCTGCAGCTTCAAAAACCATATTCCACGTAGTCATATCTGGTTTCTCAAAGATTCCTCACACTAATTTCAAATAGCCTAGAAATCAATGTCAAGGTTGCACCAAGAAAGGGATGCACACCAATATCCGAGAGCGCAAGCTCCCAAAACAAAGGCAAATTGAAATTGTATTCAATGTTTCAATACATGACGTACAATGATATAAACACAACGGTGATACTAAGAATAGTATTAGCCGTTCACCCACCGCCCACTAATAACAGCCATTACTGATAAGGTGCTTTAGCTGAGTGATGTAAGTGCTGTAAGTGCTGATACATCACGTCTAGCAGCAAGATGGTGATCTCGATATCATATATCTCGACACTCCTCCTTGATGAGAGATCGCCATCTCCATGCTCAGCCTCCTCCTTCTGGAGATAAGATCTGAATCTTGGTCAAGGCTCACTTAATCAGGTTCATCTGAAAAGCTCGCAAACCAAGTTTGCATGAAGAGATCAGCTCGATTCTCTCTGGTAGGTAAATAAACCTGCTGATCAACCACTGTATCAGGAACAGTAAGTCGAGAAGGAAAATGAAGTGTGTCTTTGATATCCATAATTGTTTTGCCAAGAGGAACATGAAAATTATTTCCATGCATAGCCTCGATATAGGCAATAGTCAACAACCATAAGTGCAGCTACTCCAACAATGCTAGGTCGAAATTCTCCATGAAAATCAAACCTTAGTACCTTCGTTTGACCTTGATCAAGTGTTGCTAGAAGTAAAGAGTCAATTGCTCCTCCTTGCTTTAGAATCATGATCATATATGATGCATATTCAACTCCTCCTTGATCAGGATGATTAAAATCATCTCCTGGATCAGATGGGTCAAGATCTCCTCCTAGATCGGACGTATCAAGATCTGTGCCGTGATCAGAAAACAGGGGTGCTGTAAGCACTGCAGGTGCTGGAAGTGTTGGAAGTGCTGTAAGTGCTGGAATTTTCTGTAATCCGAACAGAAAAATCAGTTGATCAGGTGTGAGAACCTGAGTGCCTCCTTGCATAAACGCCGCCAAAGTATCAGAAATGAATGCCACTTGATGAAGTGCTGCTACATTGCCTGAAAATGGGGAGATGAAGGCCACATCAAGATATCCTATCTCAATGGATGAGATATCTATTAATCCTTGCTTGGAAGGGGCTGGAATATCAGAAATTGGCATCCATTTATTGGGTGCTACTGCATCGTCTGATATCCAGAAAGTAGAAGGATCTAAATCCACTACTTCATGCTTAATAAGAAGAGATAATCTGCTGCCAATGTGCTTCTCCTCCTCATTGTGCTCATCCCCATTTAGGGTAGATTGAGTCTTTGAATGCCCTGCTGCAAAGAGAGTGGCATGATCATCTTTACCTGCATCTTGCCTCATCATGATCTCCTCCTTAATAGAAGTGATTGCTTGATGGAAGCCCATATCTTTGTCTTGCATGAAGCTGCTGCACAAAGAATCAAATGCATTAGGTAATGACATGAGGAAGGAAAATAGTTGCATCGATTGTGAGATCTGATGCTCTTCTCCAAAAGCTTCAATCTGCTGGAAGGCGTGCTTCATGCGATCTTGGTCAAGACTCTCGATCTCTTTCCAGTGCATATTCACCGCTTCAGCATGCAAATGCCCAATCATATGGGTCTTTTGGTCATGCTTCTCAATGAGAGCATGCCACAAATCATGGCTATTCTCTTGCTGGAACCCATCAAGGATAGAGTCAGCTAAAGAGAGCCCAATATATGCCATTGCCTTGTCATCTCTTTGCAAGCATGCAAATCAGCGATATTCTTGGCATCCCAAGACGGGTTCTTGGCCATTGACAATTCCCAAACTCCTTCATTCTTGAGAATGAAGATCATTCCCTTTTCCATTGCCGAAAACCCGCCCGTCAAAGATTTGAATCGCATGACCGCCAAGGGAAGGTAATCTGGTTATAGCTTGCATCCTTCTCCATTCTTTGTGTTGATCTTGAATCAATCTCAGCACACCTAAGTTCTCGATACCATGTCAAGGTTGCACCAAGAAAGGGATGCACACCAATATCCGAGAGCGCAAGCTCCCAAAACAAAGGCAAATTGAAATTGTATTCAATGTTTCAATACATGACGTACAATGATATAAACACAACGGTGATACTAAGAATAGTATTAGCCGTTCACCCACCGCCCACTAATAACAGCCATTACTGATGTGTGATGAGTGATGTAAGTGCTGTAAGTGCTGATACATCACGTCTAGCAGCAAGATGGTGATCTCGATATCATATATCTCGACAATCAATGTGTCATCAATGTGTGACCAATATGCTTTGTTTTGGAACATTGTCGCCTCGCCAATTTCTATCAAGCTAATGTTCATGTTTTATAAGCACTTCCCTGGATATGAACTTGTGGGTGCAGGAGCTCTTGAGGCTTCTGCAGGGGGGCTACAAAATTGGACCAGGTGAAGGCGCTTTGCATTGGAGAGCTATGATGGCGGCGGCGCCGTTCGAGAGACTTGGCAGATTCAAAGTAACAAACAGCCAAAATTTGGATTGTAAATCTGATGGTTGAGAACGTGAGCAAGATACCCTGGCCACAGCAATAGAAACAGCATCATCTTATTTAAGACTGTCAAGTTGCATAGACAACATCAAGCAGAATGCATTTCTTGAATGTGCAAATTACAACCGTTTAAACTATAAAAGTGTGTGAGACTGAACATTGTTCTTAAGACAAAACCAAGACTTGGACTCCTACAACCTAAATATATCAAAATTACCATAGATACTCTCAACGAAATCCCTTTGCAGAAGAGGATTTGCCACTTGAAGAGCTTGGATCCTTGGCTTTGTGCATTCGATCAGGAGAAGCATGGCCAACCTGTGCTACAGCAGCATCCGTCTGTGGAAAACAAGGTGTAATCTAACTTCCTTATAAACTGTCGGATCAGAATTACTCTGTTTTAATTATAAAAGAAGCCTTTCAAATTCGTTGTCAATCTGCAGACAGCATGACCTGTCAAATCTTTCGATTTGGTGCCGGTAGCTTGCATTTATTCCGGTGGCCCTCGCATCATCCATTCTCGTAGGCATCTCTTGATATTTATACCCAAAAGCCTCTCGTTATCAACGCATCCCTGATATAAACCTGCACCAGATCACCAAATTCATCAAAAAATACAAACGAAGCATCGAGCCAATCTGTATCTTGAGGATCCGACCTGCCTAGACTTTTTCACATCACCCAAAGCCTGTCAATGTTGCCGTGATGACCAAAGAAAATTGGATCTCCTGCTGCAGAGTACAGAGCCCCCATGTCTTCGTTATTATACATGACAGAATTATCTAAACATGAACATAACCCTAAACACATAAACCCTAAAATGGGTTATCTCGAGCCTTGCATGTCGAGCAGAATGTGATAAGAAAATACAATTTAAAAAAGAAATATATGATATGTGGGTCTAAACCAAACCATTGGATATAGGCATCAAAATTAGTTCAAGCGTATGCGCACTCTAGATATACTAATTAGTATGCCTCATCAAATACATCCATGAAATCATTTAAAAACCTTAGGAAAAAAAGTACAAAAATACAAAAGAAACCCCCTGTTATTATGCTACATATTCTCAAGGACACCAAGAATAATGCAATAGCACTTTGATAGTGTTCTGATAATGCAATATCACTTTGATTATGACACATAAGTATGCTTGGTCCATCTTGAACTTGTCTTGAGCACTCGAGCAAACGCCATAACCAAACAAGTTCTTGCCTCGCAGCAACATATTCTGCTTCGATAATGGAAAGTGAAACACATCGTTTGCTCCTTACTCACTCGAGATACCAAAGATTTTCTGAAGAAAAAGCAGCAACCACTCCTTGATGTGTTTGGACAACCACCCCAATGTGCATCTGTTACCCAAGCAATCTGAAAGTATTCGAGCCTTTGTCTTTGTCTTCGTCAGTAATACCATTTTGCATTGTCAGTACGTAATTGCTTGATCATTTTACCAGCCTGCCACCATACTTTGGAACACTTGTAAAGACTTGGAATTTCGTAGAGATAAAATATACAAAAGTTCTACATGAAAAATCATCTACAAATAAGATGAAATAATGTTCACCACTCAAAGCATAAGGTAGTGGGCCACATCATCATGCACAAGCTCCCGAAGATAAATTGCACAGCAACACATGCCTCATACGTTGCTTTCCAATAGCACACACCTCACATGTTGCTTCCCAACAGCACATGCCTCATATACATCCATTGATGCAATGCTTCTCATGATAGACCATTAACAGTTCTATCAGAGGCTATAATAACATATCCGCATACATCCATAGATGTAGTACTACTCAATGATAGACCACCATCTTCTTTATTAAAATGGGAGGGTGTTGGTAACTGTGCCCGGAACGCCGCATGTGCAGACGCATGCGGCGTTCCCTCTCCTGGTTGCGGGAGTATTTTCCTAATGTTGGCCGGGAGTGGTTTTGAAGCTACAGTACTTTGCGTTTTTTTTTCTGTTAGTGAGGTCCGCCACAGCTAGGTCAAATGGATTCTCGAGCTTCCTAAGGTTTTACAGGGACTGGAGCAGACAGAAGTCTCAGATTCGAAGCTACAAAGTCGTGGAATTGAATTGCAGAAGGCAAACTGAATCGGTTGGAGAGAAAATCCAAGACTGGTCGATCTGTATCCAGGCAACGTGGTCTGATTTGGAAAGAAGTTGATCGAATTATTGGATCCTGCTGCAGGTTCCGCAGCTTGTCGTGTATTGAAGATTTGAATTCTAGCAATGGATCTTATGAGGTGATTTCTGAATCGGCAGACAAGGTAGAAATTTCTTTGCTGGATGATAGTATCGCATTTGCAAGATATTGTATCCAGGAGGATGAGAGGAATAGGAAAAGTTGCACGAATGCACTTTCCAAAGGCAAGTCTTTTCTCATTTCGTTCTGAATTTAGTTGTTCTCGGCTTTGACCTTTTGTTGCGGCTGAAGTTCTTAGTGCCAATATTCTAATACTGAAGGCCTTTATTGTTAAAGGGAACTTCTGCATTATACTTTATCATTTCTCGATTTGCAGACATTGCCCTTATCTCAAATCAAAATCCAGAGGATAGAAAGTTGTCAGAATATAGTCTTGATCTGTAAAAAACAAATATGAGGGATCAAGCAATTGTTTCAAAAGCACAAAGCACTTCAAGTTTTTGTGTTGGTCCTTGCACTTTTGTAATAAGCATGATAGTAGGGGAAAGCTCTCTTACATCAGCAATATTAGGTCTGTGGTGTGTGACATTTTGATGTTTGCCTCATGTTATGACATGGGTGCATGCCATAACATGCAGAGAAAAACTGCATGTGAATCATGCTAGATATTTATCTAAATGTGCATCATGTATATATCTGCACTTTTGTCGAGGCTTAGATTGCACAACAAATTTATTGCATTTTCAAAGTGGGTTGCCAGTAGTACGATAAAGGTGGCTCCATATGGCACATTTCAAAAGAGCATAACACAGCTTTGCAATAGCTACTGTAGCTATAACTTTTATTCTGAAGCTTGGCTCCTCTTATTTATAAGCAAACCTGATATACACTACATAGAAGGTTGCCCAATTAGATGCATCTATTTCTACCTAGGCCTGTATATACCTGTACCATAGCCTACAAGGATCCAGAGCTTCAACAATGCCCATGTGAAGGCAAAACAAGATGTGAAGGCAAAGATGAAGATGCTCACCTTCATCTTTCTCTAGATTTCGGTTCTATATATCTTCGTCGGGTTATAGACATGGTAAGCACCATCCAATATTTTTTCTCTTTCTTTTCCTCCTTTTCAAGTTTCCCTGCAATGAGTCATGTAATTAGCAAGCAAAGGCAGAAAAGCCACTGCAATCAGAAAACCTACTGATGCCATTGGTAGAAAATGCTTGATTACATGATCAGATAAAATAGCTACTAATATGAATCTGGCAGAAATGGCAAGATGCGATTTGAACAGTAAAAGCATAGGATCTTTTTGCAAACCATGAGCTGATTTTTATGAAGAAAGTATGATGCAGCCAGATCCTAGAAGCAAATGCTTGAGTTGAAAATTATGATGTTTTTTAGCACTGCAATTCATGTACTTTGTTCTGATTGCATTAACTGCAACACACGTTTTCAACTGAGATCTTCGCTTAAAATTATGTGAATGTTCTGTTTGCTGCAGTTCAAGCTATAAGACCTAAATGCCTACCTCCTCTCTACAATTTTCTAAATAACATTTGAAGCTGCATCTTGAAGCTATTTTTTTTTTCAGCTTGGTAAAAGCTCAAAAACTCATGGTTACTGTGTCTATTAGTGGACTATGATGTATATTCAAGCATCCGTCATCAACATAGCAAGTAATAAATTTAATGTTTCTGGCTTTAATGCAATCATGAACATGAATTGTTTTTACATTTTACATAAATTTTGACATTCTTAAGCACATGTTTATTGATGTAATGAATCTAGATATTAAATTACTTCAAGAATGCAACAATTTGGATGCCATAAGTTTTGTATCTACAATTGAGATTTATGAATTGACACATGGATGAATATATTTTTCCAAATTTTGATGTAAAACATAAAAGGCCCAGATTTTAAAGACTAACATGAGTTGAGATGAAATTCAAAGTCAATAGTCATACATACTTAAACATCAAAAGATTTATCAACTTCATCACCCAATACAACAACAATTGCATAAAAATTTGTCACATCTACAAACTCCTATATTTCATTGTGCTGCTCTTGATGTATATGCTGCTGATATCCTACACTTATTATTCTTTAACTCTCTTTCCATGTCTCAATATTTATATGGCAACATATATTATCAACGTGTTGTTTATGCCCTCTTCCTCACAATATACTCTATTCCACTCTCCTCTTCTCTTCTCTCTAAAAAGTAATCATTGGCTTTGCCTTCGTCAACTAGAACAAATAGTGTATATCCTTAAAAATGACTTTGATGGCGACTAGACATATGTAATTGTGTCATTGAGCCTGAAAATGTTCAAATATTCAAAATGAATACTTTTTGAAATGAATCCGCAGAATCACCAACTAAGCTATGTGATGGGAAGGGCGAAGATCCTAGTAGCTAGCATGTTTATATATCTACTCTTTCTGATTGAATAGCACAATCTAGTATTTCCTACATATATTCTATGTGTTATCGAGTAATGAGCTTATCTTGGGTGCTATTGAATATACAACTGCAATTGTCAATCGTGTATGTGAGTTGTGTCTTGGCCGAGTTACTTCTTTTGTTTCATATCCATTGATTTTACACTTTTTTGTAACGGCTTGCGTCTATTTGAAAAGTTTGGCTATAGTAGATGCATGACTGGATACGATGATTCTATTGCCTTTCCAAATATCTGATTCTATTGCTTTTCTACAAATACTATGTATGTTGATTGTTTACCTTTCCAAATATCTGTATTGGTTACTGCAGTCCCTGTTGTAGCCTACAAAAAGAGGGATCGTTTGTGCTACCTTGAACTCCCTAAGTTTGTTAAGATTTGAGCAAACAGTAAGAAAATCAAGAACAAGAGGCAAAGTCGAAAATAGCGCACAAAGACAATTTAGGCGAACACAATGATCGTAGAAAAGCTTGCTTGATCAGGAGATTACATCTGCCTTATATAGGTTGGGTTTAGAATCTTCTTAATCTGGAGCAGGTGAAGATTCGTGTCAGCAACAACTTCCACAAACTAAGAATAGCAAAGGAGAATTAACTATCTGCATGGAATCTCTCTAATCTATCCGTTAGTAATCCCTGTAGACTTTGATTCCGAACATCCCCCCTTAAAGGATGGAGGGATTAATCCAATTTGCTGCATTTCTGCATTTTAGGAAGGGGCAGAGGCTTAGTGAACATATCGGCTGCCATGTTTTCGTGAGTCGCAAGAAGAGGCGATCCAAAGACGCCCCTCGTTCTACCAACCGGCCGAACCACATGATACCTTATATCAACACGTTTCATGCCTTGGTGCATGACCGGGTTATGTGAAATGGCTATTGCTCCTTGATTGTCACTTAGTATGTGTAGGGATGGATCAGAAATTATGCCACATTTCGAGCCAAACCGATGGATCCGCATCGCTTCATTACGGCGTGGGCTTCCGCTTGGATCGAGCGATGCGGTGGCTCCCCGCCAACAAAAACACATACCTGAAATGGAGGTGCGATCATGCCGATTTCCTGCCCAATCGAATCGGAGTAGCCAAGAATTTCAAGTCTCATGTCTTTGAGTATTGATGCCATGTTTGAGGGTACCAAATTTATGTAACGGAGGCATCATTTGAGCCACACAATGAGTTGCATTTCTGTGGCAAGAGAAAATCGGGCTGAGTTTGCAAATGATGAAGGAGATCCGGATGACGGTGGACACAAGTTGCAAAATTAAGTGTACCAATGATGCTACGATATTGATCGCAGTAGAATTGCATGGAAGAGAAACAAGGTGGATCTGTAGGCAACAGAACAGAGGCAAATTCCATGGGTGTGGAGATGGGATTGCAAGAGAGAAGACCAACTTTGAGAAGGAGATTCTGGAGATACTTGATTTGTGTGAGACGGAGCAGTCCAGCAGTTTGATCATAAAGAATTTCAATTGCAAGGAAATAATGTACTTGTCCCAGTTTGCAATTGTGATTTGAGAAGACTAAGATCTTGATGGTCGGCTGCAACATGGAGCAGATCATCCACGTAGCAAAGAACAAAGAGTGGATTGGGAGATGATCTGATATAAACGTTAGGATTTGCATGACTTGGCTAAAATTGAAGATCTAACGAGAGACTGATGAAGACGGGCATACCGGGTTCTAGGAGCTTGATGTAGACCATATAGAGCTTTGTGAAGCAAACAAACGATATCTTTGGCAGATCCTTGTACAAAACCTTCAGATTGTTCAAGATAAACTGTTTCTTGTAAATCACCATGAAGAAAGGCATTAGTGACATCCATTTGGTGGATAAAATAGCGATGTTGAGTGGCATGAGCAAGAATGATACGAATGGATACCATTTTGGCAACAGGAGCAAAGGTTTGATCAAAGTCGACACCTTGAGTTTGTGTGAACCCTTTGGCAACAAATCTGGCTTTGTAGCGGTCTATGGCACCAGTGGAATCATATTTGAGTTTAAATACCCAACGAGACCCTACAACAGAGTGATCAGAAGGTCAGGGAACTAAAGTCCAAGTGTTTGCTTCAAGAATGGCCTGATATTCATGTTGCATTGCAGCAGCCCACTGGGATTTCTCAAGACTGTTCATGGCAGATTGGTAACTGGGGGGTTCAATAGATTGATCAGAAATTTGAAATGAGTAATCTTGAGCCCAAATAGGTGGGCGTCTGGTGCAAGATGGGCGAGACATAATTGCAGTAGGCAGTGGAGTGTCAGGCAGAGTATCATGCTCTGGAATATCAGAGACTGTTGGCTCAGCAGAATGACAAGGAGAACTTGAAGACGCAGGTGGATTGGGATGCTCAATGGTGGAACCTTGAGAGTTTGAAGAATTTGATGAATCAGGCAAGCTTAAGGGCTGTGCAACAGGCGCTTCAAACAAGATATAGGAGGGATCTGGGATTTCAGTGTGAGGAAAGCATGACTCCATCTCATTGAAGAATGCATGAGCAGTAACAACCAGGGTGTTATGATCAAGATCAAACAGACGATATGCTTTTCGATTAAGGCAGTAGCCAATAAACATGCAGGGTTTAGCCTTTGGTGACATCTTAGGATGGGATGGAAGAGGGGCAAATGCACGGCATCCAAACACTTTAAGGTGTTTGAGACTTACAGATTTTCCCGACCACACCTCTTCTGGCAATTGATTGTTGAGACTGCTATGAGGTGCCCGATTTGTCAAGTACACTGATGTCTATACTGCCTCACCCCAGAAACGAGCAGGAACATGTCTAGCAGCGAGAAGTGTTCGAGACATTTCAATAACCGTGCGGTTGGCTCTCTCAACACGTCCATTATGCTCTGGTGAATAAGGAGCACTAATATGATGCTGAATTCCATGACGGATGCAAAAATCAGCAAAACTTCGGGAGTTGAATTCCCCTCCACCATCACTGCGTACGGTAGCCAACTGTTTCCCTGTAAGACGCTCAACTTCTGCGAGAAATGTAACAAAGTTATCAAAAGCCTGATTCTTGGTGTGAAGAAAGTAGACAAAGTGCTTGTGGGAGTAGTCATCTAACAGGAACATAACGTATTGAGCGCCGTTGAGGGTAGGTGGTCTGATGGGTCCACAGAACATGAACAAGCTCAAGTGGGCGTGATGCGCAGGACTCAGAAGGTGAGAAATGAGCTCGAATTATCTTATTTTGGAGACATGCATTACATGGCAAGGAAAATAGAGAGTCTGGAGGCAGATTCTTGCTTCGAGTTAAATGAGCAAGCCTAGCAGAGGATATGTGTCCCATTCTTAAATGCCAAATGGAGTGCTCTAAGGATTGAGTAATTGCAATATGTGCTTGCTCAGAAAAGATCTCTGCAATCTGATACAAATTTCCTGCACGAATTCTAGTGAGAAAGATGGTATGATCAGGGCTTTTAATCTGGCAGCAGTCAGACTGAAAGACAACATGAAGGCCAGCATCTGTGACTTTACTCACAGATAACAGACTTTTGTGAAGACCTGGAACATGCAAAACATTCTTCACAAGCTTAGTATGGCCAGACTTGAATGTCAATGAAATGGTACCAGAAGCAATAGCAATTTGATGATGATTATCTCCCATTCGGACTGAGCGTGGATGTGGGAAACATTCATACGTGACAAAGACTCCTCTGTGAGGAGTCATGTGACTGGTAGTCCCTGAGTCCAGGTACCAGGCATGATCTGGAGTCAAAGAATCAACAACTGCAGTACAAAGAAAATCAACTACCATGTTACTCTGTTCAATGGTGGAGACTGAAGTTGATTTTGGCACAGGAGCAGGAGCCCGACAATCTCAGGCCAAGTAACCATCTTTTTGGCATCTGTAGCATTTGATTTTCCTATCAGTGCGTGGCTTGCGAGCTTGATCTTTGCCATCTTTGCTGGATTTGATTTCAGCTACCATAAGAGTATCAGCAGAATGTGGTCGAGTCTGCATCTGACGCATGAACTCAACCTTGACCCGCTCATAAGCAGTTTCAAAGGTGTACTCCTGGAGCCGCCCTTCAAGATTAATTACTAATCCTTCATAGGATTTCGGAAGGTTGTTCAAGAGAATACAGACCTTCTCATCTTCCTTCATCTCTCTTCCAGTAGAACATAGATCATCCAAAAGATCTTTCATTTTGCAGACATGCTCAATCAGGTCTGCTCCTTCATCAAGGTGAAGCTCATACAACTTCTTCCAAAGAACAAGGCAATTGCTCACAGTGGTGGATTCATAGTGAGACCGCAAGGCCATCCACATGTCTCGAGCAGTCTGAGACCCTTTGACAATCCAAACAGGGATGTCATCAAGGCTTGCTGTGATTAGCAGCTTGGCCTTTCTGTCTTTTTCAAGGAAGTCAGAATTTCTTGCATCAAGAGCAACCTCAATTTCAACCTCTTCACCCTCAATGGTTGAATCAGATACGGGCCTAGCCAATCATGGTTGTCCTGTCAACCCATACAAACACAATAGTTTCAAGTCCATTGTTGGACTCCTTAACCTTGATTTTATTGCCACTTAAGCATACGAACTTTTGCCATTTCAAAATTCACTATCCACACTTAGTAGATACAAGTCATCTACTCATGTCAATCATATCCCAGACCACCCAGTGGTAAGATTGACGCTACTCCACAACCATGGACGTCCCATAGGGTCTAGCATGTGCGACATGCACCCAAATTACCTGTAACACTTTATTTCCTCCCCCTCCTTAGAACCTAAGGTCTAACTAAGGATTCAATATAGGAAATATATTGTACAATTACTTATTCTTCTAATGGCCACTTATGAATTCTCGTATCCATATGAGACCTTGATATTCCAAGAATATCCTTATTGTACAACTTCCGAACAAATTGGACATCCAAAAATCAGTTCGGGTTACAGTGGAGTTTAACACAAACACTATCATGGAATATAGCCTCATTATCCAACATAGTATAGTTCATATAGTTAGCTTTCACAATACTCAGTACTAGATCTAGTTTTCCCAACAAAGCTAACTCATATGCTAATATTCCCAGCCTTTTCCCCTCGAAAGGGATTAGCATAATGCAGAATGAACACTGACACTTTTCTTAACCATATTATTAAGAAAATTGTTCGTATAACTAAGAAATTATTATTTCTCAGGTTGACACAATCATCTTCTTCAAGATAACCTCAACTTGCATAGGTTTGACACTAACTTGGAGATTCACGCAACTCTACTTCTGGAAAAGTGAGAATTGCCTCTCCATCATGCAATAACTCAAAGTAGAATCCTTTTTGAGGCACTTATGTACTGCTGTATATATCATAGGTTTCTATGCCAATCTACATATATTAGATCACTTTTTCAAGGAGAACCATCGATATTTTTTCAGGTGGGACGTGGCATTCTGAGCAGGCCGCCCTTTGGCAACCGGCCGCTTTTACAATTGTGGCGAGAGATTCTTTCTCGTATTTCTCTTGCAAAGGCAGAAGGCATTCTGCATGGCCTTCCCATGAATAATGGTTCACAAGAGATTTGTAATCAGTACGCAGATGACACTTTCTTGTTCTTAATGGCTAATGAGTAGAATTTGCAGAATGCTATTTCCTTGTTGGACAGTTTTTCCTTGTCTTCTGGTATCTTTGTGGGATGGCAAAAGTGTACTGCCTTATGGCCCTAGACTCTCCAGTGCCATCTTCTGTGGTTGCATTTCCATGGAATGTTCTTCCTCATGGGAAGGCAACTAAGCTTTTGGGCATTCCAGTTGGTATACACCTCTCATCTGGAGACGCATGGGATGTCATTATTAAGGGGTTGGAAAGGCATTTGTTCTGGTGGTCCATGGCTAAGTTATCCATGGCCTGGTTATGCTTGTGACAAGTCGATTCGAAAGTGGTACACATGTCTACATGGCATCCATCTTGCCGCACCCGGACAAAAGATGCGCAGCTCATTGTTCGACTTGCCGTGAACTTTATCTGGGGTGGCACTGAAGAAGGAGCTGATGTTAAATTTAGTTGGGCGAAGTGCATTATGCCCAAACGTTGTGGGGGGCTGGGGATGATTCACTTTCTTATCCAGAGCAAGGTGCTGATTTCTAAGTTCATATGGCGGATTCTAAAGAATGCTGATAATTCTCCAAGTCTGCGTCTCACTAATGCATCTCCTTTCCTCAAGGGGTTGCTAGTCGCTTGGGAGACTATGGCGCACTTTGTTTCACTTCCATCCAATGGCACACACACAGTCCCTGACCGATTCTTTGGTGGATCCCTTTGGGTGACGGCGGCGATCAGACTGTCCCTGGTCTCTTACGTCCATCCATTGGCCTTAACGTCGATGGCGAGGAGCCGGATATTGCTCACGGTAACCGCATGGTATAATGAGACAAGATTGTTGGCGTGGAATGAATTCAAATTGAAGTTCCTCCTCCTTGATTGGGATCGTGGCATTTGGGAAAAAGTATTTCGCTACACTTCCTCCACACCCACAAGGCGTGGCTCCCGGCTCACGGGTGGTTCATGGCGGTGTTAAGGGAGAAGCACATGGTGCATTCAATGTATGTGGTCCTGCTTCATCCTGAGGTGTTGCCTCCATCGCCAAAGTGGCCTTTGGCTATCCCTGAGCCTCATCGAAAAGCAGTCTGGCGATGGGTATGGGATAAATTGCTCCACCCTAAGCTATCTATTTTATGGTGGCGGATCATTCATAGATGTGTCTTGGGGTAAACACCGTTGTTCATCGATTTCGCCCCGAAGTCTCGTGATGCGCCTCTTTGCATGATGCATCTAACGAGACAATTGAGCCACCGCTTTTTCTTGTGTCACCATGCTCGACTTGTGTGGCAGTGGCTTTTGAGCCTTTTCCATTGTGACTTGAGTAGTCAGCAGGTCCTGCTATCAGTGGGACAAGTTGGCAAAGAGGGCTTTCCACTTAGCATCTGCTTGAATTATCTAGTCCATCTGGAAGAGACGAAATCTCCTCATCTTCAAGGGACAGGTCTTTTCTAATACGCAAGTGCTTAGCGATGCTCGTAGTCGCATTGTAAAGGCGTACAAGTGTTCTTCCTTAAAGGAGGACGTCAAGAGTGTCATTTGGGAGCGATATTTGCAGATTCAGACTTACTCATAGCAAACAGTTGTGCTCATGGTGATATGTATTCTTTGCTTTTCTATGTTATGTATGTGGTGGGTAGTGTTGCTCTAGTGGACATCTTCTCCACTGGGTTTTGAGTCCCCCATGTACTCTTTGTATTCTTTTGAGTAATAAAGATCCACGTTCATCAAAAAAAAAAAAAACAAAAAAATATTAGATCGCTTTAGATAGGGTAGGGTAGCTAATCCTTCCACTTAGTTAACTTCTCATGGATAAATTTTACTCTAAACATATGTTCTAGGACTGCATTGATCGGAGTACATCTAGATGGTTCACACATTTATCCAATACATGATCTCACGATCCTTCATATAGACCATTTCAATGGTCCCATCCACATTAGGTTAATAATATCTATTTTATTACTAGCGTTGCTTAGCAGTCTCGAGCAATGTAACGGTTGCATGTAAATAAGCTTGTGGCAATCTTAGTATGCAACTATCCTTGGCTTTCTTAGCCCGACACATTGCACACCCAACTCCAAGTAACAACTTGGCAAACTTGACCCATAGCTTCCCATACAAGCAAGGTTTCATTAGTTAGAGAAATTTGGAATTCTCGTTTGACTTGAAATAGGTTGTCGTGCCCATATAAACCGCTAAATGCCGTCCATGCGGAGCTCATTGGTCAAGAAAAAACATGCAAAAAAGATTGGAGGAATCGCCATTGCGATCTTTTTTATCATAGAAGACCATTATATGAAAATTTTAAGGCAATTTTATATAGCAAATTGCTGTAATTGTCACAAATTTTATGCGTAGTGGACTCACAAAGATCGCCATTGCGATTTATTGGAAATAAAAATACGTGCATAGGGACACTCACTAATAAAATGACTCCGTTATTTTTTTGCATTTAACGATCTATTTAGAATTATAAACCTTGCCCATTAATACAAATTATAATATACAAACATAGAACTTATTACAAAAAAACCAAAAATTTGTGCTCAACAAAATCGCTATGGCGATTGTGCTGAGCCAATCCATACCTCTGTATGCTTTTTTGTGCTCAACCAAATCGCTATGGCGATTCAGTGGAGCTGGAATTTACCTTCAAAGTAGTTCTAAGAAAAATCGTACAGTCCGTTAATGTTTACCAATACTCCTTTGCTGCTTGCCAGAAACTGCCATGCAAAATTTGTCTGCATACAACAAACGTAGTTGAGTTACATAAGAAGGCTTCTTTCTCAATCTGCTCTGGTTCTCTGGTCTAAATACAGCGTAGATATGAAAACAGGTTTGCTGGAGTTCTGGCGCCCAAAGGTAGTCCACAGATTGGCTTTCTGAAACTGTAGGATATCTTAAAGTAGGATTTCTGAAACTGTAGGATAACTGTAGGAAACTGTAAGAATCGAACAAATAGCTCCATTCTGCAGCGGCTCAGAGGATTTTGTAGCAGCAGGAACCTGTGCCTGTTAATCTGCAAAACAAAGCCTGCATGAAACAAGAGGCAATGCGCTGGTTTAGATGGCAGATACAAAGCTTTCAGAAGAGGCAACAAGACACATTAGAATGGTCAGCCCATTCCACTACTCCGGTGATGCAAAATGGATGAGCCCAAAAGGAATTGATGCATTCAGAATTTAAGTCTCTCATAACCAAATAACTACTCTGATATCCAAAAACAGAGCATATGAAACTGCATCGTCTGCTTAGTGGAGATAAAATGGTAAAAATATGGGTAGGCTGGAGACCTTAACCCGCCAATATGCATCCTCCAGAGCCATAAAATCCGACACTCATGTGAGCACTGAATAAACATGCAAAGAACACATGCAATCTGCTGAAAAAGCCCGCTCTGTTCATGGCCATGGCTCTGCTCAAAATGCATGCTCTACCCATGGCCGCCTCTGCCTGCTCCACAACATTTCGCCCCCAATAAACTCGCGATCGAAGCCAAAACTAGTGCTATGGGGACTCTGGCTATGGCGGCGACCTATTCCTGGCCGAAACTGGGGCTATGGCGACCTGGCTATGGCGACTAAGCTATGGCCGATGACCTGTTTGGGCGTCGAGCGTGGAGCTCAGAGCTCCTGGTCTTCAACCAGCGTGGCCGCTGCCAAAAGATATTTAGGGATGATTTTTAGCTTTCTTATTCAAAATTTAAATTATCCCGCCCACATTGGGCGGGACAAGTTTGAATTAAAGCTGAAGCACTTTTTGCTTGTGGTGGACCCGGACGGGTCCTTTCAAAATTCTCAAAATCCCGCTTTTTTATCTAAATAATGAAACCTTGCTTATACCTAATATAGGATTTTGTGATGCATTGCACATGAACATAAGGATCAACCACCAGGACATAACCACTTTTCCACAAGAAAAGACTCTAATGCACCAGTTCTAGACATAGTCACCATGCCCTTTAGTCAATCTTCTCGGCGTGCATTAACAATCCTTCAAATAAAGATTATCTCACAATTCAGACACAATTCAAGAAACTCTATGCTTATAGAGATTGCTATAGCCATCTGTATATGATCTTCTAGATAATATCCAACACTTCGACTTACAAACTTCTAATCATAAGTTCTCAACCCATGGTCACATAATCTCACCTAGCTACACTTAGCTTGAGATTATTTAGGCAACCTTTTGACTTTGGAAAATCTAATAGTCCTTCAAGCTCACTCCTAACATCAGTTTTATTAGCAATCCTTATTCCAAGTCCCAACACTTGAAGCGGTATTGCCAACAACAGCTTTTGATCATGCCAATAGCTTCCAATTGAGCTCTAATCCATCCAATTCTTGAACCTAAGTCAGAGATTCCATGAATGGAGTAGTCGAAGATTAAGAATTTTTTGCAAATCCAAGACACACTTAGGTGAAATTCCAAATCTTTCACAATGCGCTCATTACCAATGTCATAAAACCTTTCCTCCCCCGGAGAAATTGAGCCATTTAAGCAAAACCTTGCTTGGAAAAGACAAATTGCTGGACGACTACAGAACAAATCTATAAGTCCACTACTATAGACGTGCATATTACATTTCCGAATGTGTGTATCACATCCCCAAGTCCAAATGGATAACCATTCTCCCTCTCCCCCCCTGGGAAAGAAATGGACAACAAGCATCTACTTAAATTTCCATAATGAATTCTAAAATTAGTTGCTCCACAATCCAATTATGGACACATTGCTTGAATATTTTGAACCAAAATATCTTGGTCCAACCACTGCTTGATAAAAGACCACATAGTATTACACAATACCGTGCACATCCATACACAGTAAATAGTGGAATTGGTGGTTTATCAAGACATATATAACTATAAATCAACGTGATGTGGGAACACGTGTCTGATCCAGCAACCCCGTAACGCTTGGGTTCCGGCTTCGTGAATGGTTTCCGGCTTCGTGAATAGGGAATCGTGATTCCCAAAATTTCGCCCTCGATTCCCAGAAGTTCGCCCTTGATTCTTCTCCAAAATTTGCCCTTGATTCTGTCTCATCCACTGGGCTCCTGAATGCCCAAATGGGTCTGATGCAAGAACCCTCTGTTTCTGTTCCGGTTAATGATCCGGCCCAAGAACGGATGAATCTAAGCCCGGAGCATATGAAAATGCCGGACTCGATTAGGGAGCATTTGGGTTTAGAGCTGAATCCACAGTGCGAGCTTCCGCTTAAAGAAGATCAGCAATCGGAAGTGGGTACTCTGTCAATATAGATTCAATGCTCCAATCCGTCTGTTCGCCCATGAGATCAATCCACCGAATATGAACGCAGAAGCTTCTACAACCTGCGGATATGGCTCTGCAGTAGTTCCGGTGGATCAGAATTCAAATATGGGATATGCGTCGCCGATTTCTTCTCCAAATTTGGGCATTCAGCATGGTTCGCCAATAGTTCCCGTGGATCAGAATCTAAATATGGGCTATCGATCACCGATTTCTTCTCCAAATCTAAGCATTCAAAATCAAAATACAAATTTGGGTATGTGTCTGGAACAGAACCAATATGGATCATCGCCAGTTTCTGCATTGGATCAAGCTATTTCGCATCAAAATGCAAATTTGCATGAGTCTACAAATTTGGGTATTTCGAATCAAAGCACAAACTTGGGGATTTCTGGGATGATGGAGCAGAATCAAAGCATGGGTTTGCACAGGCAGATACATCTGCCAGAACCGCCGGAAGCAGACATGCAGGTAATGCTTAAATCTCTGCCGGAAAAGGGGAAGCTTTTGCAGGCTGTAATGCAAGCAGGGCCTCTGCTTCAAACGCTTCTTCTGGCAGGGCCATTGCCGCAGTGGAGGCATCCTCCACCACCTTTAAATTCCGGCGAAATCCCTCAAATGTCCATAGCTGCTGCGAATTCCGCTTCTTCTTCAGCATTTAGCCATGGGCTAGATCGATCAACGAGCAATTTCCAGCGTCCTTTTCGCATTCCACAGATGAATATGTTTCATGATTTCAGGCCTCCCAAGTACGCAAAAATATATTAGAAATATATTAGAAAAAGCTGCTTGTGCGTTTATATATTCTTTATTATTACTTATTACTTATGTACATAAATTATGTACATTTGTTTGGCTCTTGTTGCCATTCATCACATGCCCTCTTTGTTTGTCACATTGGCGTGGCATTATTATGGTTACAAGAAATTTAAACTCTGCAGTTGGACCCCAGTTAACGTCCAGCATTCTCTTCTGCAATGGCCAATTTATGCCTTAATTTGATTAATATGCTAACAACTGAATTAGACATGATGGATTGAAGTCTCACATATGTTTTGATTATTTTCCCCTTGCTAGAACAGACATAATTCAAACAAGTAAATGGGTCGTTAAAGAGCGGCGGCCAGTTATTAAAGAGAATCACACAATTTGCATTCATCGAGGGCTGGAACAGACATAATTTGAACAAGTAAATGGGTTGTAAAAGAGAAATGTTCGCGGCGGCCTTGGCCGCCGCGATAAATTTCTTGTAATATATTAACCCCAATGCCCTAGACACATTATCGGTCCATCTTGTTCAACTTTAAGACCAATAACATGTACCTTTTCAACTTGTAAAACATAAGAACATGATATCTCTTACGTTCTTTTCGGGAAGAACCATGAGTAGCCTTATAACAAGTTCATCTCTACGTCATTGTATAACCTATTCCATTTCTATAGAACAAAGTATCAACTTGTATATCAATAGACTTGTGTATCAATAGAGTGCCTATACGCTCGATTTACACACTTTACCTGACTGAAAATAAGACAAATAATGATTTTCACAATCTTTACTTGATTGCATCAATTCATCAAGTAATTAGCCTAGGCTTAGACCGAAGTCTAGCCTAGTTCTTACAATAGTGCACCCAGTGCAACACACATACATTAGAACCTTTCAATTTCGACTCCCAAAGTCGATTCATTGTTTTAAACAAAAAGAAAGGAATTGTAGACAAATTGAATGTCTATCTTGTACGATTTCCCCACATAAAGCAAAGCCCTCATGGGCCCACCACTTGATCCCCAGGCTCCCAACGACGAAACTACCGTTTGTCAACACTCCCAGAGTGTTGGACTTGTAGCCTCACCCAAAACCCCGATTAAGGCTACTACTGGTCAAGAGTGTTGGACTTGTAGCCTCACCCAAAACCCCGATTAAGGCTACTACTGGTCAAGAACACCGGTCTCGCCAAAACTGCACACTTAGTATGCAGAAGTACAATACCAAGTATTGCACAAAAAGGCTCCCTAGGTCCTTTTAATATAACTAGCTCAACTAGCTTGGGTACTATTCTAAGTTATCAACTTAGAAAGCTCAACTAGCTTGGGTACTATTCTAAGTTATCAACTTAGAAACGTTAAGGAGAAAAAACCCTATAAGCGGTTGCAGTACCCGGTACTGTCGTTGGCCTAGACAACTACTAGTCCAACTAGTAATGGGATAATGGTTCCAAGTATATAAAGTTATACAACTTATATACCCCTTTAAACCATTTATAAAATTAACGTGGCTAGCTCAACTAGCTTGGGTACTATTCTAAGTTATCAACTTAGAAACGTTAAGGAGAAAAAACCCTATAAGCGGTTGCAGTACCCGATACTGCCGTTGGCCTAGACAACTACTAATCCAACTAGTAATGGGATAATGGTTCCAAGTATATAAGTTATACAACTTATATACCCCTTTAAACCATTTATAAAATTAACGTGGCTGATATCGGCGGTCGTGATCAACCAGAAGCCCAAAAGGCTTCAACGAAGCAAATTTGGCAGCTCTGACATGCACAACCGAAAACTAATCCCCAGGATTAACTTGAAACCCAACTTCAATAGTTCTTATCAAAAAAACTGATACTGCTACTGCAGTATTGCTCAAGAAGAGCATCGACACTCTAACAAAGGGATAATCTCCAAAAGCAAACACTAAGTTTTGAGATAACCCAAAAAGACCTGGATTGATCCCTGATGTTGAGGGTATTCCTGGCAATCCCTCAACCTCAATGGTGTAGAACCTCCAGGTTGCTATAGGCAACCAATCTGTGAGAAAATACTGCAGTGGAATTGCTCAAACAACCAAGACAGTTTAGTTTCCCAAAAGCGTAAAAATAAACCGATCCGCGATAAAACACCTCTCTTAAATGGTTCTCTGGTATTTTCCTTGTGTAATGAATCTCATGGGACACTAGACAGGGTGCTGGATTTGGCCATAAAAGTCTACTAAGAAATTCTTAGGATAGCTATGAGTATTTAACTACACTGACTAGGTCAATTTTGGGTCAATATCCCAACCCGAGAGCTGCTTTTTGCAAGTGTATGAGCGAGCACCTTTTCAAGTTTTGTTAATTGGAATGCTCTCACGATTGCTCTGCAAGCTAGGTGCATGAACTTCTTTTTTGAGATTTGGTCTTTCCTTTTTTTTTTTCTCACGAGAGATTTTTGATGAGCAACAAGTAACTTCTAAATTTGAGACAAGCAAAGGGGTTTTCCGAGAAAATCCCAACTCCATGTTGTCCTTTTACACCGCTAATGACTAACACTCAAGACACACATGTACTTAAAGGCTAATTAATCGAATTGGGATCTTTAATTTACTTTCGGTTATTGCAAACGGATATCAAAATGAAGACAATGCTTACCAAGTTCGAATTTTCTTTCATTGAACATCACAAAATAGGAACATAAATTCCCAAGCTCGGAATCTTGGGCACGAGGATCGAAGGTGTCGGATGAAGGTACACATTCAAGTATTTAGCATCAAATAATCAGGGTATTTCACGCTAAATGGGTCATTCTCGCTTGTGATACGCAAAATCATTTCAGGTATGCAAACCAGAGGTCGAATCTTTTTCGCACGAGAAGCCGGCGAGGTTTTCCACATAATTTCCCCTTTTATTTTCTTCTTTCCAGGCATCTTCTTGGCATTTCGAGTTTGTTTGGCTTTAGTTTAAGCGTGCTATGGTGTTTCTTTGGGCACAAGGAGACGAATGGAGGTTAAGGTTAAGTGATTACAAGGCGGATCTCGGAGAGATGGGATCTTGGCCCTGACCCTTTTAGGTCGGGAAGTTTTAGTCGGGGAACAATATCCCACAGCGTTGAAGGAAAATAATGCTGTGGCGTGGTGGTGGCGCTATGATTGGGCAAGGTAATGCCAAGGTAAAGGGGTGCATAAGAAAATATTGAATTTGCAATTTCAAATGTTTGGGGTGGGGTAATCCAAGGATGATGTGGCTCGGGATGGCGTGGCATGTGGTGACTTGGCAAAACCCTTCCCTAGTCAAGAACTTTGTGAGATGAAAGAAAAAAAAGATGTGATATGAGGTGGGCAAGTTTGGTGATGTGGATGATGATGTGGCATGGCAATTTTGACAAATGTGAATTTGAGCAATGGTTTTAAACCATATTTTGAGTTTTTGGATGTGAGTTCTTTTTCTTACTCTTTTTGACTTGGAGAGAGAAAGCCACTTTGGGTAATGGTAGCTCAATAGATTTTTTTGTGTTTCAAGCAAATGGAAGTTGTTTTGAAGATGTGTGAGAAGTTCTTGACTAGGGAAAAAGGTTTTGAACCATGGTGAGATATGTATGGGGGTGAAGGCAAGTGAAATGGAGGAAGTATAGGTAAGGGTGCTCCCAAACAAGATTAATGCCCAAGAATTCGAACTAGAATGAACATCTTACTTCAGGGGGTCTTCTCAACTTGATATTGTCATATAGCCTCCTCTAGTTGACCTAGCCTTTCTCATTGTGTGACTTTGACCTTTTTCTCTTCAGGTTCCTTCTTGTGATGCTTCAAATGAAAGTTCTTGCTTGCTCCTTCAGCTCGAGCTCTTGAGATGTCTAGGTTCATGCATACATTTCATCAAATCATTAGTTATTGCTATGTGATGCCATTTGCTCTTCTATGCTGCCAAATCATGGCAGCACCTGACCAATCCGGAATAGTCTATAACAGCAGAACATGGAGGATCAAGTGGTATGGTCTTGCCAAGAACACAAACAGCTTGCTCCAAATCCCCTCCGTCTCAAAACGGCTCCCATCCTTTATACACCGATGGCAAGGCTAAGATTAGACTCTGAAAAGGCTTTGGGCCATTTTCAGCCTTGAAATCACATCCTCTTTTCTGCCGGACGAGATCTTTTAAAGCAGATCGGCAGCCCTTGTTGTTATTGAAATAACAGAGAATAGAATAGAATAGAATAGAATAGAATAGGTTTTTAGCGTCCACGGAGACCAAATTGGCCTATGGGACCCAAACAAAAAAGAGAAGCGACAAGCATATTCTTGGTGATTAAAAACCCCGCCCAGAAGGGTTTTCGAGGAAAAACCTTAGCAATTAATAAGCATGCCGGGCACACTATACAATTGCATAGGACAGATCAAGACCGTCCCGTAGTGACACAAACGCGTCCGTGCATCCATAACCGTATGACCCCAACAAACCCACCGACGCCGTAGTCAATAAGCGATGCAACGGCTGCCGGGCACTAGTAGTCGAACATACCTCTCTTCCGGATATGGGCAAATGCCGCAGATCCGAGGGTATGACATTCATCCTCAATCGCCACGAGGTGGCAACACCGGCAAAGCCTTTGCTCTCATGCTTCCCGAGCCCAACGCCTGCTTCAATGCGGGCTGATGATGTGCACCCGTCTTGAATGGAAGCTATAAGTACAGCGCTTCTTCATGGGCAACCGGGTGTACAAAATCTTGGTCTTGGGCCTCTTGTGAGCCTAGGATTGACTTGTCATTGCGATAGTGTGCCGCCTTAACGTAAGGTCGAGCCTCTCGCGATCCCGTGAAGTTTAAGGAAAGTAGCATCTAGGTACGGTTTAAGTGCCTCGCGATCTTTCTTTGTCCGACTGACGATTCTGTTTGCTGACGCCTAAAATGCGTGAGAACCACCTGAGCTTGCTTGTCTTTCCAAAGATTTCAGCGTTGGGGACCCATCGCCCGTGGTCAAAGCAAGATGGGGCAAGCGTGTATCAGCCATAGTGACCACCTTTTGGAAGTAAACGATGTGGCGTTCCAATGCAGCCCGTTGAAGGGGTAGAAAGCCTGTCTCCTGGAGTAGGATCTGATGCGGGCTGTGGACTTCACCCCGGGGCCCGTGCCAAGAAGGCCTTACGCACTGTTCGAGGTCATTCCATGTGTTGAGGGAGATGACCGGACCCCACATTCTGCCCCATACAACGGGACCGGCTCAACCAAGGCCCGAAACAAATGTGATGGTGGCCCCAGCGTGCATAATCCCTCTACGCCTTGTGGGTTTGTTCCGCATGGCATATAGTGCTTTCCAACCCGCCGTGACCGCGAACCTTCGACAGCCGCGATCCCAATGGGTGGTAGTTGAGAACTCAATCCCAAGTACTTGTAGGTTGGAGCCACCTCTACCTCTTGCCCTGGTAAGTGAAGGTGGGAAGCCTTGGGTGACGGGGACGATGCAACTAGTAAACACCCTAGTTTTGGCCAAGTTCACTCGCATGCCGCTGAATTGGCAAAAAGTGTCAAGAGCATCCGGTGACGCCGCATGTCCTGCGGAGTGTAGGCCATGAGGTTGACAAATCAAGATATATGAGTTGCAGTTTGTGTGATGCATGAGATGTGCGCCCGCACCTCCATGCTTAGAGAGCCAATCTTCCAACCGATCAATGTATAGGCCAAAAGAGTGTGGGGGAGAGGGGGCAACCTTGACGCACTCAATGCTCCGACACGGTTGTCTGCTGGTGTCATGATACGGACTGAGCATGCCTCGTCTGAGCCTATATCGCATTGCGCAAGTCGGGGGGTCCCGGTACCGTCGCCAATCCGTCCCGAGCTTGTTGCGGGTATCGTGTCGAGCGGCTTTTGCAAAATCAGCGAAACAACGGTCATGAGGTTCCGCCGGCGATTCTGCTATCCTCAATCAATGTCGCAGAGTGAAGATATGATCAATGGTGGAATGTCCGGGCGGAAACCGCGTGTAAGAGCTCACCTCGCTTTCCTCGCGCCCATATTGTCGGCCGCTACTCCAAAGGATGCCATAACGATTTTGCAAAGAGAGCTGACCATAATAGTACGGTAGTTGGCGGGCATTGAGGGTCCCACTTTGTAGATGGGCACTACTACGCTGAGTGGTCCATTGGCGTGGGAAGCCTTCTCGCAATGCTTTATTGAACAATGCCGTGAGGACAGGCACCAGTGGAGGCCCAGCCCATTTCAGAAGTTCTGCCTGCATGCCATCTAAATCTGCTGCCTTCCCATTAGCTAGACGCTGTAGGCCCATGATAACATCCCCTTCTGTGATAACCAGAGCCATGCCTATCTGTGGAGGGATTCCGGTGCTGCCCCGTAGGGTCGCATGGTGTTGCAAAATCTTGTACCCATTGCTCCGAGGTGATGTTCCCTGTGGGTCAGGGGCTTGCTCAAGACCCTTCTCTAGAATGTCCTGGGGTGCGGTCGGAAGACCAAACATCATTCTTTGATGCTCGCAAGGTATCCGGCCTTCTTGTTCTTGAGAAAGGCGGTGTTATTGTTGACGGGCTGTGGGCCTGGGGAGATGGGATCGAGAACTTGCCGGGTCGCGTTTGAGCCCGACACTCATCATCAAACCATTTGTTCTGGGAAAGGTGGTAGTGCGTGGTTGTAGGTAGGATGCCTCTCCCAAAGCATCTTTCGGCGGCCGGTGAGCGGGTGAGTCACTCGGCCATTGCTCTTGAAGTGTGGGGATTGCGTGAGCCCCCCGGATCGTGCTCAAGCGGCTAGGCATAGGTCCCCTCGTAGTCAGAGTCCCAGCGGGGCGCGGTATGTTGAAGCAAAGGTGCAGGGAAGCCTCCCAATGGAGATGCATGAACAGGGCGGTGGTCAGGACCTACTTCCTGCGTCCGAGGTAATCGTCGATGGAAAATGAGTAACCGGTGCAGATCTCGTTCCTCAACCGGCCAGATAATCCACCACGCTGGAGCCGCCCCTTGGTTCTCCCAATCTACAAGTGTAGCAAGCGGAAGGCGGCCATTGTGCCCGACCCATTACAAATAACGGGTCAAAGATACTACCTAGCAACAACAAGCTGCGCCATAGCGCTTGAAATATGGTCATTATCCGATATCCTTGACCAAGCCACCTCTGCGGGGTTCGGATCAAATTTTGGAACACCTTTCGGCTCACGTCGTGCATTAAAGTCGCCAAGCAACATAACCCTGCCCAATTGTTTGTGCTGTTGTATGTCATCATATAGATCGACATAGGGCTCCAATCGATCTACATCCAAATGAGTGTGATAGAAGTTGCTCTCGGCATGTGGAAAGTAGCATCTTTGCTATGAGGAGAGTGTAAGCCCACGATCATGCCGCAGCGCACCCAAGTAGCGATTGTGCCTGTCCCCTTAGAATAGCCACAACCAATGAGGTTCCGCCACGCGGACCCCTCCATTCAATGGTTTTATCCTTTAAAAGGCCATTCTAACATTTTAATTATATGTCACTTTCCATACGAAAGAATTGCCATTTAAAAATTATCCAAGACTGCCCCTAGGCAGTTTCTAACCTTTGGAACGTTCCCAGACGTTCCCATGCCACCTAGTGGCACCTCCTAGGCTAAGTTCCTAACTACCACCCCTAGGCGGTCTCACGGCTTTCAAAAACTGTAACAATCCCAATATCCTAACTATAAGTTTGACACAACTTTCATGTGTACATTTGCATGCTGCTAGACATATATGAGTTGGTGTTTGGAGACAACACCACATGTTGATTGGTTCAAATAAAAAGGCCATGAGCTTTTTAGTTAACAAGAGAAAAAATGGTGATCAATTTAGGCTTAACTCCACAATATCGCATTAAAATGTGAAGTTATGTAAATTCAGAATGGCAATTGATAATATAAAGAGACATGCAATGGCTTCAATTTACTGTTGATACTTATGGCCATGGGATTTTTAATATTGGCATCATCTATTCAGTTAAAATAGTGTATGAGCATATGAATATGTAACACAATAACAGCGGATTTCAGGGGGATTTAGTATGGATATAATTCTTGAAACCATAGACCATATCCCTAAAATAAATGAATGGGATGTTATAAAAAAAAACATAGATTTAAGATAAAAAATAATCATGTTAGCTCACTAGTTAGATTGGTTAAAATAGTCTTATTAGGACATTGAGTTATTTTGGTAGAGGTTCGAGCCCCCCGTATTTCATATTCTAAAACCGTAGGCGAAGCAGCATAGAGACTCGATATTCCATCAAAAATCTTAGGCAAACTCGTATTTCACATTTCAAAATCATAGATGCCCTCAATCATAAATGACCATAAGCGAAACGAGAGGTGCTCAGAGGCTCCATCATACGGTCTAGGCCGTAGGATCGATGGATCCGATGACTGTGGCAATCCATGGTGCACCTCGTTTAGAATATGTAGCACAATAACAGGGCGTTCCAGGGGGCTTTTGATATGGATATAATTCTTGAAATCATAGACCATATCCCTAAAATAAACGAATGGGATGTCATAAAAAAAAACATAGCACGTTAGCTTACTGATTAGATTGGTTAAAGTAGTCTTATTAGAACATTGAGTTATTTTGGTAGAGGTTCGAGCCCCCCGTATTTCATATTCTAAAACCGTAGGCGAAGCCGTATAGAGGCCCGATATTCCATTAAAACTTTAGGCAAACTCATATTTCAGATTTCACAATCATAGGCGCCCCCAAGCATAAATGACCATAAGCGAAACAAGAGGTGCCCAGAGGGTCCAACATACGCTCTAGGCCGTATGATCGATGTATCCGACGACTGTGGCAATCCAGGATGTACCTGTCATTCATTCATTTATAGCTGAGAAACTTATCCCTTGCAAATACTATAGACATATGGACCTCTTTCCCATGTGACTTTTTCAGAGTTCATGCCAAGTCTTCTTAGTGATATATGTCCATCAAATCTAAGATAGCATTTGAGGTAGTATTTCATTAAAAGACAGTATGTTCTAGATGCATTCTTTTAATAATATATCTATCTTCAATTTAATAGAGCACATGGTTGATAAATAAAGGTGGATAGAAAATGTCTTTGGAGGAGAAAACAAACAATTTGTAAGTGTATTATACGATGATGAAAGGCAGAGATATTGGCATAGTTTAAAAGTACAAGAATGTTTTATTTTCAACATGTTTATGTTATAAGAATAGAATAGAATAGGGCATAAGGGAGCTGTAAGATCATTTATTTTCATTGTATTGATTTTCAAGCTTATCTATGATTGATAACTATTAGTAATGGGTGTCTGGCATTGTCGGGCATAAAATACTATTATGTTGTAGGTAAATTGTCGATGTCTATAAAATGTCTTGCTAAATTTGAAAGAATTAAAATGGAAAAACGAAGATGACATTTGATTGTATCTTTTAGAAATTAGTATGTTGTATGTTTGACAAAGGTTCGTGAGAGTATGGGTTGAATGAATGAATGGAACTTGAATGAATGAATGATTTTGTGTAGTAAATCTTGAGAATGTGGTCATTGAAAACCAATTTCCATCATTTTCGTATTAGAGTAACGTTGTTGTTGATGGGCCATTCATTGGGATATTTAAGGACTCAATATTTAAAAAATTCAAGGAACTCATATTAACAATCATATGTTTGAAGGGTTTAGGTTTTGGCAACTTTCCCTGCCTTTGAAGTGGTCGAGAACTTGCGTGTAGATTTCTCGAGGATCCAAAGATAGACTCCAGGAGATGAATGTGAATCAATCAAGTCTTAGTGAGTTGTCGAATGGATACACTACAATGAGCACAAAATCATTGAAAGTAGACAATCAGGTTGGATAAATGCGATAAGCAAAACTATACACGTGGAAATGGGAAAATATATTGATTGAGAATATGGTGGAATTAGGATTAGGATGATGGTTATAGCAATAGTTTGCATAGTCGTGAACACTGAACGAAATTAAATGAATTGTCGCAAATCCTTGACCTCTCAATTATCTGCTAAAGTAGCTATTTGCTTATTATCTAAAAAAAATTCTCATTGACATGCAAAGCCTTTCTCATTGTCATGCATAGGCTTTGAAATTGCGTTTGGACCGAGGTGTAATGTAATATCTATCAAATATGAAGTACACCGTATGAGGATTGAAACACAAAGTTAGAGATGGTTCTCCATGTGCCCACGTCAATAACCTCAGAATAGAAAATATAAAAACAACATAATTTACCATTATAGGTTACAAATATTCACCCACGGGTTACAAATATTGATGCATGGATGTAGTAGATGCACCCTGCATAAACGCCAACATGCATTCATATACATATTTCCAAAAAAAAATTCTAAAAAGAAATATCGTTGGGAAAACCCCTCTCAAAATCATATGACCTGCCCCAAAAACCAATGTTCAACCTTATCAGGCTTTAGATTATTTAGTTGGAGAGCTTTATATCTGTCAGCGTTATGTTGGACAGTGCCTGGGATCGGGCTGGTCCTGCTTGCCTCTTGATAAGATGTGGCTAATCATGTAAATTTGATGTTACTCCCTTCAACCGCGGCAAGTGTTTACGTCTATTGATGGGGTACGACCTATAGAAATATTGGTCTACTCACTTTGACTTGTATCACCCTCCTCCTTGTATTCATATTCGGATGTTACATAGTAATCTTGCTTGTTTTAAAAAAAAGCCCTTTATAAAACTTTGATGTTTAGGTACTCTATTGCTCTACAAATTTGATGCCATACGTGATTCCTGATTTCGTTATATGTCTCTAAAGAAAGCCTCAATCCCTTCTGCATATGTTGTTGAGAGAAAGGAAACAAATTATATCAAAAGTTGGATCTTAACTGCATAACGCTTCTGCAACTTGAATGTGAGATATAAAAGACCCGTTTGAACGTTTTTGGATACTCCAGAAGCGTTGTTGAAACTTTCTCTGCTCTATTTGTCCCTCTGTACATCTCTACTCTCTATTTTCTGTTGATGGAGTTCAAACCAGCAGCCATAGAGGTCGAGTAGCAGGCATCAGGGATTCACGACTGGTAGCAAGCCTTTAGGAAAGATCTTGTAGCAGAAATATGGCCGCCTTGGAGGCATTCTAGCAGCCAAGAAAGCCCTTTTATGTTCTATGAACAATGGCACTGTGACAGTCAACATGAACAAGGTAGAGAGTATTCACACATAGAACAGATTTTTTATAAGGCTAGCTATCTTTACTTCTATTATTATGTCTACTACTGCTATAGATAAAGCTATTTTTCAGAATTCTTTAACTTTTTAAAACACATCTAAAAGAGTAGATGGTTCGATATTTTAGATGCCCTCGATGTGCCGCATCTGACACATCTCTCTTAAGATGTGTTTGAACTTAGCTATGAATAGTCCTTATGAAGCCAATTTCCTATGTCCCCCATTAATAAATCAGAATTACAATCTCATTTTTGCCAGACAATTTTCTTGTGGGAATTGATTTTCTGCCCATAGGGTTGAAGTTCTCCGAACCCCCTATAGCCTTTCATCCAATTGCCAAGAATAAGCATCTCATGTCTCTTTATATTTTTGGAAGACATCTTTTTTTGTGATGTTGTCAGTCAAATGATACATGTTGCTGTTAGGCAATTTTTCACACGTTTCTTTAAAATATTTCTCCATCCATGACACAGTAGCTAGGGCACATTGTTACAACTCTTCTTGGGCCACAGTGATCATCAATTGCTGGGTTTTATTCAGTCTTTTATATATTCGAGACATTCTAGTGGATCCTAAACGGTGGACAGCCATAAAGCATTTCTGGCAGACTTGTTCACAGTTAATGTAGAAGGTGTGGCGGTCTGCTCTTACATAATAAGCCAAGTAGGTATTCTGGTCTGCCAATATCATAGAACTGTAATTGTATCTAATGCACAAAGTTTAGCCATGTTGAATCTGTTAATGCAAATCAATGAGCAACATTTAGTTCTTAGAAGTCTCCTCATTTTTTGTTCGTCCATAAGGTTTCTTTTCTTATAGAAGAGCAAGCTCTCAAGCTAGAATCTACTTTGAATATTTTGGAAGATTGATTGGAGAACATGTAACCTCGTTGCCCTCATTGGTGTCTTCATCTTCTGATGAGAGTTCTACTTTAAGGATGACCTCTTCTGCCTTGAGTGGTGTATTTGTAGAGGAAAATAGACCACGTGAAGCTGTACTCGGGTAAGTTGAAGGCACAGTGTTAAAAGAAGGCAATGGGCCATAAGATGTTATGGTAGCAGATGATGTTACAACACCTTGATAAGGAGTTCTTGCAAACATCTGCCTTACAGTGGACTGGAATTCTGCAAATCCCATGTGTCACAACAGTGGTATGAAGAGGTGTGGATGCTTCAATATCATCCTCATTTATAATGAAGTCGTGGTGAGAGAAGTTGTGGAGAATCTCGCAGTCTTCTGAGCTTGCTGCAGTCCGTGTATTTCTATTTGAAGCAGGAGAAACTACAAATTGTGGGAGTAGCATGTTTCGAATCACCTGTTAAGGTGGTGCTTGTGTAGTTTTGGGGGATAAAACAAAAGGTGGCATGGTGGAAGCCTGCTACGTACGTACAGGTGGTGATGCGGTGTAGGGAGGGGGTAGTCTACTTTCTACTGGACTTGGTGATGGTTGGAAATGTGATGGCAATCTATTATTTGCTGGACTCGCAATGTCTTCGAGAAGCAACAAGGATCTTGTCGAGATAGAAGTCAGAGAAGCATGGGCATCAAGAGAAAACACGTTCTGGCCAAGTGTTTCTTCCAAACTAGAGGAACTGGAGACAACAAAAGGTGGTGGAAGTTTGTTCACAAAGCGATTAACCATCTTCAACAAAATAATAGGGAAACGTGAGCAACATTCTTGATTGCAGAATATTATTCCAGAATACAAGACAACATTGTTAAAGAAGAAGTCCCATTAAAAATCAAGGAAAAAAAAACTAAAAGCTATTCTAGAATACACTAGAGCAGAATAGTAAGACCAAATGTCTTCCATTTTAGATAGAAGAAGAGAAGGGTTCAAGGGCGACCTTTAAAAAGAAAGTTTGGTGCCTTCATTTCCGTATTCCAGTCTCGCAGCTCTAGTCGCCAGCACCAGCACCTTCGAAATTAATTGCAGAGACTGTATTCCGTTTTGCATAGAGATATCATGGAGAGGTGAGTGCAAAAAGTACATTGTACGTCCATTTTAGAATTTGTAAAAAGTTGAAACCTATTTCGGAATACAATATATCTTTCTTTAAAGCGAAAGTGTATTCCGGAATACACTTTGTACACTTTTGTTTTTCTCTAGCGAAAAGTGTATTCCGGAATACATTTTTGTTGCAAAAGTGCTAAAGCAAAAGTGTATTCTCGAAAGCGAAATTATATTCCAGAATACACCTTTGCTTTCCCTGTGTGTCGGAATATTTTTTTGCTCTATTTAGATCTTAAAAGTGCCTATAAAGTTTCATATTTTTCCTTGCAAAGACTTGTTTTTGTAAAGCTTAAGTTTAACATTTCCTACTTTTTATTCCAGAATACGTTTTAGTGTCAGTTTTATCTTCTTTTACTACTTTTAACAACAGTTCTTCCACAGGCAAAAAGGAAGCAAGAGAGCTCCTAAAAAGACACTCAACATTGTCAAGAAGCCTCATCCACATGCAAAGGTCCAGGAGACTTGCACGTCTACGGAAGTCTTGGACAGAAAAGATACGATGACAGTGAGTCTAAATGTATAGGGACTATCAAAGAAGTTTCTGAAGTTTCCAGCCAGTCAAGACAACAGCGAAGGCTGTCCTTTAAAACATTCCAGGGGTTTATAGTTGTCGATACGACATTTTTTAAACTGGTTAGGGTGAACTTCGATGTCCTTTACAAGTATATGGCACACTACTTAAAGAAAGAAAGGCTTGGTATCATCATAAAAAGGGTCTAATCTACTCAAAGTGAGGAGTTCTCCTTTAGTGAATCCGAACACGAAATAATAGAAGAAAAAAGATCCAATGTTGCTGGTCCTAGTCCGGAGGAACAAGACCAAAGTTCTAGTGGATGGAAGAGAGCAATAGAGGAGTAGGCCACGAAGTTTGAGCTAAAGAACCAAAAAACGTGAAGTGCAGCAAATTGCAGTGGAAAATATTCCAGAACATCGTTGCCAACATACACAATACTGACAACGTGTACAGACTTAAAATGAGCTTCTTTGACAAGATAAGATTTATGCATACGTCCCATGCTAGACTTCTTCAATATGTGATGATGCTCCATCTGCCATTGTTGAATGCACAGAAAGATTAGATATTTTTCGCTACCTGTATCATTAGCAAATGCATTGAGAAGTATGAACTTAATGTATCTAATTAAAGATGTTGCCCCATTAGAGCTTGTTGCGATCCCTTGTACTTTCACAAGGTCATGGTAGGTGATGCACGTCACATGTGAACTTTTGCATAAGCATGTTGTTGCTGTCTGTCATATCTGCCATGGAATATTTGCGGAGGCTGGCCAGCTACATCTCTGTGGTACTGGATCTACTTATGGACCATTTCACGCACTTTGGATAGAGCAAGACCACCCGCATTTTATAAACAAACTTGTACTGTTTGGTGTTCGGCCATCAGCAATGCATCCCATTCATGCAGCATGGGTATTAGAACATCCATGTCATTTACCCGGTGCAAAGGCCTGGGAGAGAGCGGGGGGCATGGGTAGAATGAATTGCCGATTGGAATATAACTCATTGTACAACACGGGGTGATGGCCTGCAAGGCAATAGTCTCCTGAGATGAGGTGCTTGCACACAACAAGAGGTGCCCGCCATATCATGGGGGCAACTGATATATACTGATGACATGGGCCTCCTAGTATACACTCCAATGAGTATGCATCAACCTCTAGATGCCTTGAGTTGCCTTGAGTACTTTCTACCAGGCAACTAGAATGCATGTCAACCTGGCCAAAACCAATGTTCTCCTCATGTTATCCTCAAGGCAATAACGATAGCCTTGCTTTACTTACCAAGGTCAAGATGTGGAGATGGTGCAAACATACAAGTACCTAGGGGTGGAGTCTACAACAACTTATTGGGATGCTTGTATTAGGCATCATGTGATGGCAGGCTGGAAGGCCTTCTATGCAATGCAGAACAATTCCCATAGAGCAGAGCTTTTAAAGAACAATTCCCACTGCATATAGAAGCATTGGTTCCACCAACACCCTGAACAAGTGCAACTGGCAACAACAAGTCACGCCAGTTGCACTTGTTCAGGGTGTTGGTGGAACCAATGCTTCTATATGCAGTGGTAATATGGGGACCATTGATATTATTTGCTATTTGGAATGACTTGGAATGGGTATACAGAGCCTTTTTTCGTCAAGTCTATAGTTCCATATCAAATCCTTTTTTAAAAGACCAGGTTTCTACCTCATCAAAGAACTGCTTTGGAATGCCACATCCTCTACTGCCAGAAAGTGGTAAGCATTTCGGGCTCTTGCCTTCTAAACCTCACCTACACCTGGCCATGGGTCCATACAGATACATGACAATGAGGATCAAAATCATATGAAACATCATCTGGACACATGTCTCTAAGGCAAGCATTGGGATAACAATGTTGTGGAGTTAGTAAAAACATCGCATTCCAAAGATCCTACACTTGCCAGGGTCCACATTGGTACTTGCTAATACGTGTAAACCTTCTGCAGATCCTATATAATTGTCCAGAATTTTTTTCGAGATAGAAAAGCAAATTGGCATGCGCTAATATTTTGATGTACAATTTTCTTCATCTTATTAGCCAAGATTCTGGCTATTACGTACCTTGTAGATGGTATTAGTTAAGGATATAGGATGCCAATCTATCAACTTTGGGAAGGAGAGCTACATGGCCAGCATTAATAGCTGGGTTGATTTTTTTTAGCTTTCCATGAACCTTGATAGAAGATAACTAGATCTCTTTTTTAATCTCCCAAAATTTTAAATAGGATTCATGTTGGAACCCTTCCCCACAACCATAGATTTCTTACTCCTATAGGCCATTCAGGCTCCGTGAACGATAAAATCCAATTCAAATCAATTTCCCATAATAAAATACAAGTCAATTCATTTCTTTCTGTAGAGAAAAGAAGGCTTCATAGATGATAAAATTTAATTCAATTCAATCTTTTTCACTGGAAAATTCAAACAATTGATCATATTTAAGGAATCTGTATCTTTGTTTTGACATCCGATCTCATTATATAAGCGCCTTGGTAACAAAAATGTAGAAATGCTATAAGACAGACATCAGTATCAAATTTCTGATCTAGTCATTGAGTTATGTCCATTGGAATTTTGTAATATGTCAAACATCTGCTCTAAAGATTTGCTATCTTCAACAATTATCATCATTTTCTTTAGCGAGTTGCAAATTAAATATGCAGTTCCTTAGATGTTCGGGATTCTTCTACCTATCTAGCGCACCATCTTGAGAACCCTAGGGACATCTTGAGGAGTGAGGAACATGAAGCTAGTGATTGCAAAAGAAGCATGAGTTTACATTCTTTGGCAAGATCTTCATATGAGGTTTTCAAATGAATATAGAGATATTTCAGAAGGTTATCTTAGATATAAAGACTCCTAGCAAACTAACTAGTCCATAGATACTTCAAAATTAAGCTTCCCCAGAATGGAAACTAGGCGAAAAGTTTATATCCTTTACTATGTAGATACATACCAAAATGTTCCAAGGAAGGAAGGAAGGAAGAGACTTTTAACGTCCACGAAGTTTCAAGGGAATTGCCACCCCTTGTGAACAATCTTATGACATCCATACGTGTCTAGACGCCGAGGAAGTGAAAGCCATATGAAATCTCAACTTTAAGCCCTACAACATCCCACATATCTTGTGTTGGAGTTGTTCTTAATAGTTAACCAATCAAGTTATCATAAGAGTTCGGCTATAGGCGGCCAATCGAGTTGTCACATATGGTTTCTTGTGGCATTCACTCTTTTTCTATGATTTATCATTTATCCTTTTATTCACCTTTAAGGCAAAACCCAAGCCAATTGCAATTTGCCACGTTGTCTTTAAATTTATCATTTTGAAAGTATGTGCATAGCATAACCTTTGGTATTATTTAAACCATAGCTACAATAAAGTAAATATCTATTTAGAATCTCACGAGCTGGTTTCTATAACGCCTACATGGCTAGGAATTTTTAAAATGTTAATTCTTGGGAAGCCAGCCGAGGTGAGAAGGGAGATCCATTCTTCTTTTGTTCTTTCTTTGCCTCTGTTACATATCATTTGAAGATCAAGTGCCATGTCGAAACCAACATTTTGATGATGAGTTTGCAACATGATTTCCACAATTATCACCTTTCCATGGACTGGTAATGCCATGTGGCAGTTTCTCAAAAGCTCACGACACCTTTGGTCATCCCAATCATGCAAAATCCACTGTAATTTACAGTTAGTTTTAAATTCGGATTAAGGCTAATCTATTCCATTATCAGCAGAACTACCTTCATTATGATGGCATCAGCTGGTACACTCCTAAACATATCTCCACCTACATGCTCCACACCTGGTCCATATTTTTCATTAACCATAATTTAACATTTAATATAGACCAAGTACAAAAGCCTAGTCTTGCATTATTCTTAACCTCCAAACAAAATGAGCAAACTACACATAATGAAAACTAGACCTGCAAACAAAATGAGCAAACTACACATTATGGAAACTAGAATGAACTGGTTTATAAGATGCTCAAACCAACACTAGAAACTACTTAGAATTAGAAGTGGCCTAACCTGGATGCTGCGGCGCAGATGCCACCACATTAGGCAGATCAAAATTAATGCCTCTAATGTGTGGATAAGCCTCTACTATTTTGGAGATAAACTGGCCAAATCCTCCTCCAACATCAGCCAACACTTTGACATCTTTAAAACCATGGTAGTGCTCTAAAACATCCTGGACTATAACCTTGCTACCAGCAACCATGCCCTCATTAAACAGCTTGCTGAAAGAAGGATTTTGGCTTAAATAATCAAATGCAGGCACGCCATGAGCTAGTTCGAAGGGATTGGCATTTTCCAATACAGAATCAGCAAGGCGATGCCATAGTGAAAAGAGGACTTCGTTCAATTCCAAGAGGGCAAAGGGAGCCAAAGAAGAGGGATTATTTTCTGTAACAAGCCACCTAGATGACCTTGTAAGGCCATATTTTACCTCCTTTTGATGCTCTGTTTGGCTGAAAATTCTGTGGCAGACCAGGAACCTCATGATCCTGAATAAGTAGTCCTTGTTGGGGTTTTTGCTTGAAAGCTTTTCTGCGATTTGTTGAAGAGTTAAGCCCTGAGGATCAGCCTGAGACAAAATGTTAGGGATTTGCAAGTGCAAGGCAGCCTTGAGGGCCAGCGGAACAGAAAATGCGAAAATGGCGTTCCATATTTTGTTCTGGCCCTCGCTTTGTGGAGAAGAAGGCGACATATTACCATTTTCGGTGCCCTGAGACATTGCAAAAGCCACACTGCAGCACCCGCTCAACACTGCTCTTTAAATATTGAGCGCCCCAACATACACAGTTCCTCCATCGACTTACTTTTTTTTTATTTTATTAAGCCTTTCTTCCTTAATTTGGTTACCCAATATCAATCGATTTCTCGACTAGACTTTCTTTCCTTTTTTTTTCTTGCTGCATCACCAAAACACAACGAAAAAGGTGCTCACATCCCCTGGAAAATCCCCCATTGAGGAACCGGGGGACTCGAGAGAAATGGGTTATTTTCTTTGCAATAGGGAATTCTTGAACAAAAGGGTATATCGTATGGGGGGAGATTAGTAGAAATCGGGGATTATTGTACAGAAAGGGCATATCCAAATGGGGGAATTAATAGAAATAGGGGATTACAAATGCACATTTGGGGTATTTTGAAGAAAGGGGGATTGAGTCAAAAGGGAATTTGCTAACGGTTTGGGGTAATTTCAAGAAAAAAATTTGGTTCAAAAGGGAATTTGCAAATGGTGGGGGTATTTTTAAGAAAGGGGGATTAGTTCAAAAGCGAATTTGCAAATGAATTGGAGTATCTCCAAATAAAAGAGGATTGAATGAAAGGGGAATTACCAAACAAACAGAGAATTGCAATAAATACCAGGGTATTTTCAAGGAAAAAAGGGGTATTTTCAATTAAAAATAATTTCAAAATACCATCTACTTTCAAAATATTGAATGGTCATATGTAAGTGGTCGGATCAGCTCATAAGCCAGAACCTTACCTTCATGATGTGGAATAGGAAAAATTTGTGCTAGTGGATTCAGTCCGATTTAGCTTGGACCTAATTTGTACTAATTTTGCATTCAGTCTGATTCTTAGCAAATCCTAATTTGTGCTAGTGGACATTTGTCAACTATTATTATTTTATGGGATCTTGAGAAAAATGCAAGGATTTATGTTGGCATCGTAGTCTTTTCATCTCGTGGGCCTTGGCAGTATTTCGTTGTGGAGGATCTACCAAGTTAAAGCACAAAGGATCTGTCCTCTCATTATAATTCTCTTGACCTGTCCGAACAATATAGAAGTCAGCCCCATGAAGGTGAAATGGATGGGCTTCAGTATTTAAGTTATTGGTGCCTTGAAGGACAAGTTGCACATTAGAGCGAAGGCAATCTCAATGGCACGGATAGAAGATTGAGAAGCAAGGATAGTGGACCGGGGCCGGTGTAGTTATAAGAGTTGAGAGGCCGACGTGGGAACCGGACGTGTAGAGCGCTGAAATGTTATAGTAATAAGCGTTCGTGATAGAAGCGGATGGCAATGCAAAGGTTTGGTTATTAATAGAGCTAGCAAAGCTAGTGGTGTTAGTAGGGCCATGGCAAAGGCTAGAGTTCGGAAGAGTGCAAGGCTTAGCATTGAGGGTGACAACGTAGTATAGATTGGCGCCCACCGATTGGGGACAAGTGTAGGGGTGAGATTTGGAGTTAAGGCTATGGATGGACGGTGCGATTGAGTGTAGAAATGACTATCGGTTTTGGAGGGAATGTGTTTTGGGTAACTAGGGTTTGAGCGAAAAGGATGCTCCTTCAGAATCTGAGTATGGTCGTCGCCGGAGTTTTCGCATTAACCGGTGATCTTTGGATCGTTGAAACGAGAGAAAACTATGTAATACTCGCCCGCCTTTTGATCCATTTGTAAGTAAAAATCTGTATGTCCGCTCTGGTGATATTAGAAATGTAGTATTGGTCGCATGCTTTGTGTACGATGCATCCACTCCCACAAGCTTTAGACTGTGATTTGCAACTGTTATGAATAAATCTGTCTCTAGGGCATTGTTTATGACTCTGAGGAGGTATTTCTTTTCTTTCTTCACATTCACAATCTCTGTCTCTGTTACACAAGGCCAAATTTAAGTAACATAAGCTCTAGGTTATAAAATGGCAAACTATATGCATCAATCGGGTTGCTTGCTTTCTTACCAGGAGAGGAACAATTTGTGTAAAGTGGTCCTGGACGACCATTCACCACATATGCATTGGACAAAGCTGGTGGATCTCCACTTCTAATGGCATCTTGATTGATTTTCATTTTTTTTACCTAGACAGACCACAAGTCTTTTAAAGGTGCTTTTTATTTGTGTTGAAGCATTAAGTATGAAAGTAAAATAAGTGTGGCCCTTTTGGATGTGCAGGTTTGTATTGAAAAGAGCATACCATCTACTTAAAGACGACCCTATAGATCAAGGCCATTCAATTGAAAGGTCTTGATCAGGTATGAGACACCACTTTCTTAATTTTCATATATTCTATTATCTGTGGAAAAACTGTTGGACACAGTTGTGTTCTTTTTTTCTTTGTTCTTTGGAGCTCTGTTTGTCATAATTGCATTGGTTGTATTTAATTCAATAAGTTGGATGCTCTTGCAAAATTGGAGAAGATAGGGAGTCATGAGTAATGTGATCATTGGATATTCCTTTTGTTCCACCATTCTCCTGCATCAAACCAAGGACAAAGCAAGGCAGCGAACATTCATAGGTACTAGACGAACTACACAAGCACAGAAGTTGGACTTAGTGGTAGAGTACTTGTTGAGCAAAAACTCTCATTTAACTGCTAGAAACAGCCTGGACAAGTTGAATTTTGTGTATCAGATTTGTTTCTTGAAATCTGATCAGTTGTTACTGCTGTTTTTGAAAATAATGAGAAATCTTATCAATTTCTTACTGGTTCAATTTGTTACTTATCAACGTATTTTTGAAATGGGTATTATCTTAAAAATGTATAACAGGGCATTTTCTTATGAATGACAATAGGGTATTATCTCACGAATGATAACAGGGTATGTTATTTGGAGAACAGGGTATGTTATTTGGAATGGGGTATTATTTGTAACAGGGTATTATTTGGGTATGATCTGAAATAGGGTATCCCTTGAACAGGGTATTATCTCTTACGAATGATAACAGGGTATGAATTCACATTCTTTGAATGGGGGATTGCGACACCAGTTTAATAGGGTATTAACATGCAAATGAGGAAAAGGGAGATTGTGGCCAAATACCCCGATTCCAAAAATACATTTTATCCCCTGTTGTTTGACAGAAAAGGGGGATTTCATAGGTAGTTTTTGGGGGTATTTCTTAGGGTATTGGAGCACCTTTTTCGTTGTGAAATACACCGTACCATGAAATGTCGACCCAGCCATTAAGCTATATTGTGCATGTTCCAACCATCACCAAGTCCAGTAGAAAGTAGACTACCCCCTCCCTACACCGCATCACCACCTGTACGTACGTAGCAGGCTTCCACCATGCCACCTTTTGTTCTATCCCCCAAAACTACACAAGCACCACCTCAACAGGTGATTCGAAACAGGCTACTCCCACCATTTGTAGTTTTTCCTGCTTCAAATAGAAATACACGGACTGCAGCAAGCTCAGAAGCCTGCGAGATTCTCCACAATTTCTCTCACCACGACTTCATTATAAATGAGGATGATATTGCAGCATCCACACCTCTTCATACCACTGTTGTGACACATGGGATTTGCAGAATTCCAGTCCACTGTAAGGCAGATGTTTGCAAGAACTCCTTATCAAGGTGTTGTAACATTGTCTGCTACTATAACATCTTATGGCCCATTGCCTTCTTTTAACACTGTGCCTTCGACTTACCCGAGTACAGCTTCACGTGGTCTATTTTCCTCTACAAATACACCACTCAAGGCAGAGGAGGTCCTCCTTAGAGTAGAACTCTCATCAGAAGATGAAGACACCAATGAGGGCAACGAGATTACATGTTCTCCAATCAATCTTCCAAAATATTCAAAGTAGATTCTAGCTTGAGAGCTTGCTCTTCTATAAGAAAAGAAACCTTATGGACGAACAAAAAATGAGGAGACTTCTAAGAACTAAATGTTGCTCATTGATTTGCATTAACATATTCAACATGGCTAAACTTTGTGCATTAGATACAATTACAGTTCTATGATATTGGCAGACCAGAATACCTACTTGGCTTATTATGTAAGAGCAGACCGCCACACCTTCTACATTAACTGTGAACAAGTCTGCCAGAAATGCTTTATGGCTGTCCACCGTTTAGGATCCGCTAGAATGTCTCGAATATATAAAAGACTGAATAAAAACCCAGCAATTAATGATCACTGTGGCCCAAGAGGAGTTGTAACAATGTGCCCTAGCTACTGTGTCATGGATGGAGAAATATTTTAAAGAAACGTGTGAAAAATTGCCTAACTAGCAACATGTATCATTTGACTGACAACATCACAAAAAAAGTATAAAGAGACATGAGATGCTTATTCTTGGCAATTAGATGAAAGGCTATATGGGGTTCGGAGAACTTCAACCCTATGGGCAGGAAATCAATTCCCACAAGAAAATTGTCTGGCAAAAATGAGATTGTAATTCTGATTTATTAATGGGGGACATAGGAAATTGGCTTCATAAGGACTATTCATAGCTAAGTTCAAACACATCTTAAGAGAGATGCGTCAGATGCGGCACATCGAGGGCATCTAAAATATCGAACCATCTACTCTTTTAGATGTGTTTTAAAAAGTTAAAGAATTCTGAAAAATAGCTATCTATAGCAGCAGTAGACATAATAATAGAAATAAAGATAGCTAGCCTTATAAAAAATCTGTTCTATGTGTGAATACTCTCTTCCCTGTTCATGTTGACTGTCACAGTGCCATTGTTCATAGAACATAAAAGGGCTTTCTTGGCTGCTAGAATGCCTCCAAGGCGGCCATATTTCTGCTACAAGATCTTTCCTAAAGGCTTGCTACCAGTCGTGAATCCCTGATGCCTGCTACTCGACCTCTATGGCTGCTGGTTTGAACTCCATCAACAGAAAATAGAGAGTAGAGATGTGCAGAGGGACAAATAGAGCAGAGAAAGTTTCAACAACGCTTCTGGAGTATCCAAAACCGTTCAAAACTTAAGGGCAAATGTTTTTAGTAAAAAAAAATGAAAAAAATAAAAAAGTAGACACATCTAACTTAAGATGTGTGTCGATGTGCCATGTCTGCATCTTAAGCATCTAATCTAATTATAAGAGGCGCGCATCTGTAGAACATAAGTTGTCTTCGTATCATGATGCATAAGATTTGTACATCGGCAAGTTGCAATGATATTTTGCCAAAAGCAGAAGTTTTAGATTGTAATTCATGATTCTGTGTTACTTTCACCTACAACGTGCAAACAATTTGAAGGGAAGATATTGTAATTTTATCAGATTGGTTAGTGGTTGGTTGTGTTTGTTGTTTGCAATGCAAAGATATAATAGAATTACAAATACGCACAATTTAATAAAGCACAATTATATAAAGAATGGGCAACTCTTCGATACAATAGCATCTTGTTCAATAAAGTGAAACTCACATAATCAACAGTCTATTTTCATAGCCATCGCCTAGCAACAGTTTCTAATTTATCATAAAGAAGTAGAGTTGTGCATCCTATTCATGGGGAGAAGCCAGATGACCAGTTCACCTTGTCCAAAAAAAATGCTAAACCATTTCACAGGCAGTTTTGGTGCAAATTCTTCCCCTTATCAGCCTATTGCCGCAAATGATTCTAACAACTGCAAATATATCACTATTAGTTAGCAACTGCTTATGAGGAGTTAGAAACATTCAGTTTACAGTTGTGAACAATCAGAATAAGGAGCTTGTAGGGCAGATTTTCCACATCTTTATTCCAACCAAGATGAGAATGCATGCTTCCATATTATTTGTCTCAACAGAGATGTCGCGACTCGCAAAGCAAAAGCACATTGCAAAGCACATCACCTAGCTTCTCAGAGTCTACCTCTCTAGAGGAGTTCCCCATTTCTATCCGTTTTATTTCTTTTATTCCAACAAACAAGGCACAAAAATAATGGGGGCAACCAAACAAACAAAATCTTTGAAATAATGAATTGGTGGCCTGAAGTATTGTTTAAATAACCTGACGATTTCGACGTCTTGTACATCAATAAGCTCCTATTGCGACCAATCTCATGAAACTAATTCCGCCACCAAATTGACTACATTATCCATTGGCCCATCATTCTGTAGTTAATGAATAACTTGTTAGAAAGGAAAATGTAGCACGAGTAACCAAATGGACTTACCAGCACAACAATGTCAAATGCAGCAGTGTAAGTCTTTAGCCATTCTTCTGTATTCTCGTTACTGTAAAATTACGTGGAAATTACTGCATTTAACCTTCCTAAGAGACATATCTAACAATGCCAACTTCAAATGATATGTGCAGTAGCTTACAGGAACCCTATAGTGATACGGTTATCATAGTTCAAGCCATCAGACATGCCAAGGTCTCCAAGATGATCACCAAGCAGTAGCACATTCTTTCTTTGCCTCAAAGCAATGCCATTTCCTTCAGGTCCCACTGCGTGGCCACTCTCATCATGTAGCGGACCAGCCATTTCCAATGCATGTTCATTTTTGTTGAGCACATGAATCGTCTTACCTTGAAAGTTATCATCTAAATGTCAACATCAAAGGTGAAATAATTGAAGCAGAAGTTCTGTACCTCTAAACCCCAAAAGATTGCCGTCTTGGTCAAAATCCATCCGGTTAGATACCACCCTGATATTTTTATACGTGCGATGAAGCTTCTGGCGCATCACCTAATAGTGCCAGCATCTCATAAGCAAAACACTCTTTGTGCCAATTATAATTGCTCTACCCTTTAAGAGAAGATGTAGGTACCTCTTCGATTATGTCAGCAAGGCCAGCAGAGAAGACGAGTAGTGGAACTTCATGTTTCTGCACATTTTCTAAGTGTCACAAAAAAAGCAACGATGTTTTTAACAGCATGCATGATAACAGAGAAATTTCTCTATACTGCTGAAAACGTGTGATGTAAACTTACTTCAAGAATCTCAAAAAACTTTGTTACGCCATCACGAAAATCGATAAAAGCATTTTTAACAGAATTTGTAATTGCTGTATGTGTTAGACCTCCCTCCACAAGAAGGTTATGAGTCTTTTCCCACCTAAGCATGTGAAGCACTGAGAATGAGGAGGAAACATTTGGGTGACATTTTATATAAGAATAAATAATCACATTGACCCATCAAAAGTATACATAGGTGAAGAATACTCTCCAATAATCCAGAATTAAGCATAACTTAACATTATGCATCTATGCTATCCTAATAATTGCAGAAAAATAACTATGCCTGTGTGACTATATGGTTAATATATAGACGAAAAAAATGAAGTTCCTTTTATGCACTTCCACACAATAAAAGTATGCATAATTTACTTATCCAAATCTAAATGGCATAAAGTATTTGCAACCGACCTTTAAAGAAATTTCTAAGCTAACATGGATGACAGATTAAAATGCAATACAGCATAAGTAATATAATACCGTCGTAATTTCCTACCATTCTTCCATAAGTTTCGTTTTTTCTTGAAGTGCAAGAGTTGGGCAAATCTCCAGAGGATAATAATGATCAAAGAGCTGCTGCCGCTGTAAATCATATTCCGCATTACCTTGATGGAGCAGAGCATGGCTACCTAATAATTAAGGACCGGGTAGTAAATACATAAGTCCAGAAATTAAATGGCCTTAAACTTCCATCACTTACTTTGGCCACGTCTTCCATCCACCATGTACTTGGTTAATGTCATATCAAAATCAGCAATCACCTGCAGTGCAAATCCGAAGCAATGTCACGAATTGCATGTGATAAATCTATGTAATTCCCAGTTCTTCTGCTATGATTGATTGTACAAAGCTGCACTTTCTATTTGTACATAATGGATTAAGTTAATGAGAAAATAAATTGTTATCCCATTATATCTAAGAAACCGAGTAATATGTGTGCAGGCATCATCAGACATTACTCTAAAACTTATTATGGTCCAAGAGATCAAAGTGGGAACAGTAAACTGAAAGGAGTGAGATATGGCATGTAATAAAATGAAAATGGGAACAAGAATTTTTATTTTTCATACTAAAAAAAGGAAATGAGTACAATAAAGATCCATTTCATAAACAAAACCTTGAACGCCCACATACAGGGGTTGCAGAAGCCATGCATGGCTGCGAGAAGAAGTTAGAACAAGAAAGCTAGCATTAGAACGTTGTTTCAGCAAGTGAAGTGTTTTAGCAAGTACTTAGATAAGAGTCCTCCCACTTATCCATAGAACAAAATTTTCATGTTCCTTAAAAAAAGTTTACTCCACCTTAACCGGTTACTAAATATCAGTATTATTTATTCCGCGTTGTTTCTTCAGCATGTCCTTGTGGAGCCATTCATGACATAGCAAACCCTTTAGCCTTCATTCCAGGAACATTTGTCACAAATGTTCTACCTAGCCTAAGTTTTTCTCTCATATGCTGTTTAATGTTATGTTTCTCCATTCTATACAATGCCCTACCTGTATGTTAATTGCTACAGGACTGTGGTGACTGAAATGTTGATTTTTGTCGCTGGTCTGTTTACATGTTCACCAACCTTTTCCCCTATCAGTATGGGAATGTTTGTAATTTAATTTATATGAGATTGAGGATGCTCGGGCATGTATTTTAAAAAGCATTTTTCCATCTGAGTAATTTGAAGCTGAATTTACAGAAATTTCCTCCCGACCTTGATTTATTAGTTGCTGTTCTAACTTCAACCATTCCCTTGCTTACTTAGGATGTTTTGTAGTGTCTTTAGTGTTCACAAAAATCCACTGTAATCTTTGAATGAATCCCGAGACGATAAGGTGACTACTCCAACAGGTAGCTTAAGATATTATCCTCTATTGTGTGCTTCTCTTGCCACCAGACACTTTCGTGTACTGTTCCAACCAAACACAACTTCAACATTTGCTTTATGCAAAATGTGTTGAGCATGTAATTCATGTTCTTAAGTTTAAGAAAGTTTATAAAGATAAAATTGTAGACATAACTACTCTCTAATTAGTTGGCGAATTGGATAAATGTATTAAATCACAAGGAGGAGACAGAAAGGGCACTGCATGTAAATGTACTTCCCTTGCTACTTAGAGGTGACATCCAACTCCTTTTTGTCCACCCAAAGGAGAATAACTTAAAATTGAACAGCCCTTTCTAAATGGTTGACGTGGTAATCATTTTATAGTAATATTGAAGTCAAAAGAAGGCCAATCTTGACTTTTAGATTGGCTTCATATTATGGCAGCAGCTACGATTGATAGATTCCAAACATGATAAACATCCATTGCCGTACTCTCCTGCTATGCCTTTTGGAAAGTATATGGAAAGGTTCACTAACAAGATCAGTCTCGAACTCCTATATCCTCTATGCAAGACTTGCTAACAAGATGAGTCATTATCCTCGACTTCTTAAGCATTCCCATTCAACATTAACGCGAGAGGAAATTAGAGTGAGGATTCAACCTGTAAGGTAGACAATCCAGCAGTTCGTATAGCATTCTTCTTTCGTTCTAGTTCGCCAGGGTTGCTAATAACAATGCGCGTTTGTGAAGGTCCTGCGTCAAACGAACCCGTTTGCTTTTCCATTCTAGATACAGTAGACTGACGACAAGGAATGCAGCTGCTACAAATTTTGTGTTAGACGCAATATCTTTGGATTGAAACAAAAGCTAAAATGAAATGGATAAATTCATCTGAAAAGAGGCTGCGGCAAAGAAACAAATGAAATGAACAAATTTATCTGAAAAGAGGGCAAGAAAAATATAAACAAAGAGATTCCAGACCTTGCCCAAGATTTGCGAAGGGTTGTATGCTGCCGAACTGTTGGAGCCAATATTCGACAGAATGGGCTAGCTGGAGACATGGATCCAGACCCAGAAACACGAAGGGATGAAGAGGGGAGGCGCAAGGAGTGCTGAGCCCATGCTGGGCTCGATGCACTCATTCACCTTGTTGCAATGGTACCCTAAAATGGGCAAATTCGATAAGGACACCGAATAAAATTTGGTCGTGTGTGGTGTCCGCCGGCCATGAACATACCTACTCTCCCAATTAAATCCCTCTCCCGCCATGCTTTCTAACTGCAATAGGCCATTTTGTAGGTATGGCTAAACCAGCCACCACCCATTCTTCGAAATGTGAAAAAAGTTCCCACGCCATTCGAGTTGCTTGACACACTTATGTATTAGGGAATCAATGGTTCGAGGATTTTCCGCCGATGAATTTCGAGCGGGGCTGCCACCGAGGCGCCACGACGAAATGATGGAGCTGTGAGTGCACCAACAGGTCGGGCGGCGGCAATCAAGAATATTCCGAGGTGGAGAATCTGGAGAAAAAATTGATTCCTTTACGAATATGAGGAGGATGAAATTATGTTCTTGAAGCAGCTATGGCAGAGAGAGCTTCCTTATCGGATGTGGCTATGGAGCATTCTTTTCTTTGAACGTTTGCATGTCAGCTTGAAATTTAGATATATATATATGGCCTGGAATGTTTGCCAGATTTAAGGCACAGAAACCCTTTACCCTGGCAATGTAGTGTGGTGGATGGCGTGACGTTAAAATACTATCTATCTATCTATATGAAGGAAACGACAAAACTCTTGGATCTGCGTCAAAACCAAACCGAGACGAAAAAAAATCTCTTGGATCTGCGTCTCTGCCCCACAACATGAATGCCCCCTGTTTTAAATTGCATAGGCAACTCCGGTGGGGTTCCTTGAGCTTGAATCTATAAGCAGTCCAAGAGTTTATTCCGACTTCAAACAGAAAACTTAAGCAGAGGGAGCTTCAAAATCGGAGCTCCAAATCCCCTTAAAACAGATGGTAGGAGCAGAAGGTCTGTCCCAGATAGGAGGCTTAGAAGAGCCCAAAGCGGGCGGTGATGCCCCCGCCCAAATCGGTCGAGCAAATAGAAGAATAGGCCGCGGCCGAGAGCCGCCGACTATGGCCCGAATGTTTTGTGATAAAGCGGGGGGCGGTTTAGCTGGCCCGCTTCTCAAATGTCGGAGACGTTTTATCGGTTATAAAACAAACAGAATCTGACAGTAATTTCAACCTCCCGTTTATTACGATAAGACTTCACTCGTCTATCACCCACTTCTATATATTCTAAATGAGGTCTTATATATATTTTAAATGAGACTATCTTGGTCATCGGATCCATAGATCCTATAATCAAATTGTATATTGGCTTGGGACCTAAGGGATGCACTTATACAAATGGGGTATGCCATGTGCGTGTAGAGGTTGATGAAAAACATCCTTGTATACGATTTTTTGAAAGGCAAATTCAACCCCTTCCTTACAAAATTTACCCCAGGTAGTGGCCAAAAACTCCCCTAACTCTTATGCACACGTGTGAAAATGAGTCGAAAAAATACCCCTATGGGTCACTCAGGCACATTATATGGCATTCACGGTGAACTCCCCTTGGCTTGGAGCCCCTTAGTGCTTCACATGATGAGACTTGCACTCGCTCATCATACTGCATATTCTAAAAGAGGTGTACCTCGGTTGTTGAATGTGTCAGATCTAATAAGATATATGATCATCACGAGGTTTCTATTGCATTTCTTGCTTATGGACCGGTGACTTGGTTGCTCCTTGTTATTTTATAAGAAATTGAAATCATTCTGCATGTCTTTGCAGCACAACAATAGTGGATGGCCGCAAAAAGTCCTTCAAAATGCATGAAGCTCAACGTATGTAGCAAAATCCTAAAAAGAACTTGCTCTCAAGCCTACAATTGCGTCAATGGCAATTTACTAGTGTTCAACCGATTTTTCTCTTTGTTAAAGTGTATGTTGATGGACACACAATGAATTTGAGAGTTCAAAACAGATATAAAACAAGGTTGCATATTAAATGAATAGAATAGAATAGAATAGAATAGTTTTTTTAACGTCCACGGAGACCAATAGGTCATGGGACCCATAGGTCATGGGAAAACACTCCCATTTCAAGATTCCCTTTAGAAAAACACAATATGCTCCTAAGTATGGCCTTTTTAGGAAAAGTGAAAAAATCAAGAGATGAAACTTTTTTTCCTACATTTTGGCCCTATAATAAGAACTAGAGAAAGTACCCAACATTGATGGGCTTTTCATGAGGCATAAATTTAAAAAACTAATAAAGATGGTGGATTTAAGTTGGGACATCTAGTATTGGGTTTATTTTGAATGAGTGAATGTTAATGATGGAATCTTGCAAATTTGTGCTTATGTTAATGTAAACCTTTAAATATACCAAAATATCAAATAGTTGATATTAATCTATAAAAAGAAAATCCCATAACACACCAAAGTTTTTTTTGGGCTTTATGCAACTTGAGACAGAGGCCCAACTTGGAATCTCCAAACCATGACTAATGTATCATCCAATGACAGTGTTTCATCCATCATAAAGCTTCTATAGCTCTTCTTTAAGGTTTTTCCAGTTCTTTTTAAGATTGTAAAGTGCTATAACGCATGGCCCCAATTTCGATAATATTACCAATGCCTTCTCCATCTTGCCTTGTTTTTCTCTATGCTATGCTTTGTCTGTGATGCAAGTCCGAATGCCTGCAGATATGGTTCCCGCACCATTCCAATCTTTTCTGCATAGATTTCCATGGTTTGCTTGGCACATTCATCCCAAGTAGCAGGCACTGTAATACACCACTTCATGTCTCGCTTGCTGAAATTTTCACCACAGCACAGCTTCAAGTCACCCATGGCAAATTGAGACATTGTTCTCGGATAATAAACAATGAGCTCTCCACTGTCACCCCACTTGGAAGAATTGGGTCAGGATTATTTGGTGCCAAAAACAACTTGAATTTGGTGATATAATTCCCACATTATTATTTGCATCTATGATAGAAACAATTTCTACATTGTTAGATTTCTAGCAAGATTCATTCTTTGGCTGATATCTGTGCACCTCTAGCCCCTTCTGTGACGTTCCATGTATTTATATGCCTTTTGGGTATAAATACATGATATGTCACTATGAATAATTAATGATGCATTACTTATTCATAAGGTAAGGGTAGCTATGTTAATCATTAATTATTAAGGTGGAAACCTAACCCTAAATCCTAATTCGAATTTAGGGCTTAACCTAATATTAAAAGGGATTAAAATATTAAATTAGTTAATAATAACCAATCTAAAGTTGCCACCTGGCCCAAATCGATTGGGCAAGGCAAGCTCGCTAATTTGGGACACCCAAATTGGGACTTCCACCCCAATTTGCCCCAAATCGATTTGGGGGAAATTGATGGAGGAGGAGCTGCTGCTCACCTTGGTTTTAGCCAAAAGGATGGAGAACCAGAGATATAGCTATGATACCAGTTAGTTTTAGCATAGCTTGTATTCTTCTGACCCTTCTTTGAGTAGATGGACGATTAGATTCTACTCTATGATCTACTTATGATGATGATGGATGTTTGTATCTGATTGCTGTTTTCTCTTTTTGTTCCAATTGTGTTGTATTGGATTAAGGGGGGTAGAGACCTAAAAGCTATCTAGATCTAGAGGTGCTCCTAGTTAGAACCCCTTAAATCCCATTAAATGTGGCCTGTGCACAAGAACCCTCCTAGCTGTCAAAGGTATGATGTGGCTGAGCACCAGACAAGGATCATGGTGTTGAAATGGAGGTGGGACCTTGCCTAGCACGGTCATTGCATATGGGTCGGGTATGGATTTGACACCTCCTGGGTCGCAGGATACATGCCTATAGGGACATCCTAGGCTCGATGGGCGCGCCGGGGCGGCCTATGGATTTTGGGGGGTTCAAGTCGGGTACGAATGTGTGGTCGCCAGCAGGGCCACGATCCTCTAGCCACCCATGGAAACACCATGCTCTAGAAAGGATCCCTCCTTTCCTGCCTCTTCGGATCGGGGAGATGTAACCTGGAGTCATGAGATTACGTCTCCGGAAGGCTATAGCCATGTCCTAGCATGATTCAGTCTATCTGCAAAGTGTGCACAGGAGGGGCGGATGGAGTGGACTACCCTAGCCATTGTTCTATGCAAGCCAACGCCATTGTCTCCGTCTGTTGTGATCCGAAGGCCCGAACCGTCTGTTGACCACCTTGATCTGAGCCCAGGGTAGAATCCTCATATATGGTGTATTTCCTATGTTATGTTGGTATTATATCGTTGCTTGTATTAATGATGGATGAGACACCTTTCGTGGTGGCATATTATTTACTTGTATTGTTGCCAGGTGCTAACATGTATGTATGCTTTTGCTATATAGGATTCCCATAGAAGGCCTGGGACGAATGACACCTCCGTGTCCTTCACCTGGACACTTGCCTAACATAAGTGGTTCGAGTCAGACGGATGGCCTTTATGTGGTGATGGAGTCGCCACGGGAGGGAAATTCCCCATATTTATATGATGGGAGCATCGTACAGGTTCGAGGAACGTCACAATGGTATCAGAGCATGATCTTGGTAGATCAGATCATAGCACTGGCCATATTCTAACTCGTTAGATCATTTAGATAGTAGGGGACTTCTAATGTAGGAAAGTTACTCCAAACCCATAGGTAGAATGATTGTTGGCCTAAGTATGTGAGGAATGAGCTAGTTAGGAAGAAAATTTTAAAATATTAAGGTGAGGTTATGTTGAGATTTCGGTAGAATGCAGTCCCTTTTTTCCGGAGGCCATAACTTTCTCTAGGAAACTTGGATTGACACGATTTTGTTCCATTGCGTCGGGGACACTTTGTTAGCTTAGGGCAACCCTTGGACGGATCATCAGCATCACCAATTTGGATGAGGAGCAAAATCGGCACTGACGACATATTGTAGTTTTTAAATTCAATTTGGGACGTCCGAAACATCCTCGACGCTCCCGAAAAAAAAAATAATAATAATAATAATTTTGCACGCTTTGAACCCATGGCCCTCCAACTCAAACCATACACCCTTACCATTATGCCAACCTCCCTTGAATATATAATTGCTATTTTGTTTTTCTTAGAGCACCCCACTCTGTATTTCCTAGAGCACCCCACTTCGTTAAAAAAGTATACTCTAGGGACTTGAACCCTTGACCTCCTACCACTAAGCCAAACCCTTTACCAACATGGTAAGCTTCCTTTCAATGATTTTTTTTTTTTTTTTTTTTTATGAACTTGGACTTTTATTACTCAAAAGAATACAAAGAGTACATGGGGGACTCAAAACCCACTGGAAAAGATATCCACTAGAGCAACACTACCCGCCACATACATAACATAGAAAAGCAGAGAACACAGATCACCATGAGCACAACTGTTTGCTATGAATAGGTGTGAATCTGAAGATATTGCTCCCAAATGACACTTTTGATGTCATCCTTTAAGGAAGAATACTTGTACGCCTTCACAATGCGACTACGGGCATCGCTAAGCACTTGCGTATCTGAAAAGAGCTGTCCCTTGAAGATGAGGAGATTTCGTCTCTTCCAGATGGACCAGATGATCCAAGCAGATGCTAAGTGGAAAGCCCTCTTTGCTAACTTGTCCCAAGAACTAGGATAGACTGACAATAGGACCTGCTGACTATTCAAGTCACAATGGAAAAGACACAGAAGCCACTGCCAAGCAGGTCGAACATGGTGACACAAGAAAAAGCAGTGCTCAATTGTCTCATCCCTCTGCGTGCAAAGAGGGCAGATCACAGAGACTTCTGGACGAAATCGATGAACAACAGTGTTTACCCGCACGCATCTATAAGTGATCTGCCACCATAAAATGGATAGCTTAGGATGAAGCAATTTATCCCATACCCATCGCCAGACTGCTTTACGATGAGGCTCGGGGATAACTAAAGGCCACTTTGGCGATGGAGGCAACACCTCAGGATGAAGTAGGACCACATACATCGAGTGCACCAGGTGCTCCTCCTTAACACTGCCATGAACCACCCAGAGCTGGGGAGCCACGTCTTGTGGGTGTGGAGGAAGTGTCGGTCCCAACGAAGGAGAAGGAACTTCAATGAATATTTAGTCTCTTATTATACTTAATCAATAGTATTTCTGTTTTCTATAGCAAGACTTCTGTCTAGTAATCACCTTTCAATGAATATTTAGTCTCTTATTATACTTAATCAATAGTATTTCTGTTTTCTATAGCAAGACTTCTGTCTAGTAATCATTTTTCCCAAACCAATGATGTGGTAGCAACAAATCCGCCGAACTTATGCAGCATGGCAAGGTGCACTCACCCTAATGGTTATTTATTGTCATCAAGAAATGGATTCCCCCGATCATATTATCGAACGTTGCTGATGAGCGATCTAAGGAAACTCCTCTGAGCAAGGCAGAAACACCTAAGTTGGATTCTAATCCACTATCACCCTCGAAACGTACTACATGATGGCAATGATGTTGACTTAGCAACAATTTAAACCTACAGCTTAATTTTTTATTTTTTTTTCCTTTAGTAGATGCCTTCACAACCAAATCTCTTCCGGCCCTGCCATGATTTAATCTATACTACATTCATAGTTAATCTAAACTATAGTTAACGTTGTTTCTCTTTATTGCCTAAGCCTTGACTCATCTCACTTCCCAGAGAAAGGATCTCTCTTGGCCCAATTGACTAGGGACTGCCATGCAGCACCCCTCTAGATCATGGGTCTAGCTTTATTTTTATCACCTTTCACTACTTTTTCTCAGTGGTCATGTTCCTTTTATAGATCACTTCCCCAGAGCATGATACACACTCTGTAATACATAGTGATTGCGTGTGTTGAAACCCCCGCAGCAATGTCAATACTTTAACTTATCTAGAGTACAAACATTAGTATTATTTTGTGCCAAACTTCGCCGCTTATATGGCAGTGATTGAACTATTTTGATATAAAAGGCAAATGCCTGCTAAAAAAGGCTAAAGTTGTGGAGAGATCAATAAATAGAACCTAAAATTCAGTTAGAGATATCTCCACAACCAGAGCTCCATTGAGGCGACTTTTACTTCATTGGAACCGTCTCGGAGACTAGTTTCTTAATTGGGGTAGTACATCTCATAGTTCATCCATATGAGGGAGTAATAGCCAAAAACGTGACAAGGAGTCACAAATTACTGCTACAGCGACATTACAGATTTGGAATTGCTTTCTGATCTGTGGCTACTTGGAGTAGTGAGATTAGCCTGGACGGCCAATAAGCCAGATGCCAGAGCTTTGTATTTGTCATAGCACTTGTGTTTTGCCGTAACCCCGTGGATCCGGTTGGGTAGTTAATGGTGCTGCCATATCAATTGTGCATGAATAAAGTTTCTTTATTCCAGTGTTCTATTATTTTATTGTGGGTTCTATATTTTTGTGCTGTTACAACAAACAAAATATACATAAATGATATCAAGTCGTATCAGAGCAGATGTTTGCGATTCTTTTGAGAACCATGGGCAATGGAATCACCCGTGGAATTTGGACTCTCTAATCTGTGAGAGGAATTAAAGAAGTCAGAAATGATGGAGCTAGGAATTTTCCAGAGGGCCGTAAAGGTCACTGTTCTTGTATGTGCTGCAAGAACTACTATTAGCTTTTATTTTGCTGGAGCATGGCATTGGAATGAAGAGGAGATTATCATTTTGGGGTTTACAAGAATATATTAGGATTGTCTTAATGGAGTAAAAGCCTTTATGCATAAAGGGAAATCATATGATTTCAATATTAGAGCGGTTAGTGGAACTGAGATGGATTTGGCGATTATTGCTGCGAGCGGAGCTGGAGCATCAGTAGCAGCGAAAACTTTGTGCTTTCGTGGAGAATGCTCGAAGTATATGGACCGACTTGTTGTGAACGAGTTCGGATTAATGGGGAAACTTCTATGATCCTTTGGGGATTATAGAATAATAAGGGTGACTGCTGGGTTGTCCTGGAAGCTTGTCTTAGAGACAAGTAACACCTGCTACACGACATTGAGCACTGCTTTGTCATAATAGCCGAACTATCTGCCATAACCTCTTGCCATCTCTAGAAGTCTGTTTTGATCATCTCAGCCTATGTAACTTCTAAACTTTAAGCCTGAATATGAGAACTGCAAAAGCATCTTGTTTGAGATTGTGGAGTCAGATCGTGGTGATCTGAGAGGTCGATTGGCCGTGGAGGTCATTTATATAGATATCTGACTTTGGAAGTCATTTATATTAACACTTGATCTTATTTGCAGGTTTGCTTACTGATAAGCATTTGGGGGGAGGGGGGGGTGAGCACTTTATGTACAAGCTGTCAAGTATACTGATCCAAAAATTTGGATTTGGATTCTTAAAATGTTTCCTATGGGACAGGTTTATGGGTAAAGTTTGTAAGTTGAATTTCTTTATTTGAAATAAAGAATGGATACTTCTGTTGTGTGTACCCATGGTAGATTAGTAATTATGATTGTAACGTAATAGGCCTGAACATGGTGCACTAATTGTGAATGCCTCTTGGTAGATCAGCAATTGTGCTGCAGCGCAATAGGCTTGAACAAAGGTGCATGATGTATATTTTTGAAGAGCGGTAATTGTGGTTGCAACATAATAGTCCTGACAAAAATTGCATTCGTAACGCGGAGATACAATTGTTTTGCAGAGATTAAAAGAAAAGAAACGTGGAGGTGCCAAAGAAATATGGTAACTGTGGAAGTACAATAACATATATAATTGTTTCTTCAGTTCACAGGTTTGAGAAACGAACCAAATTTCATTCCCAGCACTCTAACCACTCCAAGAAACGCCTGTACGTTAGGAGAATTTCCCATTTTCTAGCTAAAACTTCGCCCAGCTCCAGGATTTCCCTCTCAGAATTCCCCCAGCTGACCTTAAACCATGCAAGAATCATGATGAACAATGAAGGAACAGAAATGGCGCAAGAAAATTGCAATATCGGGAATGTAACAAAGAAAATGAAGCGTAAGATTGATGAAATTGTTCGATTTATATATGATCAGGTTCAAGATTTACTTCCTATGCAAAGGAGGGCTTTAGCAGTTAAAACTGTTTGGGATGAAAGGCTGCACTTCTTTTTTGAACCTGCCATTGGAAATCCAGCGCAAGCCATTGTGAAGGATATCATGCTGCAAAATATCTGGGAAGGTCTGCATGAAGTGAAACAAGCAAAGAGCAATGATAAATTAGCACCTAAGCATTTCATGTTATCAATGATTGTTGGTGAGGATGGAAAACTCAGGAGTAGCCTCCAGAATTCTTCAAGTGCAAGCAAGAAACCTTACAAAAGCTGCAATTAGAAGAAAGCGCGTGTCATTATCAGGTGTAACATGTGGGCACTGGCAGGAACGCAATCCAGAGCAGACATGCTTCCGGAATCAACCAAACACTTGGTAAATGATTTTTGGTTAACCCACACTAAAACTTCTCCAAAGTACATGGATGTCAGGAAGAAAAAGACCCTTCCAATCCAGTTTCTGGACATGCCCCAGGTCAGTTTTAAGCCTTTTAATTCTCTTTGTTACAAGCTGGATAGAAGCTAGCTTCTGTGTACCCTGGATAAGTTTAGTAATCCTATTTGCATTCCATGCAAGGGATGTATCTGATATACATTGAAGTACATCCAACTACAAAAGTCATATTTTTACACTTAAGAGGCATTGACTGAGTTATGTTTAACAGGAAAAGTACTTGCCCAGTACTTGGATGTACTTCCAATTACATCCAATATGGCAGAAAGCAGAAAATATGTTGAAAGACAGGCTGTGTTTTTATAGTCTCGATATCTGGAGTTCCCAAGTACATTATAGTACATTCTAAGCTTTCTTGAACTCAAGATACTGTTGAAACATAGAGTAATACATAAAAGTATTTAAATGTACTTCCCTCCATAAGAAAAGTATTGAATACATACATCTGTAACGCAGTAACACTGTGTGTGACCTGGTTATATATTGAGTTTTGTATGTACATCTGGAATGCGTTTGAGTACATTTTCTACGTATTTATACATATCAGGTCTAATGGTTTCGGGTGCGATGTGAATGTGTTCTAACTTCTGAAGTAGTGCTCGGATGAGAACATCACGACGATCCTCTGCATACTTTGGCAAGAACCAGTTTCGGGTAATCTGCAAATGTAACAACCATACTTAGATATTAGAAACCATTTTTTTTGCAAGACAAAAGGCATGAGATACTCACATTGGTAGTTTTACTACACATGATTGTGTCTACGAACTTCTGCATATAAGCTGTAATATAGAGGCCACATGACTGCCCATCTTTCTACTGTGGACACTTATGAATCTTCACAACTGGGTTTTATCCATGCTTCAAGAAAGTGGAACGTTCGACGCAACCGCGTGCCATAGTGAGAATGTGGAGCCTGCAAAAGACCAGATCAACTCTATAGCAAATGAATGAAAAAAAGCTGCTAACATGGTATCCAATCTACTCAATATACTCTAATAAAAGGAGATGTGAAATACAAAATACCTCTTAAGTGTAACCATGTCAACATCAATATCCTCGGCAGAATTGAAGATCTGAATATTTATAGTGTTCTTACTCTTTGTAATGATCATGTTGAAGATGGCCAAAAAGTGATGTTCAATAACAACACATAGCATTGAAATTATAATCTATCTCCACTTGAGCCAATTATCCTCTCTTCCACACTTGGAGGCTGCCATAGATTTATCTTTTACGCTTGCCTTGCAGTGTGCTGCAAATTCCATGAAATTGTCCCGTGGAAAGAACCAAACGTCGGCCTTCTTATCTGCAGAAACACAGAGCTGCAGATACCTATAACAAGTTGAAAAAAGATGAAATTACTAAGATGACTTACAGATACAAATGAATAAGTTCAAAGTTCAGTACCTGGCATACATATCCACATGCCAAATTTTCCAACATCCATGTCCAGCACATCTTGTTCAAATAGGCAATACTTCATTTCAGGCAAAGATCCAGGAAAGATCCTTGCCTTCTTTAGCTTCATCATTCAGTTAAGCAAAACATCATATGACTTGTATTCAGAACTGCAGTCTGGGTTCAATGACCAGTACATTTACACAAATTCATCTACTATTATCTATAGTATTTTATAGTTTTTAACTTAGATACCAAATGTGAATAAAAAAGTAAGATATATAGATCAAGTTATCTGTAGAGATCATTCCTATGCTGTTCTGATACTGTTTTCTCGGAGCCAGTATCCATTTCCTTCCCTTCTTCTTCAGTTTCCTCACTTTTCAGATTCTTCTTAGGTCCTGAATCCTCAACTTCAACCTCTCCAGATTTCTCATTGTCAATAACTTCAACATCCTTTACTATATTAGAAGCAAGAGTTGCCATGTCAAGAGTATCCTCCTTTATGTCTTCACGCTCGGAAGATTCTTCTTGATTAGGACCTGTAAACATGGATGTCATAGACATCTCAAATGTTGTACCCTAAAATAAAATGCTTTCATACCCGTTTCTGCTGGTTTTCTTTTCTTCTTCTATGCCTTCTTAGGTGTGGACTTCTTTTTTGGGGTCATATTTTCTGCTGTTGCCTTTACTTTTCCAGATGTGGCATTTGCTTGCTCTCTCAATCTGCCGAGTTCCTCGTCATAATCTGGAATGTCAACATGCACACTTGAAGTGCCAGCTTCCTCAACCTGTACCACGGTAGGAATAATGAGTTTGTTTTTTTCATTTAATCACTGCTTTCTTTCCCTCGGCTACATCTTCTTGCACTTCAATTTTTTTTTAAACCTCCAAAACTGTGAAAACCAAACGAAGAATCCAAAATTGCTTCTTCTAACACAATGCAAAACAATTTCAAAACAAGCGCACCTAATTTGTGGTGTAGTTTCTGCTCAGTTGTTTTTTTGGCACTTTGAAGCTCTAAAAATAAATCGGCACATAACAGTCAGATATCAGTCTCTAACTGTTCCGATGAAAAATATTAGTACATTTTACTAGAATTGATCTACATTGAAGTACTATGAGTACATATACATGTAAATAGCTATTTACGTAGATGGAATATACATGTAATGTACATAAAATGTGCTCCAATATATGCATATGTACATACCAGACAATTCTATTACATAACAGACATCTAAATGTTCTGCTACAAAACTCAGTATACAACTCCTAATTTTATGTATTAATGTTCTACATCTAGGACCCTACATTGTGAAATATACAAACATGTGTGTAAGAATGATATGTACGACATAGAACTATAAGCATAAATGAACCAGTACACTCTTACATGCTATAGCAAAACCTTAAGTGCAGCAATGTACATGTAAATAGACTCTACATTGCAGTAACCCTGGGTGCAGCAAATTAAACATAGATTATGAATACTGCTTACCTCCAGTGTACACACCCAAGATCTTTGAAATGTTTTTGTCCCATGTGCATGCTTTTGGACAGGATAGTCCAGCAGAAATAGAATATGGAAAACAAATGACATGAAATGAATGCTTGCATGGAGCAACTAGAATAGGTTCATTATTTGCAAAGCCATTAATACAAAAAACACATCCATGCACAGATTTGAATTTTTCTTGTGCTGGAGAGATCATTAAGCTTGTTTTGGGTTGAAGGAGAATCGCTGCAGAATGCATCATATACTTATGCATATCATCAAGCCGTCTGCAGCACTCAAACTGAATTTTATAAGCCTCCTCAAGTTCTGCAATCCTCTTTTCACATAACTCCTTTTTCCAAATGGCTTTCTCCAACGGATCTAGAATTCTCTTCAACATTTCTTCCTTCATGGTTCTATACCTCATCAAAAGGTGAACCTCCTACTGCACATCCCTGATGTCTCTCTTATTCTACTTAGCATCATCAAGAACACTATCAATGTCTTGTTGAATCTGTGCTAGGTCCTCTTCATGTGCATCCTTTCTTCCCTGAAAACTTATTTATATTTTCACGTAGTTGTGCCTGCTGATTTTTCAGTTCTTCAACCTTCTGTCCATGGCACTGCTGCAACAGAGTTTCTGCAAATTGAAGGTCTTCCTTACGGTAAAATCCTTGCTGCATTTTAGGGACCTTTGATGTGGATTTAGAGGTTCTAATTTCTTCTATGATAGCAGATTCTTTTGCTCCTCCCTTTGCCAAATGTTTAGCCAAAACTTTAAATGTATTCCAATCTACTTTTTTTTGCCTGTTAAGAAGGGCAAAGGCACGAGCAAAGTACTCAGCATGGCGGTTGGTGACCTCCCGCTTACCAAAAACTATTTCATAATGCTTGCAGAAGTTTTCAGACCACTCTGGCTTCACGCTAGATTCTTTGAACCCCCGAATGTCTTTAGGCCCCCACTCCTCGTCCATGATCTGTTGTAAATCTGGAAAAATTTCATCTGCATTGACACATCTTACATGCGTTGCTTCCAAACAATGGGTTCTTCATAAATACGTCTTCTTTTTTGCCCTGATTCTTCGAATGCTTGAACCTTCCTCTTGTTCTTTTCTGTTTTCTTGCTAGAATCGACTGTTTTCATGTTCTTATTTAATCTGGGTGACTTCTGGGAGGCAAAGACATCCATTGCTTAGATTTGGGCAAGGATTTGAAGAAAAACAAATTGCAGTCAAAATTGCTTCTTTGATCACACAAAAACACCAAAAATTGGAAGGGTGACAATTTTTTTTTCGAAAGAGGAAACACGTTGCAATCTCCCTCCGAAAAATCACAATGAATGTCCTTTCTGTTTGCCACTGCCTTTGATAATTTTGAATTGGTGACGTGGCTAATACTAATAATTATATATCCCAATCAACTATAATTCAAAAAAAACAAAAACAAAAATGGATGCCTACATTGCCCTACATTATACATAATGTAAGGGCATTTTTTAGACACCCTAGCATTCTTTTACCCTCCTGCTTATAGACCCACTGTCCCGTCCTCTGGCTCCACCTTCTCTGTCGCACCTCAATCTCTTTTTCCCTCAGATCAGGTGTCTGCCCATTCTGCACTTTTTGAGGGTGTCTTGGCCATCGCATTGAGACATGCCATTCTCGCCCCAGCACGGGCTCACCTGTTGTTCCCCTTCTGCCTCTGGTTCCACCTCGGGGTCCTTTAGTACCTACTCCGACTCCATTTTTTTTCTCGTCCCAGCCCTTGCCCCTTATAATAGTTTCTCCTTTTTCAAATGTTCACTGGTGATCAAAGCAATACTATATTTTTGAAGAAGTTGATGCGTATTTTTGTCAACTTGTTTAACCTTTGCTTTTGTTGCAACTAGTGTATCGTGGTTTCATTTTTTATCCGCTTTCTGAAGCATTGGGTTGTTTGCATGTTGGCTATTCAGTTTGTTGAGGGTGTTATTTAGTTTGTTGGCATGATGTTGAGTTTGCTCGGTGAGCTTTTTAGTATGGTTGTCTGATCATTTTACGGAAGCATCTTTAGTTTAGATCTGGGTGTTCGAATTAAGCTTGTGGGGTTGTTCTATTGTCTACATGAATCCACTCGACTTATTTGGAATTTCTCTTTCCTATGTTGGGGTGTCACTTATGGTTTGTGTCCCTTTTACAGAATGTGCATCATTTAACTCAGTCATCCCTCCTCTTGGCATCGATCCCTCCCCTGCCCATGATCTGGCTTCTGCTATTGTGGTCCTAAACTGCCTCCAGGCCGCTCTTCCTTTCTGACAGTCCATCTGTTCCGCACAGCAGGTCTTGATTTGGATTTAATTTGGTTATATCTGATGTTTTTCCTCCTCCAAACCACTCTTTTTTGTCTGCACACCTAGTTTTTGTGTAGTCTGCCATTTTCGATCTCTCGCATATAGGTGCCCCATCCGCTATCATCTCCCACCCTTTTTTTTGCTCTCCCTTGGGTGTCGCCAATAAATTTTGCCTTATCCTGGACTTGCGATGTTTGAACTGTTTCTTGACGATCTCCTCCTTCCGTTATGAGTCTCTTGAGTTGCTTTCACATTTATGTCTGCCTAGTGATTTTCTCTTTCCTGTCGACCTTATAAGTCAAGATATCACCATGTCTCTATCTGGCTCCCTCACTGCACTTTCCTGGAATTTGAGCTCGAAGGTCAGGTCTACGTCTTTAATGTCCTCTCATTTGGTCTTGTCTCCGCCCCCCTTCGTCTTTACCAAATTAGTTAGACAGTTGATTCATTTTTGGCGGGGTCATGGAATTCTTTGCCTGCACTATGTCGATGATATCTTATTCTTATGCCAGTCACTCCCCGAGTCCCTCTAATTCGCATCATTGCTGACTTGCAGCAGGCCCGGTTTCTCTTGGCTTGGAAAAAGTGTCATTTCCGTCTCCCACACCACATAATTTTCTTAGGTTTTATAGTAGATGATCATGAAGGGTTTCTTTCAGATCACTCGAGCCAAGAAGGAGCGGGTTTTGTCTCTTTGTTCTTGTCTGTTGTCCTCCCAGTATCTCACTCCTCGCTTGATTGCCCGTTTCCTTGGCTTTATCCAATCCCTATGCTTGGTCCTGGTCCATCTTTATGCTGCCTTATCTTATGGCCTCCATTCTGACTTGCTTGATGTAGACCAATGGGATACCCCCTCTCCTTTTGTCCCCTCTTGTGAGACAGACCATTATATGTCAATTTGACAGAGCCACTTTGTGGCCGCCCACTGTGGTCAAATCTACCCTAGGTTTTGATGCCAACGATGAGGGATGGGGTGGCTGACTTTTACATCCAGCTTGACTTCTTTTCTGGTGTCTTCTCAATAGACGCTCGCCTCCAGTCTTCTACTTGGCGCAAGCTCTTTGCTCTTTTTCAACAGTGTGCTTCGTTATTGACTGCCTCTCGCGTGTTAGCTCGCGGGGATAACCAGAATGTGTTATTTTTATTGCAGAATGGCAGATCTCATATGCTTCATTTTTTGCTTCTAGAAGTACTAATCTTCTGCTATCAGTGTCATGATCATATGCAGTTGGAGCGGGTTTAGATTCCAAGTTTGGAGAATAAGTGGGCTGATTATTTGTCGAATATCCGGACCTTTGATGAGTTTTCCTTATCTCCCTCTGCTTTTCGTCTCTTGGAGGAGCATTGGGGCCCTCATCATGTAGATTGTTTTGCTAGTCTGTCTAATGCCTTACTGCCAGTTTTCAATACTAAGAATTGTTACCCGCATCACATTGTGCCGGATGCTTTATCCTATGATTGGCATTTGTTCAATAACTACTGTTTTCCTCTTCCTTTTTTGATTCTCAGAGTTTTGCATCATGCTCGTCTTTGTAGAGCACGTCTCCCGCTAGTGGTTTTCTCTTGGCCTTCTGCCCCTTAATGGCCATTGCTTGCTGTCGACTTCGCTTCTTGGCAACCCTTTGTTCAGATGCAGTTTTCTTTTATGAATTTGCATACGCCTTACTCCCATCACCCTCTTCCCACATCGCGGGCTTTCGTCGGCATGTGACTTTATTCGCCTTACGTTGTAACTTTTCTACCAAATAAATTGTTTTCTTTTGTATTTCCGTTTCATTTGGTTCTATAATATATAGGCTATGTTTGATAGTTTAGGGGTTGTTTTGGCATCTATTTCTTGTCGTGTGAATAGCTAGGAGTAGTCCATGATTGAGGTGTTATTCGGTTATTCTGGGTTTTGACTATTGTGCTTTTTCCCCGTTTTCCAGATATCTTACCTTTTTCTACGACAATCCCTCTTTTCCCTTCTTCGTCTTGGCTTTTGTGTCTATCCTCCAGTCCCATGCATCTTTTACCTTGCTCAGTTACTCTTTCGCCTAGCTATTTTTTCGTCATTGGTGTTGCTCTCAGTAGGTTGCAGCCCTATCTGCCTCCTCCCTGCATGTTGCCACTTACTTCTCTTCTTTGGTATCCACCCGTCGCAGTCCTAACTCCATAGGGATCACTTCTGCCGCAATTGCCTTTTTTCATGGCTTAGTTAAATTCCCGTCTCCTTGCTCTGCGCCCCTTCCTGCCTTGGTCCGCCAAGCAGCTCCCCGCATCCATAATCCTTCACAGGTGCGTTTACGTCTTATTGCGTCCCACATCTGCCAGATCATTTCATTACTCGCCCCTTCACAGGCCGATTAGCAGCATTATGAAGGCTTGCCTTGTCACAATCTACTTTGCTGGTTTTCTTCATATCTCTGAAGCATTACATTTGAATTGGCACGATCTTTCTTTCTTCCCCAAAGGATAGCTAATGTCCTTCAAGTATAGGAGGGACAATATTGCCTGGGTTTTGTACCAAAAATGAGAGGCCACAAGTAAAGCTGAAGCCTACAAAAATAGCCCAGAATTGGTCCTTCAGAGCATTTGTTTGTTCGAATGAGTAGAGCATATAAGCCCTATATGAGCAGCAAAGGTTGGTACTCATGTATGATATCCCATTCCCATACAACAGTTCCATAAGGTTAAGAGGACTCATTGGCATAACATACTCTTTATTGGATGTAAACACCAACTCAAATTTTAGCTCCTATGATAAGAATTGGTTGACTTATAAAATAAACATGTCAATTCAATGTGCAGTCTCAAGAGGCTGGCATACATGCTATTTCTTGATTGAGCAAGTTATACCTTTTTACTTATCTTAAACAAGATGTACGCTACCTTGTCAAGCACACGATCATGATTTTAATCAATGATATCATTTATTTGGTCAATATTGTTCAAATAGTTATTTAAAGAATTAATCCAGCACTTGCCAAGGCAATGCATTCTTATTGGCATCTATCATCCATATTGACTTAGTCCATCAAGGCTAATTTTCATGACGAGCACTTCTTTTTGCAGCCTCACCCCACTGTGTAGCAAACTTATGCAATTCATTCCTAGAACCTCTCTTTATTTTCAGGTGCAACCTTACATGGCGTCCATCATAGCGCCACCAAGGCAAGACAACGAATCTCTGTAAGGAAGTCTAATATTTTCCATTTGTGACCGACAATATATTGTAGGAATACCAAGCATTCACTTGCTTCGAATGCACTACTTTATAACTATGGGGGGAGCAGGAGTTTGAAGACCATAATGAAGGAGATGTATGAACATTAAAAGTGTGGAGTTGGAGGATTATATTTGATCAACATGGCCATGGTATCATTTAGATTCTTAGTATATTTTTTGTGCAATGGTAGATAGATATAACATAGGTTGAACTAATTGTCTAGCCTCTCCAAAAGCATCAACAAGGATCTACATTGCGTTTTTTCCCTTTGATTCTTATATGCAGACGGTGTTGGAGCAGACCCTAGATCCTAATTCTTTATGTGCTTATAAACCATGTTTTCAAAGAATGTCAACCCCCACCTTTTTTTTTTTTTGAAGGACGACTCAAAGCATGTCATCCTTAACCAGTTCCTAGTCATTACAATTCCATATCGTATTTTAGTTTGTAAAGTTTCTCCTAGATGCTCTGGCATCTTGCATCCACAATGAATAAACTATTTCATAGATGTTTTTATCATGCTTTATGCTGCTTCAATATAAACTGTTCCGAGATGTTTTTATCATCTTTGATGGTTCGATTCTCCATCCGATAGGATCGATTTTCCTGATCTCTGTGCCAATGCACCACATGGCATAAATTGTGACCAATATCATATTATGGATATAATATTTGACCTTATTTCAGATAATAATGTTTCCTACAGTGGCAATGCCAAGGTTCATGCTTCTATATCCAAGCTTCTAATGTTTAAAAGCTTAACATTTGTTCAGGGTGTTTCACCAATGCTATCACAAGTTTTCCTGCCAAGTGTTAGAGAAGCCTTTATTTCCTGCAAATTAAAAGTGGAATGACCAAGGAATTTACATACAACACTTACACTATCAGTTTGGATGTTTTGTCTTGCTATATATACATTAATTTATTCAATGCTCATTCCTAGGGTGGGTCCTGAGATACAATCAAGTGGCCGAAGTGAAGTGGTGTTCTCATTGAGCTTTGATAAAACTTCGATAGAATATATCCCCTAAGTAGGGTTGATGAAAAAATGATGAAAAACATATGCCCCAAAGTATAGACAATTATCGAGAGCATTAGATTTGCCAAGCTATGACTAAATATAATGAATAAGGCCCAGACGCCGTCAAAGAAAGATGCCCATCCTCGACGCCCAATATTCTACGACAAGAGGTTGAAAAAGGGAGTACAACCACGCTTGGGCTGTGGATTGCGAACCATCTAATTGACAAGGAACAAGACCTGGAGAAAAATAACCCGTTAGATGTTAGACATTCAATAGTGGCAGGATATGACACCAATCAAGAAAGATGAACAACTCGGAGGCCGCGGGGCCACGCCGAGGAAGTACTACAGTTGACCAACTGGTAGAAAGGAAAAAACCACTCAACCTGATGACCGGTTGGTACCACCCCGGAGGCGACAGAGCCACGCCGAGAAAGTGAACAATACATGCATTAGGAGCCTTATGAAAACATCAAACAGAAGTAAAAACGAACTAATGTTATCCATACGAGAGGGAGGGAGGGTGGGAAACTAGGTAGAGGCTACCATAACTAGGAGAAAAAGCCCAAGAGAACACCGATAGCCAAAAAGGGGGAAAAATGGGCCATAAATAGGGGAAATGAGATGAGGTGGCATCCCCATCCAAGGAATGTCGGTTCCATTGCGCTAGCAATGGAACCATGGCATTCCTAGGATGGGTCCTGAGATACAATCAAGTGGCCGATAGAAGAAGAACATACCTCAAAGACCAAGATGGCGGGACACAGTGAGGCGTTCCTGTATGTTGGGAAGAATATAGCGCGAATGGAAGGAAGCAAAGCGCCAATGCCCATGGGAGCGGACAATGTCCGAAGGGACAGAAGAAGCAGCAGCGACGATGGCGCCACCTCTACGACCTGCATGGGTGCCAAACGCCTGAGGCTCCAAGCCGATAAGACGCACAGCCTCAAACCACCAGGAGCGGGCAGTGCCATACAACAAGGGGCGCGTGGATGACAAGGAAGAGCGAAAAAGAGGACCACCTTCAGGTGGGTCAGAGGTGTGAAAACAACAGACAGATAACAAATGCTGCAGTAGCATCATAGGACAACGGGGGAAAAAGTGCGAGCTATGAAGACCTCTTGACCAGCAGCAGCGTGGTTGCACTTGGATTCGCGGATATACAACTGGACATTCTAAATTTAGAAGGGCAGCATTCTTGTGTTGTTAGAGCAAATGAATCAAATCAAGTAAATTCTTAGGGTCTATATGATAAGGGTGAAAACATTACACCAATAGGCTCATTCACATCCGTTGCTCTTGGTTATTGGTTCAGATGTGGCCTACTAAAAAGCACCAGTTATTTAGTATGCCAAGGATCAAACATCACTGATCTTAATGACAGAGTAGCAAATCTTCGACGTCAATATAGCGCCATTTGTAGGCAGGAACTCATGTGTCGAATCGAGAAAGGAGGACAAAGAACATTGTGTTGGTGGTAATAACAAGTATAATCAGTTTCAACCCCCTTGGCCAGTACAACTTCTCTGCAACCCTTTTAGAAGGAAGGAAGGAAGTATATTTTAACGTCCACGGAGGCCAACTGGCCTATGAGACGGTTTTACAATATAGCGAAAAGTTTCCAAACACAAAAGAAAAACCACGAAACCCTGCAGCACAATGTGTCTCTACCTTTGGGATGAAAAAACCCCCCATGTGGGAGGAAAAACCCTTGTAGTAGGCGTTGAGAGGCCCTATCTGGGTGCTCAAATTCCCTGTGCTGTGAGGGACTCCCTGACGGTGGAGACTTGCAGAATGTAGGACGCAAGACGTGCCACCATTGGCGAAGCCAGCAGTTGATGAATTGCTATCTCGTGAGCATCCGAGAACAACATGAGTTGCTCCGGATGTGTGCATATCTTTGGGCATTCTGTAGAGCATGGTGTTCATCTTCTACTATCCGCATGTGACAAAGATGGCATAATCGCTCATACCGGGGATTCCCCGCCCTCCATCGTACCCGGTGGCCCTGTCTCCATTCGAGATGGTGGGACCCCGCCCCTTATTGCAGCTATAGCTCTCCGTTTCTTGGTGGAGATGTGTGCCTTCAAATCTTGGTGGGGGCCGTGGTTCAAGCGACGGATTGATTTGTGTGTGGTAGTGCTCGTTTTGGGCTTTGCAAGAGTGGGCGATCCCACGTAGAGGCAAAGAAAAGCTCATTCAAATCACGGCTCCTGCTCGCGATATCAGAACATATCCATAATGTGTTGATAGTCTATGGACCATCTTGCAAACCATCCCCTACAATGCTCCTGCCACACTCTCTTCAGACGTTGTGGCCCTTGTGCCAATAACAGAGCCCGGGAAGGAAGACGTTGTGCATCCATTCTGTCAACCACATCTAGGATACATATGGACAATGGTATTTACCACAAGTATGTCTTCTTCCATTTGATGTGTCAAAACCTAGTCAGAATGCTTTAAAATGCTAAAACATGTAACTTTGTGAGGCCTTATACCTTCTAAAAGCATTTCTTCAAAACAATTCGTGCAATATGATTCTCAACGACATGTAAATTTTGCAAGTAACACTATTCTAGAATACTAGATCACAAAATGACAGCACATCAAAGACTTCAAATGACTCTTGTAGGCTACTACACATGGCTTACATATCAAGGAGGGTATTGTCAATCATGAGAGCAGGGTCAAGCCCCAATTGTAGAACTTGGTTGCGTATAAGCCTGCTATGCTCTATTGCTTCTAGATTACTACATGCTTTGAAGATGTATAAAAATATAACTTTAGACTTTTCTCTTTGAATGGCCTGATAACAATATAAAGCAAAATAGTTTGCACCATGTTGTGCATACATTGCAATTGTTTCTTTCAAACAGACGACATTTCATTCTGCCAGTTTGTAGAAGGCTTTCTCTGAGTCCTCCAAGCCTTCGCATTTAGCATATATATCCACAAAGCACTGCCCAGAATGACATCCAATTCAAGACCATAATTTACCATTTGAATACCTCCACATGCTGGTAGGATGCTTGAAAATGTTATTAACTACGTTTATGCATTCTTCTTGCACCTGTTCGAAGTAGTTCCAGTATATCTTCATTGTATTGGATATAACCCGCAAGCGAAGTCTTCTATAATATAACATACAACGTTGCAATTAGGACACTTTACGAATATTGCCCATGAATCCCCTAAGCTAACATACATATTAGCAAGAGCACACCTTACAAGCCAAGTCTAAAACTAGCCGATGCCATGAAATCCGTCCTTGGATAAGCTTAGCCCATGATAAGGATCTTATATTGGTACAAGCTTCCAAAGCACGCATAATTGTCACTTCATTGGTTTTATGCAATCAATTTGCATCCTCTCTAAATAATTTAAAACAAACAAGGATAGGCCATATTAAACTTAGCCTGTCACTAACGCATTCCATGAGACAACATCTTGATTTGTTAAATTCTCAAACACTTTGCATGACTCCTCCAAATACCAAATTTAGGATACATAAGAGTATTTTCCAGAATCACACTCCATCTAGTTCTATGTTTTAAGTTTTGAGCATGAATGGGCCTATCATGAACAAGACTTCCAATGTTAGTACATTCTCCTTATACAATTGAGTATGTAGCCGCCTTAGTCGCTCTCTGGCACCATTCTGCAATCATTCTGCCCCATGACACAAAATTTTAATCATGCGTATCCCTAAGGCTGGGTTCACATCAGGGAATAAATTACTAATCGCATATTTCTTATTAGCCAGAATGACTTTAGCTAAATTTGCTCGACATTACTCCCAAAAGTTTCTGTGGTTTAGCGAAACTCTATACATTTTTCCTCTCATACTTTCTAGCGTTTAGCTAAACTAACCCAAACATCATCCCAAAAATTTCTATGGTATGGCCAACAAAAAATATTACGCCAAATTACTATATTATTTTTCAAAATTTTCCACTTATTTTAGTCATTTGCTTTGTGAAAACATTCTAAAATAGTGCTAACTAGCAAAGTCTAGGACTCAAATTAATTCATAATGCTAGAAAAGACTACAATATATTTCTTATAAATTAGAATGATGTTTGCTAAACCAGCCCGAAATTCATTCTAAAAGTTTCTATGGTTTAGCTAAGCAATACAAAATTTCACTCTCTTACTTTCTAGCGTTTGGCTAAAGAGCTCCAGGTTGGTGCAGTCCCGAAAAAAGTTAAGCTAAAATTATTATTTTTTTCCCAATTTTTTCCATTTACTTTAGCCAATTTTTCTTGAAAATGTGCTAAAAAATCGCCAAATAGCTAAGTTTAGCCCTTAAATTATTCCATGGTTCACATGCAACCATCGCCAGAAAGGGGCCCTGTTTTGCCCTGCATTATTTGGTGATGGCAGGTGATGGTGCATGTAAAAGGGTGAACATTTTTACATGACGGTGATGGCACCTTTACTGCATGCGAACCGGATCTAAACACTTTGCATGATATATTCGAGCTACGACATACCACAGACATCAACAAGGGGAGTGCACAAGTAAGATGCAGTCCAATTGGAAGTCACTTTGATCATTATTTCATTACCTTGATTGTGCATGCATCTTATTATGATTATCACCTCATGGCATGTCTTGAAAATAGCAAGAGAGACATACTTGTCAATTTGACACTTAGAGAATTAGTTCCATTTTGTTCAGCAATTCGATGGCAATTTCACCTTGCCCAAGATTAGCATATGGAGAAATTTTGGAGCTCCATAAATAAACTGTCGGATGCCCAATATTATTCTTTATGGGAAGGTTAGCGGAACAAGATGATCAGCCAAACTGCAACAGAATTGTGTCCCGTTGTGAACTAGAAGGGATTGCACTCGATTGTCAGACTCCAATTTCTCCTTGCCGGTGCATACTTGAAGAAGATGGTAAGCATTATTTCTAGATATAGGAATGATGCGCTGTTGTAGAAGCTCAAATGCTGCATCTAAGAGCCCTCTCTTCGCATAAAGGAGCTGATGAAGACAAGGTAAGGTTATCGGTCGGCCGAGGCAAAGACCGATAACCACCTTATCAGACTTATATGGGTGGAATAGTACTGATAATTAGTTATCAGTACTCGTCCAGTACTGATAACTAATTATCAGTACTCCTTCATAATGATAATTAAAAAATTAGGACTCTCACTTTACACAAGAGAGTCCGATAAGGTAAGGTATTTAGCCATAAACAACAAACTAATAGAACAGAGGGCTACAGAGTCTACCATACATTTGTGCCCTAGATAATATTCAGCAGATGCTGGAGAAACAGGCAATATCTGAATTTCTTCGTCAATTTTGCAGCACAAGATAGGGCAGGTTTTAGGAGATTGTTGTAGCACAAGAATCAAGCAGATTTTTAGTCCAAGAATCAGGGTCTGTTGGTTCTTTGATGATTTACATTTTTTTCGCAAATCAGTTCAAATTGCTTTCAATCTGTTCGGAATTGATCAAAGCAACCTCTGGAAGTAGGCCAAAACACTCGTAAACTACTGGAATGAGTGAGACTGCAAACAACCATAGGTGAGCGAATGAACCCTAAAACGAACCCTAATAATCAGGGGGCTTCAATTTTGAAAATCCACGTGGAAGGAGCCCAAGAGAGAGTTAGATTATGGGGAAGCCCAGGCGGAAGAAGCCCGTGGGGAAGTAGGTGGGATCATCAATAGGTCAAACAAGGGATCTAGAAAATCCGAATACAAGACAACCTAAAACGGGGACCAATTCGAACGGCCATGCTCAGATGTCAGGAACCGGATATCTACCACATCAATGCAGGCGCCAAAAAGAGTTGACAGAAATGGGAGATAAATGGAGCTATATAAGGGGCAAGGAACGAGCAAAGGGTGTCTTCTTCTGGGAAGAGAAATATTGGGTTTTGAGGGTTTTTTTTCGCTGTGAAGAAAAATATTTGGTTCCTTAGTTTTGTGGGTTTTGTGGGTTTTGGAGATGGAGAAGAAGGGGCCTGCGCTGTGTATTTTTTTGGTCTGTCTGATGGCTGCTCGGGCAGCAGGGCAGTGCAACAACTACTTGGGCCTGGCCCAGTGCGCTGGAGCTGCCCAGAGTAATTCTGGCTATCCAGGAGATCAGTGCTGCCAATCTGTGGAGCAATTTCGCGGGCAGCCAGATTGCCTTTGCCAGACCATGCTTGCTGCCCGTAGCGCAGGCGTTAACTTTGACATTGCCAACGCCATGACCATAGTTGGTCGTTGTGGCTATGGTAACCAGGTCCCTCAGGGCTACAAATGTGGTGGTATGAACCTTTTTTTTTCTGTTTTTTTTCTCTTTTTTTTCCCTGTTCTTCTTTTCTTCTGGACCTGATCATATCTTTTTTCCTGCAGGTGTTTCTGTCCCAGGCGGTTGACCCACATTCTCCATCTACTCTTCATTTTGGTTATATAGATTATGGTTTATATGTATACCTCTAGTTCATGCTTCCCTGCATGAATCTACCCATTATATATAAATCTTCTATATCTGTTTTGTATCTGACCTCTATATCTGTTTTGTATCTAAACTCATGAATCACACCACAGTATTTTTCTTCTTTCTTTCCTTGAATGCACCATGTCTATAACTTGAAATTTCAATAGAAACATCATCTAGTAAGATGCAACAAATTACAACACGTGTCTATTGAAAGATAAAAGAACAATACACAAGTTACAATGCAAGATCTACAAGGAGTCACTTGCTAGGACCAGAAATACCTGCATTACTCAAATCAATTAGCTTAGCATATCAAAATAAATTCACATTCAAATGGAAACTAACCTCCACAAGAGAAATTTTCAGGGAGAAGATTAGAAAGGCCGCAACGAGCCGGGATGGTGAGGGTGGTCGCGACATCGAGTTTGAGAGGAGAATCATTAGCTAGTAGAACAGCAGTACATAAGCAATCTGGTTTGCCATCAAAGCCATGCATAGTGGAGCAACAATCATCTCCTGGATATCCAGCATTGCTTTGTGCTGCATTATGGCAAGTCATTAGGGACATATGAATGTCTTCACACTGGCCATCACATAGAACCACTATGGCTATGGCCATTATTGTTGCCATGCAATACATGGTCATCTCCACTCTCATCCTTGTTGCCATCTTTGTTTCATTCTTTTCTCAACCCTCTAACAATATTTGTAGTTCATTCATTTATCACATTTTTCTTGCTTTTAACTATATTGGAGAGCATCTTAATCCATGAGGTTCCACCTTCTGCCTCTCCAACAACCTTTTGAAGATGTGTCGTTATTGTATTGATCTCTATGTCATTGTATGCTTGTGATATTAGTAACTAAAGTTCACATTAGTACTTGAATACGTCTAGTTATTGTATTGATCTGTATGTCATTGTATGCTTGTGATATTAGTAACTAAAATTCACATTAGTACTTGAATACGTCTATACCGAACACATGAGACATTATGATAGAGAGTACGTTTATGTTTTCAAATATTGTCTTGTAACACCAATAGTTCACTAAATTTGACATTTCTTTCTCCCCATGTTTCTTTCTTTATTGGCTCATCTCCGGAAGTTATTGTAGCACCGATGCAGATTTGTTTAGAACACTCTGTCACTCAGGCGAATCTACGGACATTCTAATTTTCTTTTGGAAAAATGACCAAAAAAACCCAACTTTTTTGCCATTACCAACATGCCCTCCAAATAAAGGGCATTTTGGTAGATATGTTAATATAGTTTTTTGTGGCTCATTAAATTCAAAACTTGTCTTTATGAACAATGTAGATTAATATAATATCTTATCAACAAAATAAAATTCAACTATCTTTCCATCAAGATAAAATTCATCTAAATGGGGATAAAATTCATCTAAGTTGGAGTTCAATAAAATTCATGTAAGTCGAGGCTGAAATATTTAGTCTGCAAACGTGATAACCAACTCACCATGAAGTTTATCTAATCTGAAGTTGAACTTGACAAAATATGTTCTGTTGTGTTGTTTTTGAAACCATTTACTTAAAATACTATGGCTAGAGTATTCATCAATGTGGGCAGATATCATTTTCATAAATAGACTATTAGATTGAAAGCTAAATCTCTGGGTACTTGGGTGGGAGGCTCAGCCTTAGGAAGGGTGATACTACTTTATTATCTAGAGGGAAAAATGTCCAACTTCAATTTAAGGGATACAATGGGAGATGGCAACTTGTGGTTTATGAAACGCATGCATGTAGATGGGACCACCTCAATATTTATGTATCCAGTAAACCTGCAGAAAGGGCCATCATTTGGAGGGAGATAATGATTTCGATCACTCAACAAGAAGTTAATATGGGACCAAAAATTCAAAATTCGTAGGAATTTGTCTATTGATGAGAATGATTCATGGAATTCATTACCTGATAATGGGAGATGCAGGTGTAAATCTAAATGGCAATGCAGAGCTCACTCGCATGAAGCAAAGGGGTATTGCAATATGTAAAGGGGTTATGGTATTTGCATTCAAAGGGTAGCAAAAAAAAAACCCCTTTTTATATGGGCATTTTCGAAAGGGAATTCGACCCCTCATATAAAACTTGTTCACTAAGTCAGACACATAGCCCCTAAATATGCGTACGAAAATAGTCCAAAAAAAAGCCCCTGTCCTCAACGAGCAAATGTGAATCCTCGGGCTCTTGACCAACAATAATGTCCACCACAAGCGCATTGATATGCATATATTCATAAATAGATATATTACTGTAAAGACCAATTCTATTCTATTCTATTCTAATCTATTCTCAAAGACCAATTAGGATGGGACTTTGTAATCTTGCATAGTAATGAGCTTACCGTGCTTTTTTTGTATTGGGCCTCAAGGATCTCTTGGTCTTCATGGATGGAGTTTCACGCGAAATTCCTATTGTTCTATTAAGAATGTGTCTTTAGGGGGAAGGTAATAGAGAATTTGCCTCTTACAGTGGAGATTGGTGTCATGGAAAGGGTGCCTTTGGATTGTTACGATGATCTCTGTGGATGTTCAAATTTTCTATTCTATTCTCTAGCCATAGAAATATGTCTAACCTTTCCCACCCAATTATATTAATACATCTATGGTTCCATCTGCCTTTACCTTCACCCCCCTAATTTGCCTCTTAAGCATGTGCATTTCAATAATGGGATAGACTGCAAAACTAGCTCCAAGGAACATAACCGACAATGAACCTCTGATGCCAAACAAACTGCAAGCTGCAAAAAACCTTCAGATGCCACTCCCCTTGCAGCAATCGCGACGTGTAATCTTCAATTTGCCATATGTGTTCGCCCTAAAATACCAACCATTATGCCTTCGTCCATCTTCTCTCAATCTCCCACTAGAATTGCTGGTTTATTATCATCAAAATACTCAAAGGCATACGAATAAAAATAAAAAAATTATGAATCTTATGTGATGCCATAATTTGGAAAGGTTGTAGAGTTGCCCCAGTTTTCAAATGGTTTTGGCAGTATAAATTGATAGGATTGCTATTTTGGGCGATATTTGAACCAAATCTATGGTATTTGTCAGTATATATTTAGGTCAGTACTCTAGGTTTGTTATTTTGGAATTAGAGCGGTTTCCCATGGGCCAAAAACCTCGAGGTTTTCTTGAGATCAAGGAACGCCTTACGTGGAGGAGCTCAGGTTTCAAACTTGAAAATGAAGAATTGTGTATTAATTCTGGAAGCTGAGATTTCACAACTGGTCTTGTCTTCTTTAGGCTGCAAAAATAAGATTTTCTATCTTTTCTGCTAAACTTCCTGCAGTTCAATGCTAAGATGTTACGATCAGATCTTTAGTTCATGGGAATGAGAAAATTCTTGTGTGCAGGTTGACCTTCAGATACTTTGAGGTCTACAAGCTCATGGAAAACTGCCCTTAGAAAAACAACATTTGTGGTCGATTTTTTGTTTGCTCTAGGCAAAGACAGACTAGGATAAAAACGTACCTTAATTTCTGTCTTTTCTTCGGTACATCCCTTTGCCGTTGCATTAGCAGGAATCAATTTTCAAGCTTTCCAACATGGGTTCTTGCTTTTGCTTGGAAGGGTTATGGAGGATCCGACCAGGGTTCTTCCTTTTACTTCTGTATGCAGTATCTCCATTATGATTGATAGAGGTGTAGGGTTTCTCTAAACTCATGCTTTTAAAGCTCAATTCAGATCTTCTTTTCAATTTAGGGCTTGTACAGTATGATCACGTTGGCTACCTTACTTTCAACTATGGAAATCCTTGACGTATCCTGCCAAGTCAGGATTAGGGAAGTTGTAGTAGGGTAAAATGCAATTTCTCGTTCTTATATTCATGCAGAACAAATCTTTTGGGATACCCTTGGGTTGTGTCAGATCCTATTGCCCTTCTCAGGTGTTTGTGTACTAGGTACCTTGCCAGTCAGAGCAGTTTCCAGTGATAAATCTACAGGGGGCGCCAGGTGTCAAAAGTTCTGACTGTCATTTTTTTCCTTCCCTTTTGCTTTAGTTATGATGGAGATCCGCATCTTTGGCTATGGCACTACATCAGCCCTTTCTTCAGTTTTGTCTTCAGTTTTAGCTTTCTCATAGCCGAGGATACTATCTGACGAGTTTTTTCCTGAAATGGAGGAGTTTCATGAGTTCATGTGGAGCTTTTGCATCTTTGGTGATGGCGCTAAGTAGGCCCTTTGTGGTGCTTCATATTTTGCCTTCAGTTTAAGTTTTTTGGTAACCGGGGCTTCTATCTAACGAGTTCTTTCCAGAAATGAAGGAGTTCCACGAGGTCTCCCTCCCTCCCCAAAATCCCCCTTCTCCCTCCCTCTCCCTCTCTCTCGCGCTGGCCACATGCTCCAAAATTTTTTCTCTCTCGTGTTATACGGCGAGAGATAACTTTTATATAGTATGCACGAGAGACAATGAGAGATAATAATTTCTTGTTGCCTAACAAGGTCTGTTAGGCAAAAAAAAAGTTTTTATGCCGTATTCGTTTTACGCCAAATTTTGTACGCCGAATTGTTAAGCTTATTTTTCCATGCCCTGTTCTTAGAATCATCGACAACATCTCTTTCTGGAAGAATCAGCCTAATGGGAAGAAATGAATGGGCCTATGATGATTTTTTATTTTAACTATTCTATAGTTTTAATTACAATGGGAAGTACGGTAGTGCAGGTTCCGGAGTTGCTTCAAATTCATATGGTATCAGTCCTGAGTGATTTCTCCAAAAAATCATGATTTCAACCAATTTCTGAAAAGAACTATCTTTAAAACTCGTTTCAACTCGATCTGGAAGAAGTTCTTGATGCATATTCAAGTCTGTTCAGGGAGATGTAACTCCTGGCATGCTTAATCTCTTTTCAAGTCCCTGTCAAGTCAATTTTTAATTTAAAGCCATGTTCAAGTTCAACCCCGCTGGCGCATTCAAACCTTTTCAAACCCTGTTCGATCCGATTCAAGCCCTCTTTCCAGCCGAATTTCGTAGGCATATTAAAATCCCTTTCGACGATGCCATTGGAACTGGACGTAGATCAACTTCCATAGCCATTCTAAGTATTACTTTGTTTTAGTTGTATTTGGGGCTACCATGGTAATAATAAAAGGAAAAGACAATGCATTTTGATTGTGGTGTCTTCTTATTGTGGTAACGCTGATGTGTGATATTAGGGTGTATGATCATGGCATGATTACTAGGAATATGATGTGCATCTCCTATGATTGGGGCCATCGGTCACATCTGTTAACCAACCGGTCGAGCCCGCCCTTTCAGACGGTCGAGGTTTGGGGCGAATCGCCTCTCTTTGGCGACTGGAATGACTTGGAGCAGTGTCTAACAAGGCATTTTTGGCACGCCGCGACTTGGGGTGAAACCTTCAGTCCCCTATCGATCTTCCGCAGAAATCGGATTCTGCCGCCGCGGGCAGCCTCTTGATAGACACATTGTCTATTTTCGTAAAGTGATTTTTATGGGTGATGCTTCTCGGCCCCTTTATATCCATTATTTTTACAACGTGGGCAATGGGTCCGCAGCCGGCTTAGGGCCATTGTGGGGGGTAAGAGAGATCGGTGGTTTGCCGGATGGAACGTGCGGAGAACCCACCTAATTGAATCTCTCTTTTCGTCTTTGCTTTGTGGACATATCCGTCGATGGCCGATCGTGGCGACTGTTTCTTAGCTTTGTTTGATCTAGGCGCTTGTTTCCTTGGCAAGCTCACGGGACCCGGCTCTAGAGCATGTCAAACGGCCCATTACAAGGAGCACATCAACCCCGTGTTTTCGGACAAATTTCTTTTTCCTTATACTGCGTCCCCCCGCTTTTAAAATGCTCCCCCGGAAAATTTTGCCTCCATTTTCCAACAATGCATTTAGGTGCCCACCATCTTCGCGATCGAGGCAAGGCGGTGGATTGGGGGAGCCCCGCCAGGTGGGCTCATCAGTCTTTGTCAAGCGGGTGCCATTGAGGATGAGTCTCACACCTTCCGAGAGTTGCCCAAGATACGCTCCCTTGTAGTAATTCTTCCTTACGGACTTGCCCTTACATTTGCCGATGAACACACCGTCAAGCCGCGTTCCTTTTCTATTTTGGAGGGAACAAAACATTCAGACCCACCTTTATTAATTTATGGACGCAAGGTCACCTTTGCCTTACGACTAAATTTTTTATATACTTAAAGGGCCGATTAGGGCACTATGGGTCTTTGTTGGCATGATCAGTATATATTTGGGTGTTTTTGCATTTTATATGTTAGAAAAATATTTGTCTTTATGGAGGCGATTGTCGCCACGGTTTTCCCTCGAAAACCCTGGGCGGGTTTTTTAATCGGGCGTAATAAAGAATCCGCATTTTGCTGCGTTCTTGTATTGGGTCCCATAGACCGATTGGTCTCCGTGGACGATAAAAGTACCTTCCTTCCTTCCTTCCTTCTAGTGAATAAAGTTAATATAGTTGTTTTGTTTTGGAATTCAAATTTATAGTTGTTGCAGTTACAGATGCACCTGCTTAACATGGACCACTAGGTATGTCCCTCCCTCATCACCATCTGATTTTTCCAGGTTCGATTCCAGGAGGATGACCTATTGCAATGCAAATTTACATATTGCATTACAAATTGGCTGGGTCATATTCCTACACATCCATATTTTACCAACCATGCAGTATTCCAAAAATCGTATGTTTACAATGACGATGTATTATATATCCATATTCTTGGCAACCATGCAGTATATTGTTAACAATGTAATCACTCTTCAGCATGTAGTTGTACATTATCGTGTCCAAAGTTGATATCTACACAAAGCTAGGGGCAACCATGCAATATTTGTTATTTTCTTTTTGTTTCATATGTATATTTAGACGCTTGGTATTTTCTAGTTAGGGAACCTCAAAATGATGGCCCAGAATGCATGATTCCCACCATATGCTAGATTATTCTTCTGACCAACGGTCAAGATAGCTATAAAGTAGAATCCATGGAAGACCACAAATCCTATAGCAAAACACAAATCCACATAATTTTGAGGCAAATAATTAAATAAATAAATAAATATATAGCTTAAATGATTATACGCTTGAAACCATTACGAACTTGGGGCCCCTTTAAAACTTTTGCACATTAGGACAAATTTCAGATCGATTTCCTGTTCTAGTAGTTCACGTAACTATCTAATGAAGTCTAATCGTGTGCCATGGGCACTTTTCCTTCAAATACTTGCAATTTTCAAGAATCACAATAATTTCTTTAAAAAGAATTGCAAAGTAAGTGTGTACGTCCTCTTTGAGAACTAGGTATTTCCTTGAGAACTAGATATTTATCATTTTCAAACTGTGTGCCTGGCATAACCCTTGGTATTAATTATAAACAAGAGCTAAGAAAACACGAACTAGATCTATTGCAACTGCTATGAGCGGGTTAGGATTTGAATAACCTTTATTTTAACAATAGCTACAAGAAAACATAAAGTAAATCTACTTCAAACGGCATAAGCATGTTAGGATTTGAAGGCTTCTATAACACTTGTACAGCCAGAAATCTTAATTATGTTAATGGTTGGGAAGCCAGCAGATGTGAGAAGGGAGTTCCACTCTTCTTCTGTTCTTTCTTTGCCTGAAGTGTGAGCTATCATCAGAAGATCAAGCGCCATGTTTAAACCAGCATTTTTGTGAGGGGTTTGCAGCACCATTTCCACAATTATCACCTTTCCATGGTCTGGCAGCGCCACATGACAGTTTTTCAGAAGCTCACCACACCTTTGGTCATCCCAATCATGCAAAATCCACTGCATTTCATCGTTAGTTTTAAAACTGGATTAAGGCTAATCTATCCCATTACCAGCAGAATTACCTTCATTATAATAGCATCAGCACCTGGTACACTCTCGAACATATTTCCACCTACATGCTCCACACCTGGTTGAGATTTTTCATTAATAAGATCCATATTAGAAAAATTAGTAGGACTGACCTGGCACATTCAAAGTAACATAGACCAAGATCTTTGACAAAATAAAACCTCATCTTTAGCAATGAAGCTAATGTCTCAATATAGACTAGGCATAGAGAGCATGATTCCTAACCTCCAAACAAACTGAAGTAGCATTATGAAGATAAAATGAACTGGTTTATGAGATGCTCATACAAGAACCCAACAATATGGAAATTACTTAACACTAGAAGTGGCCTAACCTGGATGCTTAGGTGCCAATGCCAGCACATGAGGCAGATCATAATTAATGCCTCTAATGTGTGGATAAGCTTCTACTATTTTGGAGACAAACACACCAAATCCGCCTCCAACATCAGCCAACACTTTGACATCTTTAAAACCATCGTAGTGCTTTAAAACATCTTGGACTATAATCTTGCTGCCAGCAACCATGGCCTCATTAAACAGCTTGCTGAAAGAAGGATTTTGGTTTGCATAATCAAACACAGGCAGGCCATTAGCTAGCTCGAAGGCATTGGCATTTTCCAATACAGAATGAGCAAGGTGATGCCATGGTGCAAAGGCCACTTTGTCCAATTCAAAGAGCGCAAAAGGTGCAAAAGAAGAAGGATTATTTTCCATAACAAGCCACCTAGATGACCTTGTAAGACCATATCTTACCTCCTTTTGATGCTCTGTTTGGCTGAATATTCTGTGGCAAACCAGAAACCTCATGATTCTAAATAAGTAATCCGTGTTGGGGTTCTTGCTTGGAAGTCTTTCTGCAATTTCTTCCAAAGTTAAGCCCTGTGAACCAGCCTTGGACAAAATATCAGGAATATGCAACTGCAAGGCAGCCTTGAGGGCCATGGAAACAGAAAATGCAAAAGTGGCGTTCCATATTTCGATCTGACCCTGCGCTTTCTCGTTTTCTTCAGAAGATGACATATTTTCGCTGCCCTCAGACAGCAGCACCGCCCCTGCATTACACAAATATGCCCAATTCCACGTCTACCTCTGCAAAACGTGTCATTAATACAAATTTGTTTCCTGTCACAGAAGACTATATATATAAGACAAATTTGTGTTAACATCCAGGTCCTATGTTGTATTGGTTATCACGTTTGCTTTACACGCAAAAGGTCGCGAGTTCGAAACTCGCTAGGGCCATACAACATAGCATAATGCCGACCTCGCTGAGTGTAACCTTATCGCTAAGTGTAATCTTTTGTATTTTTTTTTAGTTTGAACCATTGTTAAACCATTGAATTATGACGTATAAACATTGGATACACCAAAATGTGCAAATACATGCGCATTTCGGTGGTTCGTTCAAACCTGAACATGATAAGCTCCGGTGAGGGCAAACGTGCATCGCCGCTAGCGAGCCCAAAAGAGCTAAAAGAGGCAAAGCGGCATCATTTGCTAAGCGTAAGATCGCCAACGTCCAGAAGATAGCTTCGGAAGATTGCTAAAGAGGCAACTCTGCAGAGATAGCAGAAGATCGTCAAGCGAGGAAGACAAGGGCATCACTTTGCTGCGAAGATCGCCCGGATCTGCTCTCGGATATGATCAGAACTCCGAGCAGCCTGAAGCTTCGGACTGTGCAGCCCAAGATTTGCAAATCAGGGCAGATGCATGAATCGGCCCTCATAAAAAAGGAAACAACTGCTTTTCAATGCAAGACCCAGATGCAACCGTAAATCAGATGCCCTGTAAAGCAGATGGAGCCCTGCACAAAACTAGAAGCAACCCAGCCAACTTCGGCAACTCTGCTGCAGCCACTTCCAGATTCATGAATCCGGCCCCTGTCCCGCGAGATCATAGGAAGGAAACTAAGAAAATAGCCAAAATTGAACCATTGGAATAAAACCCACTTAGAAAAAAAAAAAACAATCGCCCAACCCAACCTTCGACCAAAATCTTATGAACATCTACAGCAAACCTTCTCGTTATGATGTCACCAAATCGATTTAATTTTCATATGGGCCAAGTGCAGTATAAAACATGAAAAATTTCTCAAATTTATAACGTTTTCAGATGAAAACACTTCTCTTTGCCACGAGTTTGAAAACTCGTTGGGGCCACAAGTAGGTGGTTTGCAATATGAAACATGAAGGTATTTCTCAAATCTATTAAGTTTCCAATATAAATCTTTGCATGCAAAACGTCGCTAGTTCAAAACTTGTTCGGGCTACAAGAATGTAATTTTCAATACGAAAACATGAAAGACTTCTTAAATCTACTAAGTTTTCAATATGACACATAATAATCTTTGCATACATGCTCTTATGGCTCATTTTGAGAAGCAATATGAAAACATAAAAATATTTCTCGAATATATTAAGTTTTCAATACGTAAACATGGAAGTCTTTGTACGCATGCTCTTATGGCTAAAAAAAAGTGCTATATTTAATATTTCTAATTAAATCTATTAAGTTCGCAATACGAAAACACAAAAATCTATGTGCACATTTAACAATTCACGATCTTTTAACAATTCACTAAATATTCCTATGCATCTACTGTTTTGCAATTGAGTAGATTATTAACGGGACATATTTAAAGGTCTTTTGAAATTTTAAGGGTCCACTGAACATTCAAGGACTAAAGTTTCTTCACTTTTTGGTCATTGTATGATGAGCTTTATGGGGGCATAACTAAGATAACCGGAAAATTATTATATTTACTAGAAAAGCCTCATCACTGGTAGACTATAAGGCAATTTTGGTCATTGCTATATTATAATGTTTCCATAGCAGGCAATATAGCAAATTTGGCTCTTGTGCAAAATAATAGAACAATAAAGTAAGAGTGATGGAGCTATACTTAATATTTCACTACTGCAAAAAATGTATAAATGGCAAACGAAAGGCCGTTATTTCACAAATGCAATTACTTTGCCTCTCCTTCCCATGTTTTGCCTCTTCTTCCCATGTTTTCCTTAGTTAGAATTCCTTCTTTCCTTTGCTTTCTCTTCTCCTTGCCATGTGGATGTCCAGCTATGAGTTATATGGAACAATGCTTTCTTGGATGCTTGCACTGGAACGGGACAAAACGGCACAATGCTTGCATTCATCTTTGAAGATGCGAATGAAACCAACTAAAAACATGCTTGTGCTATGGCAATTTGCATGGCTAGGATGCAACAAAACGATTCTCCTTTCGCATACAAAGTGATGAAGTTCGTCGTCATACAAATTACGGTACATCTAACGGTCGTAATAAAAGTTGACATGAAATTGCCCTTTTTCATTAGTACAAAATTATAAGTTGGCATGTAATCCTCGGTGTTGAATAGAATAGAATAGATTATTTTATGTTCATGAAGACCAACAAACTAGGATTAAAAACGCCTTAAATGGCTTTCATGGGAAAGACCTTTGCAGTAATTATGATACTAGATACTCAGTAATAAATAAAGAAGATCCTGGTAGCTGTTGATGGCTCAGCAATTGAAGACACGCATCTCAATTACGTAATATGCCAACTCATGCATAAGATGGTGCTCTGAGAAGTCGTAAAATCGTGTAATGTAATGCTAATATCAACTAATGATTCGTGATCATCACAAAAGAAGGACATCTCAGAATTGTATAGTTTTCATCTCAGAAGTGTATAACCCGTTGGGTTCCCGTGGCCGTAAAAATTCATCTTATCTTCTCTTATCTTATCTTTATAATCTGTAGCTGTCGCCTCTCATGGCAATTGCAGCCACTCTCACCTACATGTTTCAATCCATAGCTACAAGTATTTATCTGAACAAAGAAGCAAGCAAATAAGCTTGTGGTCCTTTTGCGACAGTTGAATTCATGACTTCATGGAGGTACAACAGAGCATTTGGAAATCTCGAAGTCAGTATTGAGTGATGGAGCTCCACTGCTAGTAGAGAATTTCAACCATCAACTTTACCATAACGGTCATTATTCATTTTTTGGAGATAATGGTTGTGCTATTGATGTTGAGACATAACCAAAATGTGAAAAGGTTAGGATAGTAAATGATTGCACTCATGATTGGTGTCAACAACAGCAAGCTCTAAAACAACAATAATTTCATGGCCGTACTTTTTGTATTGCTTGTTGTGAAGAATATTGTAACTGTATAGATGACACAAAATATGAGAAGACATCTTCATTGGATCTGTTATGTGCAGCATGTTGGCATAGATTACGAAAGCGCAAACAGTTCAAAAGGCCTGGTTGTAAAAGGCACATAAATCACTTTATTCGCAGTCCTGATAAAACATTCATGTGCAACCATTGTCGGGGTTCTTCCCCTAGAGAAGCAGGGCTTGAGTTTTATGTACAAGATGGTTGATGGCTGTAGGGAATAATTATCATGTATCATAAGGTAAGCTCAACATTTCAGGTATAAAATGATTCTTAAGGCAATAACTTGGAGGCTAATGTGCCATAACAACAATTCTTGTGGAAATGTAGATGACAATACTTACCCGGCTGTACTAATTTTAAACACTTTGGAAGGCAGGACATGGAACCAAGCAGTTCATATCAACTTGTAAATATTTTTTGCACTGAACGCCTTGAGTTGGCAAAGACTTATCAGAAAAGCATAGATCCTTCAACAGAGGCCCTTAGGTTGCTAAAATATTGTCTTGGTTTGTGGGGGTTTGTCAACAATAAGAAAGAAAAACAAAGGGTTTAGGGCAAGGTGTTTTTTATGCCCCGTGAAGCATGAAGCATATCATGGAGACATCTTTCCCTGATAGCACAATTCTCTTTGTAGTTGGCCTGATTTTTTGGCAGATGCGATATCTGTCAATAACTATTTTGAAGCTCATGTAAACATATTTCACTTGTATTCATTCCCGTCATTATTTACTTGTTTACATCATTTTTTCGCTTCTCCTAGTTCGATGTCCCCTTAGTACGTCCTTGGTATGCGAAGATGTGATTGTATGATATGAATCCCATCATTTCTTTGTTTCCTATGCCCGAGTTGATTTTATATTCCATTGTAACCATTCTTGAATTGGATTCTCTCTTTCCATCTAAAACCAAATGCTCCATTATGCAGTCTATGTGGAGGTCCAGTTATCTTTGAATGTCAAGTAAACAATCTTGTTCAGAAGTTCAGTTAAGGATCGTTTTAATCAATCTGTTGTGTTGTCTCTTTCTAGGTGTGGCCACAATTAGGCTACTATTTGCAGTTGCAAAATCAATCAGGTTCTCTGTGTTGTCTCTTTCTAGGTGTTGCCACAGTTAGCCTATTATTTGCAGTTGCAAAATCAACCAAGTTCTCTGGAAACAAAGCCATCATAAAGCATAAACTCATAAATCTTCTTCAGTTAATAGATAATTAAATAATGACAAGCTTATGCAAGATTGCTCTAACTGTGTCTTCAATGGTTTTAGGTACATAGAATATGCACATGTATTGTATATTCCAAAGTCTGCTCATCAACAAACTTGTCCCTATCATGCACGTATTGTTAGAATAAATAGTAAAGCTTATGCCAACACTAGTATCATAGACAAGTGGCTTGTACTTTGCAAGTTATCATGTTAACATGGCTAGCACAATCCTTTTCCAAGTTGAGCCAACAGTCTTATGCTATTTTTCCTCTCTATTCTTTCCATCTTCATCGCATGTTTTTTGGTCTGTATGACCTAATACGGTATATTAATATAAGAGTTCTAACCACCAAAATATTTGTCACGTAAAGCAAACTCAAGTGCAAGGACTTGACTTGGAAATGCTTACACAATGAAAGATAAGAATATTAATCAATGACTTTCTCACACTAGATTCCGTAAATAAACATTGTTAGAGGCTACAAAGCCAAGATGAGCTTGCACAAGCTCTAGGCCATATTGTGGAAAGAGCACTCAATAAGATTCATTTCAACAGCATAGTGTTGTGTATGGATGCCAACTATTACAACATTATGGATATCAATTACTATAATACTATGACCAGGTTGAAATTATTTTCTTGTTTCAAGCTAATGCACCTTACTGGTATGTTATGGTATGGTATGACACCTTACTCGCACAAGATGAAGAAGCATCCCTCTATAACACAGTTGCAAGGGCAATCTACAGTGCGTTAGCATTGTATGACACCTTACTGGCACAAGATGAAGAAGGCTCCATCTATAACACAGTTGCAAGGGCGACGTACAGTGTGTTAGCACATTATTTTTTTAAGATTAAGGCAGAATTATATAGATGCAAAAGATTACATGAATTTACTTTAACTTGATGGTCCCTCTGATTACATGGTATCAAAACAGGCCCCTGATTGATTCCTGTATTTGCCCAATGGCAACTAATTCCTCCCTAGAATGGACTCCCTTAAACCCACAAAAAGAATCGAAACATATGGTATGGACTACTTTATTGGAGAAAGCTTCCACATTTGAAAGTACTACATCCGCGCATATTTTCTGGCAACAGCAGTTATGAAGAATTGTTGAAGGCTTTGAGCATAAGCCCCCTTCCCAGCCTCCCTCCACTAGCCGTAATACACGTTTGGTTGAAATTACTTGGATTTTTGGCTACTTTTATATCGTATAAAATCTCTTCAACATTTTCGCAGTGGCACCACCAAGTGAACAAGTTTCTCTACTAAGTTTCATGTACTTAGTATTGTAGAACAACTTTTCTTCTGCCACGGCAAGGCAAAAGATCTACCCCTTTTGGCGCTAGATCTTTGGTCGGACTTCTGTTTACTCGTATTGGAAAATAATAGCAAAAATGGCCATTTCAAGCTTCACTTCAACAGCTAAATTATATAAGGAATGGCCAATTCACTTCATTTAGAAAAGTTATAAGGTGCTTAAAATTTTCCCTGGAATATCTTCATCTCTGATCTCGCCTCCTTCAACCATCTGTGATCTTTGCCATAATCTGTAGGCAGTAACATTTCCTTTTAGTTATAGTCTTGTATAGGCTGCATTTTTGCACTTAAAGAAGTTGTTTTTATTCGATCTATGGCCATTGCATCCAATCGATCTTTTGTACATATAATCTAGTAATCGACAGTCTAGCAGAGATTTTGTCTGCTTAAGGGAGCTTTATTTTTTCTCCAAAAGGCATGTACTTCATGACAATGTTGTTAAGTACATCAAAATCCGTACGTTTAAAAAACGTTTTTTAATATTTTTTGAAGTTTTTTAAAATTTTTAGAAAAAATCTTTAAAAACGTATTTCATATAAAATACCTTAAAATCCTTAAAAATCCTTAAAGATCCTTAGATTGTGATTTTTTTAATCCAAATAGATGATATTCTTGAACTAAAATTCTTATATTTCTTAACTTTTATAATAATGTTTTTCTAAACTTTCTTAAGAGTTGCGTGGCAAAACAGCTGAGAGTTGCGTGGTATGCACCCTTTTTTTCTGTTTTTTTTTTTTTTCTGTTCTTCTTTTCTTCTGGACCATCATATCTTTTCTTCCTGCAGGTATTTCTGTCCTAGGCAGCTGACGCACATTCTCGATCTACTCTTCATTTTGGTTATATAGATTATGGTTTATATGTATACCTCTAGTTCATGCTTCCCTGCATGAATCTACCCATTATATATAAATCTTCTATATCTGTTTTGTATCTAAACTCATGAATCACACCATAGTATTTTTCTTCTTTCTTTCCTTGAATGCTCCATGTCTACAACTTGAAATTTCAATAGAAACTTCATCTAGTAAGATGCAACAGATTACACAATATAATAGATCTAACATGTGTCTATTGAAAGATAAAAGAACAATACACAAGTTACAATGCAACATCTGCAAGGAGTCACTTGCTAGAACCAGAAATACCTGCATTACTCAAATCAATTAGCTTAGCATATCAAAATAAATTCACATTCAAAGCAAAACTAACCTCCACAAGAGAGATTTTCAGGGAGAAGATTAGAAATACCGCAACGAGCCGGGATGGTGAGGGTGGTCGCGACATCGAGTTTGAGAGGAGAATCATTAGCTAATAGAAGAGCAGTACATAAGCAATCTGGTTTGCCATCAAAGCCATGCATAGTGGAGCAACAATCATCTCCTGGATATCCAGCATTGCTTTGTGCTGCATTATGGCAAGTCATTAGGGAGATATGAGTGTCTTCACACTGGCCATCACATAGAACCACTATGGCTATGGTCATTATTGTTGCCATGCAATACATGGTCATCTCCACTCTCATCCTTGTTGCCATGCAATACATGGTCATCTCCACTCTCATCCTTGTTGCTTTTAACTATATTGGAGAGCATCTTAATCCATGAGGTTCCACCTTGTGCTTCTCCAACAACCTTTTGAAGATGTGTCCTTTTTGTATTGATCTGTATGTCATTGTATGCTTGTGATATTAGTAACTAAAATTCACATTAGTACTTGAATACGTCTATACGGAACACATGAGACATTATGATAGAGAGTACGTTTATGCTTTTGAATATTGTCTTGTAACATCAATAGATCACCAAATTGGACATTTCTTTCTCCTCACGTTTCTTTCTTTATTGGCTCAGCTCCGGAAGTTACTGTAGCATTAGAACACTCTGATGGATTCATTCAGGCGAATCTATGGACATTCTAATTTTCTTTTGGGAAAATGACCAAAATACCCCTACTTTTTTGCTATTACCAATATGCCCTCCAAATGAAGGGCATTTTGTTAGATATGGTAATATAGTTTTTTGTGGCTCATTAAATTCAAAACTTATCTTCATGAACAATGTAGATTAATATAATATCTTGTCAACAAAATAAAATTCAACTATCTTTCCATCAAGATAAAATTCATCTAAATCGGGATAAAATTCATCTAAGTCGGAGTTCAATAAAATTCATATAACTCCAAGCTAAAATATTTAGTCTGCAGACATGATAACCAACTCACCATGAAGTTTATCTAATCTAAAGTTGAACTTGACAAAATATGTTCTGTTGAGTTGTTTTTGAAACCATTTACTTAAAACACTATAGCTAAAGTATTCACGGCAATAAGATCAATGTTGGCAGGTATCATTTTCATAAATAGACTATTAGATTGAAAGCTAAATCTCTGAGTACGTGGGTGGGAGGCTTAGCCTTTGGAAGGGTGATACTGCTTTATTATCTAGAGGGAAAAATGTCCAACTTCAATTTAATGGACACAAATGGGAGGTGGCAACTTGTGGTTTATGAAACGCATGCATGTAGATGGGACCACCTCAATATTTATGTATCCAGTAAACCTGCAGAAAGGGCCATCATTCGGAGGGAGATAATGATTTCGATCACTCAACAGGAAGTTGATATGGGACCAAAAATTCAAAATTCATAGGAATTTGTCTATTGATGAGAATGATTAATGGAATTCATTACTTGATAATGGGAGATGCAGGTGTTAAACTTAAATAGCAATGCAGAGCTCACTCGCATGAAGCAAAGGGGTATTGCAATATGTAAAGTGGTTATGGCATTTGCATTCAAAGGGTAGCAAAAAAAAATCCCTTTTTATATGGGCATTTTCAAAAGGGAATTCGACCCCTCCTATAAAACTTGTTCACTAAGTCAGTGCTTAAAAACACACATAACCCTTAAATATGCGTACGAAAATGGTACAAAAAAAGCCCCTGTCCTGAATGAGCAAAGGTGAATCCTCGGGCTCTTGACCAACAAGCCTAGCAATGTCCACCACAAGCGCATTGATATGCATATATTCATAAATAGATATATTACTGTAAAGGTTTCTCTCTCAAAGACCAATTAGGATGGGATTTTGTAATCTTGCATAGTAATGGGCTTACCGTGCTTTTTTGTATTGGGCCTCAAGGATCTCTTGGTCTTCATGGATGGAGTTTCAGACGAAATTCCTATTGTTCTATTAAGAATGTGTCTTTAGGGGGAAGATAACAGAGAATTTGCCTCTTACAGTGGAGATTGGTGTCATGGAAAGGGTGCCTTTGGATTGTTACGAGAATCTCCATGGATGTTCAAATTTTCTATTCTATTCTCTAGCCATAGAAATATGTCTAACCTTCCCACCCGATTATATTAATACATCTGTGGTTCCATCTGCCTTACCTTCACCCGCCTAACTTGCCTCTTAAGCATGTGCATTTCAACGATGGGATAGACTGCAAAACTAGCTCCAAGGACCACAACAGACAATGAACCTCTAATGCCAAACAAACTGCAAGCTGCAAAAAACCTTCAGATGCCACTCCCCTTGCAGCCGACGTGTAATCTTCAATCTGCCATATGTGTCCGTCCTAAAACACCAATCATTATGCCTTCGTCCATCTTCTCTCAATCTCCCACTTCTAGCATTGTTGGTTTATCGTCATCAAAATACTCAAAGGCATACGAATACACAAATAAAAAAATTATGAATTTTATGGCATGCCATAATTTGGAAAAGTTGTAGAGTTGCCCCAGTTTTCAAATGGTTTTGGTAGTATAAATTGATAGGGTTGCTATTTTGGGAGATATTTGAACCAAATCTATGGTATTTGTCAGTGTATATTTAGGCCAGTACTCTAGGTTTGTTATTTTGGAATTAGAGCGGTTTCCCATGGGCCAAAAACCTCGAGGCTTTCTTGAGATCAGGGATCATCTTCCACGTATCCATGAACGCCTTACGTGGAGGAACTCAGGTTTCAGACTTGAAAAGGAAAGCTGAGGTTTCGCAACTGGTCTTGTCTTCTTTAGGCTGCAAAAACAAGATTTTCTATCTTTTGTGCTAAAATTCCTCCAGTTCAATGCCAAGATGATAGGATTAGATCTTTAGTTCATGGGAATGAGGGAATTCTTGTGTGCAGGTTGACCTTCAGATACTTTGAGGTCTACAAGCTCATGGGAAACCGCCCTTAGAAAAACAACATTTGTGGTCGATTTTTTGTTTGCTCTGGGCAAAGAACAAGGTGACCTAGCAAACGCACTAATGACCTATAGTGCAATTGCAAATTCCTTCTTGAAAAAATAAAATTCTGGCCTGTTTTGGGATTTTGGATTTTAAAATTGCAATTTATAATAAGCTTTTTTTTGGGAGATAATTGTAACAACAGAGCAAATAAAAAACATTAGCATTATTGTGTAGGAAGTAGGAACACAATTTTAAGCTCAAAACATGCAAAGCTTTTGAAGAAGCTTAGTCTTGCAATAGACCTACAACAAACTAAGATACATTATTGACAATTATGAAATAAAATGAAGACCGATCATTTTGTGGAGTCCTTTACAACTCCATGTTCTTTTACAACTCCTAATTCTGGATAAAGGTGGCTTTCTTTGACAATCTTAAACCCTCAAAATGATTACCATTGAAATAAAGCAGTTGAAATTAGCCATGGAAGCAAGCAATGTACCTTAATCAAAGCAATTAGGCAACTCGTAGAAACCAGCTTCCTCTACTGGCAAAGAGCGATTTTGCAAGCTAATAAGTCTAAGCTCTGCCTCAATCACAGAAGAAACGTAATGTTAGTTTTGTTTCGAAATGTAGTCCATCAAAGAAATAACATTTTGTGCACGAACCTTTGACATTTGTTGCAAGAAAAAGTTCTAAGGAAGATGCTGACTATCACTGCAAATAATGTCAAAAATTTAAAAGACTTAAAGGCTAACAATTCTCCATATGGAAACTGTCAAGATCATTTATCCATTTACCTGATCTATAAATCTGATGCAACGTATACTAGAGTATATTGGAGTTAATAAAAAAAGCAGCAATTTCGGCTCATTTAGTCATTACCACTTTGGGATTCTTATGCACATACTCGATGCTGCTTGCTTGCAGACATAGCTCTGATAGCCCAAATCTAAACCATTACAGATAATGAAGTTGTATGGGCACCAACAAGAATGAAACCCTCAAACACCCTCAAACCCGATTTGAAGAGTCAAAACACTGGCAGATAGATTTCAATCCAGGTAAAAGGTAAAACTAGATGAGTATATACATAATAGAAGCATGAGAACAAATAAAAAAGGTTTAGGTGGTTAGGGTTCTACCTGCACTGATGAATATTTCCCTGCGCCAACAAACCTTTAAAAAGCAAAAACTTCACCACAAAGTACCTCTGATACTCCAAAATTGAGTGATCTATGAAGTTTCATCTGTCTATGAAACTATAAAACCTACCCATGAAGCTGCTTCTGTCAGCAAAAGACATGCAAAAGAATTTTAAATCCTCTGTTTAGTGCCTGGAGAATTAATACCCTGTTAAAAAACGTACCTGAAGCTCCAACCTGTAATGTCTGAAAGCAAGGAATGGCTAAACGTCGAGCCAGAACATAGAGCAAAAATGCATCAGCAGCATTTGTAATAGTTATATGTAAAAATGTCATTTGAAGAATCTGTTTGCGACGAATCTACTCTTTTGGAACCACAGAACAACCATGGCATTGCCGGTTAGCCAGTTTGCATACCGGCTGCCCATCAACACTGGCGGCCATCAAATTACAGGCAACAGTAAGTTTGGAGCAGTTTTCAGCATATCCTAGGCATATTCTAGCATATACTTAGAATATGCCAGAAACCCACGTGAGCGAGGGTTTGCCTCCCCCCTCCCCCCAGAGGCAACCCAAAAATGTGCATGATATGCACGATGATAAATAAATGTTTCTAGAGCTTGTCGTGGCTGAATCTCCTCAGTGCTTGAAAAGGTGTTGGAAAGAGCATTGTAGTGTATGGTTTGCCCGCCACTGGTTTGTGCAATAAGAATAATGCATGATGTTTGCAAGTTCTGACTCCAAACTCTTAGAAGACTATCTAGATAGTCATTTTTTTTCAAAGGATATGGGATGCACATGTCTTGGCCCAAGTTAAAACTAGTTATTATCATGCACAAATAAACTCCAACTTTGGCAAAAGGACCACAAGCTTATTTGCTTGCTTCTTTGTTCAGATAAATACTTGTAGCTATTACATACAATTTGTACAAGATGCCACAAGCTATGGATTGAAACATGTAGGTGAGAGTGGCTACAATTGCCACGGGAGACGAGAATATATGAATGTTGCCAGCTATAGGTTATAAAAGATGAAAACGACACATTTCTGAGATGTCCTTCTTTTGTGATGATCATCAATTGACATTAGCATTACATTACACGATTTTATGACTTCTCAGAGCACTATCTTATGCATGAGTTGTCATATTACGTCATTGAGATGTGTGTCTTCAATTGCCGAGCCATTAGCAGCTACCAGGATCTTCTTTATTTATTATTGAGTATCTATTATCATAATTACTGCCGCTTACATGTTCTTCAGCATGGAAACCATCTCAGAGGGACTAGTTTCTCACTACAGGAGGACCTCTCCCCTCTTCAATTGTGTAACCGTAAGGAGGAGCTCTGCAAGGTGAGGGCAGCTCGCCTGCAAAAGAAATGGGCAGTGTACAGGGGAGGCGCAGCAATTATTCTAGATCAATGGCCTTCCAATCCTTGGACTGACTATGTCTAGATAATTTTAGAAGCATAAATTTACCACTACCATTAGCATTATCTTCTCTTATTCTTGGTAGCCTTTTAATATTTGGTTATTGTATTTGGTGATGGGGCCTAGTCCCCGGGTTTTAGATGGGCTGTTGCCCTTGCATGTGCCGTCCCATAACCCGTTGGGTTCCCGTGGACGTAAAAATTCTTATCTTATCTTATCTTATCTTGAAAGCCTTTTAAGGCAGACGGTTTTAATCCTAGTAGAAATGGTTGTACTACCCATTGTATGGGTCCCTTCACTTGTTGGTCTTCATGAACATAAAATAATCTATTCTATTCTATTCAACGCCGATGATGACATGTCAACTTTTAATTTTATACTAATGAAAAAGGACAATTTCATGTCAACTTTTATTACGGCCGTTAGACGTACCATAATTTGTATGACGACGGACCTCATCACTTTGTATGCGAAAGGAGAATCGTTTTGTTGCATCCTGGCCATGCAAATTGCCATAGCACAAGCATATATTTTATTTGGTTTCATTCGCATCTTCAAAGATGAATGCAAGCATTGAGCCGTTTTGTCCCGTTTCAGTGCAAGCATCTAAGAAAGCATTGTTCCATATAACTCATAGCTGGACATGCACATGGCAAGGAGAGGAGAAAGCAAAGGAAGGAAGGAATTCTAACTAAGGCAAACATGGGAAGAAGAGGCAAAACATGGAAGGAAGGAAGGAAGGTTCTTTTATCGTCCGCGGAGGCCAATCGGCCTATGAGACCCAAATTACACGGGTGCAGCAAGCCCGTTGCTACCCGGATTAAAACCCCTTACAAGGGGAAAACCATCGTGACAACAAACTGCCGGCAAATTGCATAAATATACATATACACATGAATTCCCAAGCACCTCGTAAGCGCTACGGGGCGGAGGTGAGTCCGCTAGATCCAAAACCTCCGGAGGTAGGAGCCAAGGGATCGAGCCCGACGGCAGATCGAGTAGCTTCGCGGTAGCTGGCGGCACTGTGCCGCATCACGGGGGGCGAAGCGAGCCCGAATCGACTATAGGTCGGACATGGGAAGGCATGGCTTTCATCCTCAACAACCCCCGGCATGTGGGGCAAAGCCCGCCCCGGCGCTGCCTCTCAATCCAATCCACACGCCTTAATGCCGAAGATGGTGGGCCCCTGCGTCAATGGACGCTGATGATCCCGCGCTTCTTCATGGGCAAACCGAGAACGCAGTAGAGCCGCGGGCCTCAACCGTGGTGGGGTTTATGTCTTTGTTTGTAGTGTGCCATCTTTACCGTTCGAGCATTGTGGTCCTAGAGCTTCCCTAGGAAACAAGAGTCCAAGTACCCCCCCCTATCCCGCCGGCGTGCCCGTGTGCACACGGGCGCACCTATGTGCCTCTATGTTCGGTGTGCCGACCCACGTGGGCTCTCTTGTCCTTCCAACAAGCCCAGTCGAATCGCTATGGCTCGCCACTGGCGTAAGCCAAGTCGCGGGGAGCCGAGTCACAAAACCATCTTTGGCCACCTTCTAGAAATAAACAATGTCTATCGAGGGGCCGCATGTTGCGGGGGCATGAATCTGTCTCTCTCGCAACAAGATCCGATATGGGCGAGGGCTTGACTCAAAGTGCGCATAAAAAATGCCTTACGGACTCGCTCCAAGTCGTTCCAAAGTAAGCCAAAGATACCCTTTGGACCCCACCTCGACCCCCATCTGGAAGAATGGCTCCACCGGTGCAGGAACAAATGTGATTTGGTGGCGAAGTCATCGACTACGCCTGCGTGACTATTGTTTTGCATTTATGGCCTTCCAACTTTGTGTTTTGGGAAGGAGAGGCAAAGTAATTGCATTTGTGAAATAATCGCCTTTCGTTTTGCTATATTGCCTGCTATGGAACCATTAGAATATAACAATGACCAAAATTGCCTTATAGTCTAGCAGTGCTGAGGCTTTTCTAGTCTAGTAAATATAATAATTTTGTGATTATCTTAGTTATGCCCCACAATGACCAAAAAGTGAAGAAGCTTTAGTCCTTCAATGTTCAACGGACCCTTAAAACTTCATCTATTATTGACTAAAGACCTTTAAATGTGTCCCGTTAATAATCTACTCAATTGGAAAACAATAAATGCATAGGACATTTAGTAAATTGTTAAAAGATCGTGAATTGTTAAATGTGTGCATAGATTTTTGTGTTTTCCTATTGCGAACTTAATAGATTTAATTAGCATGATTAAATATAACCCTTTTTTTGAGCCATAAGAGCATGCGTACAGAGACTTTCATGTTTTCGTATTGAAAACTTAATATATTCGAGAAATATTTTCATGTTTTCATATTGCTTCTCAAATTGAGCCATAAGAGCATGCATGCAAAGATTTTCGTGTTTCATATTGAAAATTTAGTAGATTTATAAGAAGTATTGAAAATTTAGTAGATTTATAAGAAGTATTTCATGTTTTCGTATTGAAAATTACATTCTTGTAGCCCGAACAAGCTTTGAACACGCGACGGTTTGCATGCAAAGATTTATATTGGAAACTTAATAGATCTGAGAAACACTTTCATGTTTCATATTGCAAACTACCTGTTTGTGGCCCCAACGAGTTTTCAAACCCATGGCAAAGAGAAGTGTTTTCAGCTGAAAACGTTACAAATTTGAGAATTCTTTTTATACTGCAAACTTGGCCCATATGAAAATTAAAGAGATTTGGTGACATGATATCATAACGGGTATGCCATCATGCGATAATTGTATGGCCCCAGCGAGTTTCGAACTCGCGACCTTTTGCGTGTAAAGCAAACGTGATAACCACTACACCATGGGACCTTGGATGTGAAAAATATATTTGTTATTATATATAGTCTTAATGATGAGACAAAAATAAATTAATGACACGTTTTGCAGAGGTAGGCGTGGAATTAGGCACCATGTTTGGATGATGCACGGGCGGTGCTGCTCTATGAAATGTCTGAGGGCAGCGAAAATATGTCATCTTTTGAAGAAAACGAGAAAGCGCAGGGTCAGATCGAAATATGGAACGCCACTTTTGCATTTTCTGTTTCCATGGCCCTCAAGGCTGCCTTGCACTTGCAAATTCCTGATATTTTGTCCAAGGCTGGTTCACAGGGCTTAACTTTGGAAGAAATTGCAGAAAGACTTCCAAGCAAGAACCCCAACATGGATTACTTATTTAGAATCATAAGGTTTCTGGTTTGCCACAGAATTTTCAGCCAAACAGAGCATCAAAAGGAGATAAGATATGGTCCTACAAGGTCATCTGGGTGGCTTGTTATGGAAAATAATCCTTCTTCCTTTGCACCGTTTGCCCTCTTTGCATTGGATAAAGTGGCCTTTGCACCATGGCATCACCTTGCTAGCCAATGGCCTGCCAGTGTTTGATTATGCAAACCAAAATCCTTCTTTCAGCAAGCTGTTTAATGAGGCCATGGTTGCTGACAGCAAGGTTACAGTCCAGGATGTTTTAGAGCACTACCATGGTTTTAAAGATGTCAAAGTGTTGGCTGATGTTGGAGGAGGATTTGGCCAGTTTATCTCCAAAATAGTAGAGGTTTATCCACACATTAGAGGCATTAATTATGATCTGCCTCATGTGCTCGCATTGGCGCCTCAGCATCCAGGTTAGACCACTTCTAGTGTTAAGTAATTTCCATATTGTTGGTGTTGTTTTATGAGCATCTCATAAACCAGTTCATTTTATCTTCATAATGCTACTTCCGTTTGTTTGAGGTTAGGAATCATGCTCTCCATGCCTAGTCTATATTGAGACATTAGCTCCATTGCTAAAGATGAGGTTTTATTTTGTCAAAGATCAGTCCTAGGGGTTTTTTTTTCTTGGTCTATGTTACTTTGAATGTGCTAGGTCAGTCTTAATTTTTCTAATATGGATCTTATTAATGAAAAATCTGAACCAGGCGTGGAGCATGTAGGTGGAGATATGTTCAAGAGTGTACCAGGTGCTGATGCCATTATAATGAAGGTAATTCTGCTGGTAATGGGATAGATTAGCCTTAATCCAGTTTTAAAACTAACGATGAAATGCAGTGGATTTTGCATGATTGGGATGACCAAAGGTGTGGTGAGCTTCTGAAAAACTGTCATGTGGAAATGGTGCTGCAAACCCCTCACAAAAATGCTGGTTTAAACATGGCGCTTGATCTTCTGATGATAGCTCACACTTCAAGAAAAGAAAGAACAGAAGAAGAGTGGAACTCCCTTCTCACATCTGCTGGCTTCCCAACCATTAACATAATTAAGATTTCTGGCTGTACAAGTGTTATAGAAGCCTTCAAATCCTAACATGCTTATGCCGTTTGAAGTAGATTTACTTTATGTTTTCTTGTAGCTATTGTTAAAATAAAGGTTATTCAAATCCTAACCCGCTCATAGCAGTTGCAATAGATCTAGTTCGTGTTTTCTTAGCTCTTGTTTATAATTAATACCAAGGGTTATGCCATGCACACAGTTTGAAAATGATAAATATCTAGTTCTCAAGGAAATACCTAGTTCTCAAAGAGGACGTACACACTTACTTTGCAATTCTTTTAAAAGAAATTATTGTGATTCTTGAAAGTTGCAAGTATTTGAAGGAAAAGTGCCCATGGCACAAGATTAGACTTCAATAGTTATATGAACTACTAGAACAGGAAATCGATCTGAAATTTGTCCTAATGTGCAAAATTTTTAAAGGGGCCCCAAGTTCGTAATGGTTTCAACCGTATAATCATTTAAGCTTTTTATTTATTTATTTGCCTCAAAATTATGTGGATTTGTGTTTTGCTATAGGATTTATGGTCTTCCATGGATTCTGTTTTACAGCTATCTTGACCATTGGTCAGGAGAATTATTTAGCATATGGTGGAATCATGCATTCTGGGCCATCATTTTGAGGTTCCTTAATTAGAAAATACCAAGCGTCTAAATATACATATGAAACAAAAAGAAAATAACAAATATAGCTTTGTGTAGATATCAATTTTGGACACGATAATATACAACTACATGCTGAAAAGTGAATACATTGTTAACAATATACTGCATGGTTGCCAAGAATATGGATTTTGCATATAATACATCGTCATTATAAATATACGATTTCTGGAATACTTCATGGTTGGTAAAATATGGATTTGTGTATGAATATGACCCAGCCAATTTGTAATGCAATATGCAAATTTGCATTGCGATAGGTCATCCGCCTGGAATCGAACCTGGAAAAATTAAATGGAGATGAGGGAGGGACATACCTAGCGGTCCATGTTAAGCAGGTGCATCTGTAACTGCAACAACTATAAATTTGAATTTCAAAATAAAACAACTATATTAACTTTATTCACTAGTGGAGATGCACATCATGTTCCTGCCATGATCATATACCCTAACTTCTCTTAGAATACACCACATCAGTGTTACCACAATCAGAATTAAGCATATGCAATTAAACCCCTTTGCCAAATGGCAAAGCCCCATTGGTCCCTTCTAACCTAAACCTAAAAGGTCATGTAAAAGGAACAAAAGGGGAAACCCTAAACCTTTTCCATTTTCGCATTTTGGCTTCCTTGGGACATTCTGGCCAAGCAAAGCTGCTAGTTCGCATTGCCAGGTGCCACCAAGCCGTTTTTGCACAATAGATCTCCCAGGAGTAGCTGCCTTCAACACAAGTGAAGTCATGGACGTGATTCAAGGAGCAGGAGCAAGCCACGGATCAAGTAAACTGTGATTCCCTTGTGCAATGCCGACTTTTAGCCCAGCAATGAGTTGGGATAGCATGGTAGATGAGTCTTAGCAGCCTTATAGATCCTAAGATCACAAGGCTTAACAAATGAACCTAACCATGTATGTTTAGATAGGTAGATAGATAAATAGATATTATTCAGTTTTTCAGTTCTTTGATGATGATGATGATCCATTCTATGCTCACTCCGGTGTATTGGGAAGGGGGGTAGAGGCCCTGAAACCTTCAGTTGTAGATGCATCTAGATAGCCTCATTAATTCCCAATTAATGCGGCCTGTGTACAAGTGCCGCCTGGTTGTGAGTGGTGGGGCTAGACCGGTGGAATAAGGAGGACTTGTCCCATATGGTGATCCCTACGGTGTGTAAAGTCTATCAGGGATCTTAGCGAGGCTAGGCTTAATGGCTTGCCACTTTGTGTGTGCGGTGCTTGATCGGCTCGAAATTGAGTTGAGGGCAGTAGGAGTTCGCTTGGAGCGAACCCGAGAGAAAATTCGCTTAGGCCGGAGCAGGATTCGCCCAGCCGAACCCAAAAATGTTTAGGTGGCGGAGGTGGTGGCGCCACCCGCAGGGATTCATTGAACCCAACCAGTGGTTAGGGGCGGAGTTGGGTCGGATCGGCCGGAATCGCAGGTCAAGCGTGCTGGGAGCGGCCGGTTCGGCTCCGCCTGGCCAACCCCCGGTCAAATCTGGCGGTGAGCCCCCGGCAGGCGGCGCCTGAGGCGTCACGGGTGCCTGTGGCGGCGGTCGCTGGCGGCCGGGCAGAACCCCGTGTAATCGGCCGACCGTCGACCAACAAATCCCGGTGAGTCAGCTCGGGTTCGGCAAGAACCCAGAATTTTTCGAGAGGCCACCGAATTTTTCAATCAATTCCAATGCCACCAATATTTCGAATTGGGGGGGGTGTGAAGGAATCTTGCCCCAAGCGAACCCTTATTTGAGCAAGATTTGAGCTCGAGTTCGTCAGTTCCAAGCTCGAGTTCGTCCGGGTTCCAAGTTCAGTTCGATCTGGGTTCCAAGCTCGTCATCCGTGTTCCAAGTCATGATTTGTGCGCTTATTTCTAGTAATTTGATATTGAGTAGAATGATATTGATATTGATACATATTGATACTACATATTGATATTGATACATATTGATATTGATACATACTGATTAGAAAGCATATTGATATTGATACATATTCCACTACTAAAGATATTGAATCTATTACTTATTTCCCATTCATAAAACAAAATTATACCTTCGTTTTTGTCCATGTTGAGGGCGTGACAATTTGATGCAACCACTTGCATCATTATCTCAGACTTCAAAGATCGTTTCATCTTTATTTGGCTCGTTGAGCCATTCTACCAGTCGTTCGCTGCAGGGAACGCCAGACGTCAAGGCAATCAGAAGCTCCCTTTCACTCATCCTTGCGACGATGGTGAAAGGAGCAGGAGAAGCAGGGGGATTGGCCTGGCCCTGAGGAGGAGGAGGAGGAGGGGGGGTGGAGGCGTCCCTTGGAGGAGGAGGAGGATTCTTTGCTAGAAGGGTTATACGGCGCCCGCGTGGTCTTTAAGCGCGGACCATTATAACGAGATGGGCAAGAAGATTGGAGGAGGAGGAGGAGGGAGGCGAGACTTGAGGAGGAGGAGGCGGATTGAGGGATGGACTTATATAGTGGATGTAGGGTTAGGGGTAGGGTTAGGGTTAGGGTTAGGGTTGGGGTTAGGGTTAGGTTGACATGACAACTAGCATTGAAGTAATAAAGCATATTAATTTGGATTTGGATTCAAATGCGTTTTTGTTCTATTTGTGTTTGGTGAAGACCCCAATGCATCAATAGGTTTGTACTTTCGGGCTTGTGTTAATGTTCACTGTACCTCGGATATCTATTCGAGACCGTCGAGAACCATGTCTTATTCGGGGAATCAGTTCCACCCGGTTGGCATGGAGGGCGTCCCTCGCCGTTTGGCCCTCTGAGCTGGCGCCTTCTTCGGACGCATCGGTAGCATTCTAGAATGGTACCCCAAGCCCGACATTGTGCGAACCATGAGGTTTGTTGTGTGTGCTTGTTAATGAGTATTTGTTTTGTGGCGAGGGAATACCATGGCATTTGGTGCCTCGTCCGCTGTGGTCCGTCGGTTGAGATCGTAGGGCCCCAACAATTCTTGCTTGTGGGCGGAACCACACCCCGGCAATCGGGTTTAACTGCCCGTGCGGTGGAAACTTCCACAAATTTATGCTGAAGGTTGAATCCATGGCCCAACCACCGCCCGGCTCCATCTCGGCGAGCCTCCAACATCCTGTCATCTTGGATGACTAGGATCCATGCCGGTCCAAGGCACGGGCGTATCTTGGATTCGGGGCTGGTGAAAAATCACCTTCGGAAGCTTTCCAATCGTCAATCCGCTCTCGAGGCTTTCCGGTCCAGGTACCCAAAGCTGGCCGCCTACATGGTGTAATGTGGTGAGATTGGATGAAAAAATATTTTCGACTGTGATCTTATTGAAATAACTGTTTGGACAACATCATTGAACAAACACATGGAAAGCATCACAATATGTACTCTAGGACAACGTCATTGCTCCATCGGATCTTAATTTTTTAGGGCTCTTTACCGAGTATTCTCTGGCGGTATGCCAGTTGCCACACATCCTCTGCGACGACATCGTGAATGCGTATATGACTTCGCTCAGCCCCGGGCTCATCGTCATGCGTATTTGCGGTCCCGTGCTCTTTGCGATGTCCCACGACGCGTGTCATTCAATGCTTCGAGCTCTTGTCGCGGCGTATAAGCGATTCGGGATGCGCGAGCATGGACCAATCCTCTGCATTTGTGAAAGGGTCATGGCCAGTGTGTTCTGTGCGCACGTATATTCGTGCACCGTTCGAAGCAGCACCATTTCCATCTACTTTCACTGTCCGCAAGCGAAACAAGCATCCTCTACGGTGCGACCGTCTGATTTGCCTATCCCCCCGGGTGCCCCTCCTTCGTGGCTGTCTCCATCGGTGGCAGGCATAGTCATCCACAACCTCACCCGTTCGGCCAAGACGCGGTGATGCCCGTGGACCAAACGGACACGATGAGTAGTTTGTAGCTCAATCACCCTTTGCTCTAGGCTGTCCATGGTGGTCTCTTCACAGTAGTTGAAGTCACTGTCCTTCATGGTGCGACCACCTCTGCACGCGCACGCTTCCATGCACGCCAATACGTATTCTTGCGGGACGCCATGCCGTCGTAGACCGACTTCCCAATCCTCTGAAATCTTTTGAAGAGTGGCAGTGGGGGAGCGATGGGTGCTTCCATTCAGGTGACCCCTAGCAACTAGCTGGCTCCAGAACTCCACGTAAGGGACTAACTTGTGGGGCCCGGTTACACGCCGGTACAACCAAACATTTGGATTCGGACTCATCGTCAAGCGCAAGATCGACAATATGCGGCCCGGCCGTGCATGTAGAACATGGCTCTCGACGGGTGCCCTCCCGCTTCTCTGCGGGACCGGGGGTAGGCGGGGATCAGCAGCACTTATTTCGGACGGATGGGGAACATAGTGTTCCTGTAGGCACAACCTCATCAACGCATACACACACTCGTTGAATGCGTAGCCACCAACCTGAGGTGCACCACGAAGCCAATGTACTGGGTCCGGGTAGAGACCGGCCAATTCATGAACAAGTTCTTGGGGATCTTGGGTGGGAGTAACTTGTGAAATGGATTGGCCAGGCGGGTTCCACCCATCGTCCGTATCTTCCCCGGTTTCCTCCTCTGACATTGTGTCATCCTCGGTGTCATGAAGGCCATATTCACTATCATTTTCATCTGAAATCTGACTCACTGAGTCGTCGGTGTCTACCTGTGCCATTCTCGGACACTCTACTAGGAAGACAAACGAGCGTCTATCACAACACGAACCTGCTACTGCCTATGGCAAAAATTGCCTCTGGTAAAAATTGCCTACGGTAAAAAAAAATTAGCCTTTGGTTAGAAATAGCGTGTGGTATTGGCCTGTGGTAAAAAAAACTTCTCATGTAAAAAATGCCTATGGCAAAAAATAGCATGTGCTAAAAATATCCTATTCTAAATGTCCATTGTAAAAATGGCCTATGATAAATGCAAAAAAATAAGGCCTATGCTCAATATTGAGAATGCAAAAGGATATGAGACATATATGGGCCTTTGTTTTAAAAAGGCGCATGCTATATACCACCAAGATGAAGCACTGCGCCCTCCCAAACGATACGAGCATACAACGTCTCGGCGCGCATAAATAGCCCTTAGGCTCGTATAAGGATTCGCCCAGGCGAATTGTTCTTTCTTTCTTGGCCATTAAAAAAAACTTGGCCATTAAAAAAAACTTGTGCATTAAATTTCTTGGCCATTAAAAAAACCCTGCCAGCCTGACAAGCGGATTCGCTTAAGCGAACCCGGCTGCCCCCGACCAGCCGGCGGATTGCCACCCCCCCCGCCCCTTTGAATTGATGTGGGTTAAGCCCGGCGGAATCCGCTGAACCTCGGGCGCCCGTGACGCTTTCGACGGCCCACCGACGGCGCGCCGCTTAACCGGGTTTGGGTTTGCCTGCGAACCTGGCGAAAGAACGCCACTTCGCCGTCATCGTAATTCGGCAGGCGAATCCTGCTTGAGATCCTTTGGGTCCGCCTGGCGACCCCGGGGTTCGCTTGGGCGAACCCTCTTGGCGGATTGACCCGATTTCGGGAGCCAATAAAGTTGGCGCTGCGTGTGGGCAAGGCATGAGCTCGACACCTCTTGGGTGATGAGTCAGTCATCTTCAATGAGGTTCATGTCGAATATGGGCAGTGGCCCTCTAGCCGCCCGTGATGGGCATGCATGCATCTAGAGGGGGTGATCCACTTCCTGTCTCATCGGGGCTGGGGAGATGAAACCCAGTAGTAGCCCCTTTGGCTACGTACCCGGCAGGCTACGGTCCAGTCCCTAGACTCTTCAACCTATTCTGCAAAGTGTACGCTGAAGGGGCGGATGGAGCGAACTACCCAATAACCATGTTCCTATGCCAGCCCAATCCACTTTCATGAATTCTATCCGAAATGACATCTGGAGACCCAAACCGTCAGTCCATACCCTAGAGTCTGAGCCTTGGGTAGGATCTCCCATGTGATGATGATATTGTTGATGTGTTTATACATGTATACCATGTTGCAGTCACCTTTCGAGGTGACTCTACTTGCATTTGATGTCATGTGCTTATGTTTATTTATGCTTCCGCAGCTAGAATGGTCCCGAGGGAAGACGGACAAATGGCTCATACATTCTTCCTCATCGATCCATTGCTAAAGGATTGGTGTTAGGTGGATGGCCTCTGTCAGCTTGGCTGCCAGGGGGATGAACTCTGCCTTCCAATACGACGGGAACATCGTAGAAGAAGTAGGGGACGTCACAATTAGCCACATCTTTTATTAATAGAAACAAATGCTCATTGATATGGAGCGGCTCGGGGGAGCAGTTCAAGCCCAACAAGGATCTACTGGCAAAAAATGGAACCTATAGGGGGAAATAATATCAGCTTAAATTAATTATAAATTATAGTATGGCTGATAGCGGAGGTTGTGCCGCTACAGCAAAAGCCATCACCCTGCCCTCCGAAAATGATCTGGATCTGCATCAAAGGATCCAAGCCTCAAATAAAAAAGGGGTCGCCTGCCTAGCTATTCGTGGTCGATTCTTATTTGTTGACTTTCCTTACCTTTTCCTTCAAGTTATTTCCGGATGCAAAAAGGCTGATCCCAGAAAAGGCCCTTCTATCTGTATAAATCTCTGAAGAATCTTGAACTTATTCATTCGATGAAGCACAATTTCATTAAAATGAGAAATTTCGTGATTCCAATTTGGGACGAAAATCCTTTCCATTTTATGACGTTTTTTTGGCGCCATTTAGCAAAAAAATGCATCTAAAGTGCCATTTATTGGCGCCATTAAAAAATACTAACAGTGCATATAATGAAGCTAAAGAAACATGAGATCACAAAATCAGTAAAAATTTCCATATTCATAGATTTGCATATCCATAAATTTGCCACAATAGGCAAGGACTTGGAAGAGATAGTCTGTTTACAAAAGTATTATTGTACAATTTACATTATAATCACAAAAAGGAATTCAGGCTATTCAGAAGGATCAGGTTCCGCAGCGCCAGTGCCATGGCTAGAAGAAGCACCCATAGGATCTCTTTGAAAGGTCTCGAACCTTGTGGCAGTGAAATTAGGATAATCAAGAATGTCCAGATTGAATTCTGTTCTCTTGATCAGATCACAGTCCACATCGGGTTCCTCTTGATCAGGTATCACTTGGCTTGGTGGATCTACAGCTTCTTCAACAACAACACCTTGTCTCTCTGTCACAGGAACTGCTGCGATGATAGGATTCAGGAGGCGGTCAAGCCTACCAAGAATGTTCTATAGGTAACTGGGTCACTTTCGAACACAATACAAAATCTCTTATTGATCAATGAAGCCCGGCCAAACGAACCACAAGAGAAGTAATCAAACACTCATGTTCCTGGCAGTACCATTTTCTGCACGAGATAGGAGCATGTGGCAGGCCCCAACTGGTTTTTCATGATTACGTCCCCTGGCAAGCCTTGCCAGCTGTACCTGAATCTGCTGTTGAATAGCTTCTGGGCCATAGCATCGCTCTCCCCGTCTGCCTCTTCTTCATTAGGTACCGGAACTGGTGGCAGTTCTTGAGGATGATCGACAAACGAGAATCTGAGGTCAATGTCATCGACAGGATCACCAGTAGTGGCCTGAATTTTTGTGGCGTACACTAGTGCATGGGGCTCCTGAATTTCTGTGGCAGGCGGATTCTTGTATTCGTCCTCATACATGCCAATAAAAACTCTGGATCTGGAATCCAGATTATCCAACACAGATGAAATCAAAACATTATGCTCTGGCCTTGCAAAGCACACTATCCAGAAAGAATCAGCTGTGGTGTTCTTACAGCTGTATTAAAAAAGTTAGATAGTGTGGTTGTGTCCCACATTGGACTTATGCCTCTAGTGTCCAGGACTATCAAGGATACTGGTACAGGAGTGCAAACAACTTGCCCCCTGCTATCTATTAGTTCAACTTCGCAACGGAAGTCTTCATTATCCTCTCTCTGCAAGACAGCATTGCGTATAAATCTTGCCAAGGCGGTGGCACATTACGAAAACTCCTTCCTTGTTCACACCTTGTTCAATCCACTTACTATGCAAGGTGGCCATGGAAATCAAAGTCGGCATCGCCGAAGCCCGCCCACGACGAAGATGAGATCGATGAAGGATGTGAACTTCTTCGGAAAATTATCCTTCACATATTCCCAAATCTCCTTCTTCAAGAATGATATAGATCATAGTGTCTTTGCCCTTGTCTTGAAGAACTGCTTACCTGTATAATCACTGGTGACCTTCACATAGGTCTTCCCATCTAGCACTTCCTGGAACAAAACCCGACAGTCTTCATAGTCAAGACCCCTCATGCACCTCAGGTAGGTCTGACTGAAGTAGTCAGAATCTTTTGCCCAGTTACACCCTTGTTATCTTTTAACTTGCAAGATTTCCACAAGTTCCATAGGGACATGAATAGCTGAAAAATATCCTCGGCATGAAGACCCACCGGGTTGAAATCTTTTGGGATGCTTACCACGCATGGTAACTTCAGCCAAAGCCAGATAACGCTGGAAACAACAAGAAGTTAGTCTTGAATGCAAATGATTATCAAATGGCGCCGTGGTGCCATTTGGTAAGGAAATGGCGCCGCGGTGCCATTTGCGGCGCCATTTCCTCACCAAATGGCGCCACGACACCATTTGCTAATCTTGCCAATAATTAAAACACTATGTAATCGTATGGTTTACGGCGTGATTGCCCGGCGTCCGATGGATCGGGCTTCCTGCAGAGAGCATATTGGTGCCGGTGGGTTATGTTATCAATGAAGGGATCCTTGAAAATAGTCTTGGCAGTGATATCATTGACTTCACAACTGGCGAAGCTGGAGGCACTCTTGCTCGTTGACCGTGCGGACAAGACTCAAACAATTCCGATACTCATAAATCTTTGCCATTTGAAGCAGATGAGGAGTCTTTTTCAGCTGCAGTTGTCTTCTTCCTGCTAACTGTCCAAAGCCAGGCCGTGTCCACATTGCCGGGTAGTTTCTGCTGCGCTAATGCCTTCACAACGAATGAAGGCGAGTTTTTGAAATGGACCTAGCCCCTTGGCCTAGGCCGTCACACTAAATAACGCGAATAGAGACAATCAAATCGTGAACTTTCATTGATCAAGTTTGGTTATAATCAAATCATTTGCATATATAGGCCCAAGGCCACACATGCTTGGAAAAACTCACATTGCTCCCATATCACAATACACACCCATAATATACAAAAAACCCCAAGGCCACCCCGTCACCCATGCCTAATTGGCCCTTTGATCTTCCCCCCTCCTCGGAAGTGACCGAGGAGGAGTCGCCAGAGCTATCCTCGGAAGACTCTCCATCTGTCTCCGGGTCTTGGGCCACAATTTGGGGTTGCCTTTGCGCATAATACAACTCCCTGAACAAGGATATTAGGATCTCGTAAACTCGCTCCTTAGACATTAAAGCCGGCTCAGCCTCCGTCTCGTTGAACCACCAAGTAACAAAAGAGTCTAGGTCCAATACACTCGTGGCTTCAGGACGTGCCATCTTACAACACAACAAACATTTGGGGTTAGTCCACAAGGACTAAGTGGGGAGGGACATTGGGGTCTACACATTCATGCATAATAATAACAATGATACGTGATTTACCTGTTACGTTGATACTCCCCTGCAAGGTTAGCACATTCATAAAACTACCATTTTCCATGCATACTACATGCCAAGCGTAATCCTTGGGTGGCGACCCAAAGGAGACCACTCTCTCCATCTGTATGTACATGGTTCAACTCATCCGTCAGGCCATCTGGCACGGATGCGGAGTTACACGGCCACCCCACCCCTCCGAAGGTGGACCGTTGCATGCAAATGCACAACATTCTTGATACAAGTGCACTACATCCATAATACCATCTCAGATACATAATACAATTCCGTAAGGTGTCCCCATACCCCATTCATACTTATAGAGCAATCTTAAATGCACACATAGACATCCCACATCATATACTAGCTAGGCAGATTCTTTTCCCTAATCCTGGATTGGCAACACATTCAATGGCATCTTGGTCTTATGGGATTTATTTGCCTAGCGGGTTGGTAGAGGTACTACAATTTGTAGAGAACTTAAAGGGTTTTAAGCTCTAACTTATAAACAACTTAAAGGTGTTAAGGTTTAACTTTAAAATAAGTTTTTAAAGGTCTGGGGATACCGGACCCTGGTATCCCCCTGCAATGAAAATTTCACTGTAACAGGTTCGTGGGCGCCCAACAACGGCCCCTTTTTGCTGGCCGACTGGCTCTACAAGCTCGCCCAAGGCAGGAGTTTCTTCCCATTCACATTCAGAGTGCAAAGGCGATCTCTAGCATAAGAATCAGAGGAAGAAGATGGCACTATAAATTTATCCATGGCAGTGGAGACAGGCGGACAGAAGGAATATTTCATAGCAGATCAAAGCAAGCTCAGGTTCACTGGATTTGATGGCCGAATTCAAGCAGGGTCTGCCGGATTTGGAAGCACAGAGCAAATGGGCATGACAGATTTTTATTTATAAACTGGAGTTGGCTTACAGGCAGGTGGCGGCATGCTTCAGAGACTCAGTTCTACATAATCCGTCCCCAATCAGGCCGAAAATCAATACAAAGATCAAATCCCTACCTGAGCTTTGGCTTTGGACTCTCCGCTTCCAATTCGATCAGCCCCAACCGATTCGCTTTCCTCCTCCTTTAGCCCATCCGGCTACTCCTTCTGCTCTTAAATACCTTTTGCCCTAAGAACACTTGGCAAGATCCATCCCAGGATCAGGCCAGATGGTGCCTTGGCATGCCACATGCATCTCTGAGCGGATTCTTTCAGCCACGATTCTTTCCTTCCCCTGATTTAGCGTGCTCACACTTTTAGAATTCAATTTATTAAGGTTTTAAGTCACCTTAGCTAATGTGTTTTTTTATTTGGATTTAAATGCGCCCCCAACACACCCATGGACATATACCACTATGCTCTATACAAATTAATACGGACACAAGCTAAGTCCCTGGGTTTGTTACAGTTTTTCGACTCGTTCATTCTATTGCGAAGAATATGATAGCCCCTCAAGATTTCTTGTGGACCTTGGATGTCAGCTTCTTCAAAGTTGTTGTACGATGGCGGGTATGCTTAACCTTGCTTCTTCTTCGTCGAACCAGCTACATTTGCAATACTAGCTGACATCATAGTGGGATCATAAAACTTCCAGTCCACATAGTAGACAGTTATTCTCTGTTCAATAGTGTCCTCAAGGACCACCCGGAGCCAATCATCGTCGCGACTGCTCTTGGTAAACTTCTTCATGTTGACCAAGATACCCAGCTGGTAAATTCCTTACGATTCTTTGGACATCTCCCTTATAAGCGTGCAGAGCTCTCTTCTGCGCAAGTCTCCTTCGAGCACAGTAGGGAGCGGGCGTGCTCACCGCGTACTTCCATGCACCAACTCATGCGTCATGATTGTGCGGCCGGTTGAAATTGTGGTTCCCGCATAATGTAGCCGCAACAAAGAGGCATCGAACGGCAAGCAAATGAACAAGGAGCAAAACCGGGCAGTAGGCATCACGAGTCCAATGCACAAACTGCGCAACCAACGCTCTTTAGGGATGCAGTTCGAATGCATTTCCGTGTGTTTGGTTGCATAGGCCTCCACCCAGTCAGAGCCCCTCCTCTTCGCAATATTCGAGGAAGATGGTTCGAAGGAGAGTGGCTCTGACTGGGTAGAGGCACCTGCGACCCATAATAGGAGAATGCACTAGAGCACGGGCCTTCACCGACCCACAGTGAGAAACACTCATGGAAGCATTCTCGCGATATGCATTAGCTCTATTGAGGAATAGATGCAGAACTACATAAGCAATCTACCAAGCAAATGGCGCGATAAGCCATTTGCTTGGTAGATTGCTTCTTATTGCTAATGCATATGAATGCTTCCATTAGTGTTTATGCACGACTTCGAGATGCAAATGGGCCATTTGCCTACTGCCCGGGTTTCAACAAAACCCATGGTGAACAAAAACACAATAATAAGAAATTCATAAGCAAATGGCGCCATGGCGCCATTTTGCTTGGTAGATTGCTTATCCATGGGTTTCAACACGACCCATCCCAATAAGAAGCAATCTACCAAGCAAATTGCGCCATGGCGCCATTTGCCCACGAGTTGCTCGATTTGTCCTAATTAGCAAATGGCTTGACCATAGTCGCCACTATAACCAGTTCACAATCAAATGGCGCCATGGTGCCATTTGCTTGCTAGAATGCCCACGCCATGGCGCCATTTGCAATGAACTGGTTATAATGGCGACTATGGTTAAGCCATTTGCCATTAGGACAAATTGAGCTCGTGGCGGTTCAGGCGCCCATACCCGCCCAGCCACCGATGCCCGCCCATGCGTGGCGTCCAGCGCCATATGCGCCCATGCCCGTGGCGGTCGGGTCGCCCATGCCCGCCCAAATTTGAACTTTCAAATTCCTATATTTCCCGCCCTTCCGCCCGCCCGCCCAAATTTAAACATAAAATTTAAAAAATCCCGCCCGTAATTTGAAACTTGAATTTGCCACCTGTGCAAATTTTAACATAAAATTCAAAATTCCCGCCTGTAATTTGAAATTTGACTACCACCTGTGCAAATTTGAATCGTCCACTTATTTTAAAATTGTACTTTCCATTTAAAGCTTTGTCTTTGTCGCCGTTCTCCCTCTAATGGCGACCATGGTGCAACATAAGCGTTTTAGGTGCGGTTCAAGGCGCTTCGAATCCTTTGCTTTCGTTTGTTTAAATTCGCCTTCGCATAAGTCTTTTCTCGGTGCCTAGGCGAAACTTTGCAAAAGCGCATCGCGTCTTTGTCGGCGCTTTCTTCTTGGCATCCGAAATCCCAGGTGAGCCATCCTCCAGCTATAGGCGATTTCAGTTCTCAGCGACTCCCACTTCTTCAAGACGCAGTGTGAATTCATATCAACCATCCTCCAACTTGTTTTTCTAGTTCCATCTACTGCTCCAGTACAACATACCACTATGGATCTATCTAATATCAAGTAAGTCCACTATTTCTGGTAGGAATTATGTTCTATTCTTTGTCATGTATATACCGTCTTCACATTATCTTTGAAATCGTGCACTTAAGAACCTTGGTTTCAATTGCAAAGTTGGCATGGGGGTGCTAGTGTTATACATGCCTGCTCTTATTGACACATATACAGCAATGGGAGCAAGAATGCATGACATAGGCACCTCGTGTAGATTTTGTGATGGAGCTGAGCCAAATCGCGCCATGGCGCCATTAATTTGAAATGTTGAAAACTTGGATCAAATGGCGCCAGGGCGCCATTTTGTTCCAAATTCACCTCTAAAGTGGTGTATTGGTCTAAATGGCGCCATGGCGCCATTTCTTTTCAATGTACATCAAGGTGTACAGTTGAGCCATTTAGTACAAAAAAATAAATTTTGATGTAAATTTGGAGCCAAATGGCGTCATTTGGTCGAAATGGTGAACACTTGGATCAAATGGCGACATGGCGCCATTTTGTTCCAAATTCACATAATTTGAAGCCATTTGATCCAAGTGTTCACCATTTTCGACCAAATGGCGCCATGTCCAAATTTACACCAAAATTTATTTTTTTGTACTAAATGGCGTCATTTTTGCTTGTTTATTTGCTTGTTTTTTGTCTAATTCATATGTTCTAAAAAGTGTCACCTTGCTTGATTGAAACAGGTTCAATTTTCCCCTGTACAACCTATTCGTCGGAAGGACAATTATTGCCCGGGGCCATATTTTGAATAGAACCACTCTTCATGGCAAGGAAATAGATCCTTTAAATGTAGCAATTGAGGTCCGGAGTCAGGTGATCTCATCGTGAGCTTCGTCCCTCGCTGGAGGCGGGATAACATTGGTGAAGCAGTAGGCATATTCATTCAGTGGCCTAAGAGGGATGTAAAACATGTTGAGTGCCCCTCAAATGAAGATACGTCTTCAACATCCCTCAATTTGCCCTCTTCAGAAGAGGATTCATCTAGTAGTCCACCATCTGTCAATAGCATGCACGGACATCGGTTTCCTTTGCTCCTTTGTGGTGAACCAAGCAACACAAACAACAAATGAAGAAGACAAGATAGTAGAGGAGATTAGAGGTCATGAGAATCTAGGTGCCCGTCTTGGTCTCAGGTTGTTTAAGCCTGAATATGAGACAATCTACTACTCCAGAACAGATCTACTTGGTTTGCCATGCTACATTCTTCACTCCTGCATTGGATCTAAATATTCGGAGGCGAATATAGTCTTTAGTGATCCTCAGGATGCTATAGACGATGAGTTCTTGGGTGTATCAAAGGTCGGGCTTTCAGTGGGTAACATAATAGATCCAATGGGGAACCAAAATATGAGGTCATGCCATGCTTGTCTTTGAGAGGCCTCGAGCTAATGATCTAATATCACAGGAGACACGAGATGTTTTTAGCCGTGATGGTAGGACAGTTTCACAACATTTACAAGCTGTTTGCTCTCGAACCGGATGACTTAGAAGTTGAGTGCTTCGAAGCTGATGTTGAGAAGCAATTCAAGAGGAAAAGGAAATATACATATGTGGAGAGGATCAGGAGGGAACCAAAGGGGGATAGCAAGGAGGAGAGGATGTGTGCTTCCAAGTCAGTCAAGAGTGCTCTAAAATCAACATGCTGCAAGGATGAATGTGTCAAAAAACTAAGCCGAGAGCAAGTATGTGCCTTAAGAAAAGAATTTTATTCTCAATCAAGCAGTGCCAGGATTACGCTTGTTTTTGACGTGTTGAGTGTAACTTCTGAGGAGGCGGCCGGAAAGTAGTGGTCTCACGGAGTGGAGTCTTTGTCAAGTCGCATGGTAGCGTGGCTTTAGGAGTTGCTTTCGATCTACGTTTTATAATTGGAGGAAGAGGTTCGAGTTAGGTGGAAAAACGGCGGAACATGGTATCTGTGCTCTAAGAAGCCTAGATCTGTGACACTAGCTACAGAAAGTGTGCTTGATACCTTCATTAGTGAGAATGCAGAGAGCATTCCACATAGAAGCAAAAAAAGGAAAGGATGATATAAGGGATAATATTCGCAAACTTCCTTCCATCCTTAATAAGAAGAGCATACATAAGGAAGTAGGTGCCGTGGTGGAAGAATTGACAGGAAAGAGTGTAACCTTGCCCTCTTTTTACAATATTTGGAAGAAGGAGTTTCAGGGACGTCGACATAGCAAAAAAAATACAAGCATTCTCCAAGTGTAACATATCGTAGTCATCAGCAGAAATTGGAAAGAACAAAAGATACAAGGGAGAGGCGCAACCTTTCAATTCAACGGCGGGCACATATGTTGGAACAACGTTCCTGTAGGAATCAATATTGGCATTGGCGTGCATTATCACATCATTCACCAGAAAGTCACCTTTGCATAATACATGATAAGATGGATGAGGTCAAAACACTTCCATCAAGAAGTCACCATCTCGCAAAGTCTGTTTGGAGAGGAGATCGCTTAAAGAGCAGCTTGACAGGAGTATTGACACATGGTCATGGTGGACGGGCTTATGGTCATTTCTCTCTTGATCTTTGGAAAGATGACTCAAACTTTCATGTTGGATCACTTTCTAGGATCCTACACTATCTTGAATTGCCGGACGAAGACAAGTGTGGTGATCTGTGTGGAAGCAGAACTACAGATTGCAAATTGATGCAAGCCAACATAAGCTAGCGCATACACAAGAGATGATGCCTTCATCTTCTAGTGCCTACTTAGAAGGCTTCAATCCTCTTCCTCGAAATCTCTACTTACAGTTGGATAATGCATTGGGTCAAAATAAAAATAGATATGTGTTCTCCTACCTCTCTTATTTGACATGGCTTAAGGTATTCGATGAGATTCAGGTTGGCTTCATGATAGTTGGGCACACTCATGACGATATTGATGCATTGTTTGGGAACTTTTCGACGTTAATGAGTTCATCGAATGCTCTAACTTTGCCTGAGTTGCTTTACTTGTTTAGCAAGTGCAATGCAAAGTCTCCTGTTCCATATTTTGTGGATGAAGTTCCAGATTGGAAAGGCTTTGTCAAGGGATATATCCCTGATGAAAACCAACGTCTAACAGGCCATACCACCCATTGCTATTCCGATTTAAAATGGATGGGAAATGGCCCATTATGCAATATAAGATGCGGCCAACCCATAAAGAGTGGATTCCAGAAAAAGGAATAAGAATGTGGAAGGAGGATGAAAATGGTGAGCCAACATTACCAACAGGGGTGCCTAAAAATATCCCTCCAAGGAAGACATTGAAAGATCTCCCTCGGCAGACAGCATCAGCAAGTACATAGCATTATGGAATTCCTTCTACAAAAATCAAGAAGATAGTGTGTTTGCACGACAGTACAAAGCAACTATGGATTACTGGAACGAGATTCTTTTATGTTTGGAAGATGTATCTCCAGGACGACCTCAAAATGATACCTTTTGGTTGTGTATAAGGCAAGAACCTCTACAAGCTGCCTTTACTCCAGAGGTCGATGAAGCCGCTGTGCTTGTAAGACCTTTGCCTACGTATTGTGGGCCAGCAGATGGGCATCCAGTGTTACCTATGGATGAGTTCGACCCTCATGCACATGTTACGAAAGGTATGTTCGTTTTAGTCCGACCTGGAGCGATGAAACTCCAACGTGGTTGGGCTTCTGAAGAAGATGCCATCCACGGATCCGAGTCTACCAATTATGGTCACATTTACGTATCATAAGGGATGCCTGTTGGTCGTAACTATATAGGTTGCTTAACTAAACGTTGGCGACCCAATCCATCAGATCCATCAAGATATGAGAAGTTAGATACCATACATTATGCATGGGATGCAAATGGCAAAAGACCAGAAGGCTGCTTTGATTCCAAAATACATTGTTGACATGTGGGGGGACATAGTATTAGCTAAAAGCTCTCAATCTCAGTCATGTTCTCGATAATCATCTATGTAATTTCTCTTGCTATAATACTTAAGCATTTTGGACAATTAATACTCAGTCGATACATCAAATAATATTCATTATGCTTATACATCCTTACATCCTTACATCTTTTATAATAGGTGTTTAATACACATCATTACATCTGATGCACACATTATTGATGGCATACATATAATTTAGATGCACATTATATTATTGATGGCATTACAGTCAATGATTCACTCATGAACCCCTGCTAACGTGATCGCATTCAGCTCGTAGGTATGACGCTCAGGAAGCCAAAGAAGATGGATCACAACACGAGTAAGGCCGGGGCAATGACACTCACGACCATTAGCTTTGGATTGCAAGTAGGGATCCAGCTTAACACCTCTATGTATGCATCCAACAAGATCATTGTAGCTCAGAGAGCAAGTAATGGTCTCAAACTGATCTTCATACAGATTATAAGCCATGGGAGATGAATGACTTCTACCACCGAATGGAGCTGCTTTTATAGTCGTTGTAGAATTATTGGTATAATGCTTCAGCATTATTGGTATTATCCTTCAACATTATTGGTATTATACTTCAACATTATTGGATTCGTAGCTATAAATTCTTTCACCTTGCTTTCACTTCTCACTTTTCGCCTTGCTTTCACTTCTCGTGTTCTCATCTTGCTTTCACTTCTCACCTTGTGTTCCATGTTCTTTGCTACTTGATCTTGATCCTTGCTTCTTGCTCCTTGATCTTCCTTGTTCCTTGATCTTCTTGCTCCTTGATCTTCCTTGTTCCTTGCTTCTTGCTACTTGATCTTGATCCTTGTTCCTTGCTACTTCATTCCCGTGCTCCTTGCTACTTGATCTTATTCCTTGCTCTTGATCTTGCTACTTGATTTTGTTCTTTGCTTCTTGCTCCTTGATCTTCCTTGTTCCTTGATCTTCCTTGTTCCTTGCTTCTTGCTACTTGATCTTGATCCTTGTTCCTTGCTACTTGATCTTCGTGCTCCTTGCTACTTGATCTTGTTCCTTGCTTGTTACTCCTTGTTCCTTGCTCGCTTTCCGTGTTCCTTGCTTTCGTCGATGATCCTTGCTTCCTTTTTGCAAATGATTGGACCCAATCCTCCTGGGCTACTCTAGAAGCCCCGCAAGCATGCCCTGGGCATTCGCGTGCAGCCCGGTCAAGATGAGCTATTTGACCATTTCTTGGAGTGGAGATTGGCCACGATCCCCAAAGCAAGGAGCTTGCAATGGAGTTGGTCAACTTCATTCTGGAGCGATTTGATTGTGGTCATGAGCCACTGATGGAAATTAATCCATGTTATAGGAGACTTGCAATGAGGGGAATTCTTGAACCCCCTCCTCATCTGGATGAGATGCTACAGCAGTTGAGGCCTCTTTTTCGTGCTGGTTATTTAGCACACTCTCTGGATCAATACATATCAGAGTTCATTCATGAAATTTGTAAGGGACAGATGTATGACCTTATTAGGACGTACTACCACGAGTACAACAACATTGTGGAGTTGGGTCCGCTCTTCTTCCGTGAGTATCATTATGTGGAATTACTTTTTGCAATGACTAGGGGGCAAAAGTATGCTGGTGGGTATCAAAAGCATGCGTCCGGACGCATGCTGACAGCACTCATATAGCACCCCATATGGCAGCTTGTTTAGGGTGTTACTGGTACTAGCACATGGTAATTAGGTAATCAATAGAAATATGTAACAGCTCCAATGAATGACAAGTGGAATACTATGATAGAATAGTACATCCAGGGTGCTGATCTAAGTGCTGGGGCCGCGTTTTTTTGATACCCACCAGCATACTTTTGCCCTAGGTACCCCATATGGTGGGAAGAATCAGGCTGGGATATGCGTGAGCTCTGGGTTCCTAACCCAGCTGCGTGGGTTAGACCTCGCATGGGAAGGGGAAGGGGAAGGGGTTAAAAACCTAGGAGAAGGTTACTAGCCAGGGGAAGGTTACTAGGGACATACTGTTTTGGTCTCTAGTAACCTTTGCTATCTATCATACATAGTTCATACTTCAGTCTCTATTGTGTTTGGAAATTGGTATATGATACTGTGTTAATATGTTTTCTAAATATTCATGTATGTATGATACACGGGTACTGCACGTATATACAACCCATGCATAAGGTCTATGATACAGGGTACTGTACATGTGTATACAACCCCTGCATAAGGTCTATAATAAAAAAAATTCAAGTTTACTAAAAATTTTCCCATTATAATAAAATTGTGCTTGATGCAGCTTTTGCCAAAAATCCAGCCTCTATTTTAAGGCGTTAGAATACTCGGACATAGCCGCCGCCCGATGTCTTTGCTTTATTTTAGCTTAGATATGAGAAGATCCTTGTTGAAGGCAAGATAAAGACTTCTTGTGTGTGCTTGAGCCCGGTTGGGTGGTTAAACGAGCTTATATTAGTTGTACAAGCTTCATGCGGTTGTTTACTTACGAATAATTGATTTCTACTTTCTTTTGTTCATTCTTCATTCTTTTGTTGGTACGTGGGTCTAAGATTTTCCATCATTGAAATTCCTTCAATCGTATCAATTGGTATCGGGCGTAGATTCCATCCTATATTACGTGCAATGGCCAACCGCTTTTAATATTATAATGTCGATAATCGGCCAGGGCGTTAAGAATTGCGAGATTTTATAGCCAAGCAAATTGCTAATCAAATTGCTCTACCACCGCCCACATCTGAGCAAGACTATCAAACAAAATTGGAGCAAATAGCATTACTTTATGGATTTTACCTAGTAGCTTCTAGCAGCCTCCACTTCGGATCATCCTCCACCCATTACTCCGCAAGATATGAATTCTCCGTCAAAGTTTTTCAATACAATCAATTCTTCAACCGGGGATTAAGTGGTTGGAGAAAGTGGAGGGCATGCTAACTTTTTCAGGAAAAAGAGGAGTCCCCCTACGGTTATGGGATTTTTAGCTTTCTGGAAAAGTTTTTTTGAAAGAGTTGGAGCAAATGAATTGCAAAAATTGCAGGTAATAGATAAATATCTTATAGATGTAGCTCGAATTTGGTGACAGAGAAGGAAGAAGATGGTCCCTGTGATTAAGACATGGCAAGAATTCAAAAGAGCCTTCGAAAGTTATAATTTCCCTGCAAGTTACTATGTCGAACTGAGAAAGGAGTGGGATATATTCACACAAGGGGAATGAGAATCTGTTTATTAGTATACAAGCAAATTTAACCACATAGCAGTACAAATGGAAGGTCTCAGCGAAAAGGAATTAACAAGAAAATTTATGTCTGGGCTACGGGACGAACTATATGCAGAACTTAGACTCATTGAACCACAAACATTGGATGAAGAAGTACGGAAAGCCGAAGCTGCAGAAAGAAAGTTTAATCCGAAGAGAGCAAAATATGATATATGGGAAGGTTACCCCCAGAGAATAATGGTAAGCATGACACTGATAATGCAAATCATAACGGGGCAAAAAGAGTTAGATTCAACGGCGATCATAGAGACTTCGGATACCGGGAACATAAATACTGATTAATGTACAACTTTCGGGCCGGACAAATGCAGGACAAAGGTTGCTATATATCGATGGACCTCATTTCAAAGCTTTTTGCCCAAAGAAGTAGACCCCTGCAGACAAAACTCAAACTGAAGCTCCCAAGAACAAGGAAGACAAGGGAAAAGTGTTGATGCATACTATTGCAGAAGCACCCGACACTTCTCACGTAAAATTTGACAAAGTTGCAGCAAGGGAGTCTGAGAAAAGCCGATTAACTATCGGTTATTTATCTTTATTTGGTTTACGTTTTAGTAGGCTACGTATGACTGCCTGAGTATGTATGATCGTTTATTTGAATAGATAAAGTTTTTTTTTGAAATTGCTTCCTAACGGAAGGAAATTATCTTTCTTGCTCAAGTTACATGGGAATATTTAAGTTAGATGACTAGAAAGGGATTTACTTTCTGTCCGAGTAGGAAAACCTATGGAACTTCAGAAAGGGCTGGGAATGCCATGGCTGTTCAAGTGAGGGATGCCTGCTTGATGGATTAGTATGGAGATTTTTCTGTTCAAATGCGGACCATGCCTTGAAGGATCAGAAAAAGAACATTTGGTCTCAAGAAGGGTTTGATGAAATTTCTTTCAGGTTTGTAGGGCGATCGAGGTCGATCGACTGAAAGAAGGGAAGGACCTGATACGGAGCGGCGGGGGGAGCAGTTCAAGCCCAACAAGGATCTACTGGCAAAAACATATGGAACCTAAAGGGGAAAATAATATCAGCTTAAATAAATTATACATTATAGTACGACTGATAGCGAGGGTTGTGCCGCTACAGCAAAAGCCATCGCTCTGCCCTCCAGAAATGATCCGGATCTGCATCAAAGGATCCAAGCCTCAAATAAAAAAGGGATCGCCTAGCTATTCATAGTCGATTCTTATCTGTGGACTTTCCTTACCTTGTCCTTCAAGATATTTCCGGGTACAAAAAGGCAGATACCAGAAAAGGCCCTTCTATCTGTATAAATCTGTGAAGAATCTTGAACTTATTCATTCGATCCAGTTTTGCTAAAAGTTCTCGCCTCTGTTTTATGCTGTTAGAATACTCAAACATAGCCGTTGCCGTTCCTTGCCTTATTTTGCTGAGATTTGAAGATCCTTGTTTAAGGCAAGATAAAGACTTCTTGTGTGTGCTTGAGCCCGGTTGGGTAGTTAAAGAAAACTTCTATCAGTTGTACAGGCTTCACGTCGGTTGTTTACTTTTGAATAATTGATTTCTACTTTCTTTTGTTCATTCTTCATTCTCTTAAGCACGAATTCATTATTTAGATAAAAAAGCAGGATTTTGAGAATTTTGAATCACCTTGTCCGGGTCCACCATAAGCAAAAAGTGGTTCAGCTTTAGTTTAAATTTGTCCCGCTCAAATTGGACGGGACAATTTGAAATTTGAATAAGATATATCTAAATATATGAGCATATAGCTTGTCGGTAGCCCACTTTGTTTGGCGACAAAGGAGGCCGGAGCTCAAAGCGCAAGATCGAACAGAAGGTCGCCAGCCATAGCCAGGGTCGCCATAGCCGGCATAGAAGGTCGCCATAGCCGAAGGTAGCAATAGCACCAGTTTGGGCCTAAATCGTGGAGGTTTTTGGGGACGAAATTTTGTGTAGCATCGAGGCTGGCCATGGGCCGAGCGAGGCAATTTGAGCGAGCCATGGCCATGGCGAGCCCGGCGTTTTTCGGTGAGACGCGAGGCATGTATTCTTTGCAAGGAATTCCTCTAATTGTAAGAGAAATGTTTATTAGGGCATATCGGATTTTGTGAATGAAATTTGTAGCTATGCCCTCGACATTCCGATCTGCGATTCTATCGGGGAGCTCCTTCTATTCTTATTTTGTGCAAAAATAACATATGAGCCTTTTCTCCTTAGGACCGAAATTGCAAATTTAGAAATAATATTGTAACGATTATCGGTCTTGATTGTATTGTGCTTTCGAGATTGAGGTATGGTTTGGATAAGACACTCCATTCTTGTCAACACCAAAAGGTATTCCTATATCGACAACTATGCTTATCAATTGGCTTATGCGGAACAATTCTGGTTCAAATTTCCAAATGGTGCCTATCCAATCGTCTTCCTACTCTTACCGAAGCTTCATATCACGCCATCTCTCCCAAAGATAGCAACAAGAAGAATAAAATTGTTTCAAATAAAAAGTATCTAGTTAAACATTTGATGAGGTCGATGCGATTTTTTTCTAAGGATTTTGCATATAAGGTGAATTCTTGCTCCCTTTGGATCGCTATGCGATTTAGTTGAACACAAAAAATGTGTAGAGCTATGGGTGCGCTTTCGTGAAGATCGCCACAACGATTTTTGTTGAGCATAAATTTTGGTTTTTGATAAGTTGTATTCTTTGTTTATTAATAATTTCTATTAATGGACAAGAGGTATAATTTTATATAGACTTCTTAAATGCAAAAATAAGCAAGCTATTTTATTCATGTATCCAATATGCTCTCATTTTTTGTTCAAGAAAATCGCAATGGCGATCTTTGCAAGCCTTTCATGTATAAAATTTGTAAAATTATTACACTATCTTGTATAAAATTGCCTTAAAATGTTCATATATTGGTTTCTTATGATAAAGAAGATCGCAATGGCGATTTGTTCAACCTTTTTTGCATGTTTTTTCTTGACCATTGAGGTCCTCATAGACTTCTTTTAGCGATTTATATGGGCAGTGCAACCTATTTCGAGGTCAACGAGAATTCCCAATTTCTCAAAGTAATTAAATCGTGCTTTCTTGTTGGCTGTGGTCTAAGATTTTCCATCATTGAAATTTCTTCAATCGTATCACTCATTCTCTGTGATTGACCTGGCAATGGCAAGTACTTGATATCTCTTACTAAGATTAAATCCTGCTTCTCCTAAATCAGCTATAGTATTATCAAATTTATTAAAAAAATTAGCCACATCATCATCATGAAGTTTCAACTTTCTCAATTCTTTTTCAAGCAAATCATCTGTAAGGATGTCTTTTTCTCATAATGTTTCAATAAAAAAAATCACATTTCCTTAGCAGACATATTTCTTAGTTTAGGTTCTAATAGTAGGACTTATCTTTGAGGTAATAATCCCTTGAGCTTCCTTATGCCTTGCAAAAATAAACCTTCCTTGATCCCAAACCTGCACTTATTGGACTCACTGCTACAGATACGTCTCCTAAACTAGCATTGATGCTAGTAGTGATAGCTGCAACATTAGTTTGTAACAACACCACAACAACTGACGTTATGGTAGTGCTTCTTCCTATAATTGGCTGAGCCACATTTCCTCCTACAGGATCAACCAAATCCCATAGAACTTCCACTTCAAGTATATGCTTGATAGTATCTTTCCACGCTTTGAAAACCTTGACCTCATTTTTAAACATCCACACTGCTCAAAAGACCAGCAACAAATCTGCAAACATATTGAAATAACAAAACTAGCTCTGATATCAAATGTTGATTTACTATGCAAATTCCTTAGCTCAAATCCAATCACAGAATCCTTGTCATAAAATCTCTGGAACAGTGTATTCTAACTTGGTCCTAAGTTCGAACAAAGCATCAAATGATTTAACAAGGTAGAAATGACTTTTGGAATATTTAAAGATTGAGTAGGAAACTTACTATTGGATGAGTGCACTCTAGCCATGGTAATGCTTCACAAACACTTCACAAACATTGACCTAATCCATGAAAGAGGTCTCTAAATTCCTCCTTAACATCAATGCTCAGATGTATGTTTTCATCCAATCAATCTCCATATATATAGTCCGTTGTCGGCCCGGTTTAGGCAGAGATTTTGGATGCTTAAGGGAGCTTTCTAATTCATATCAATTCTCGCTCCAAAAGGGCTATGACACCTCATAATCCAGAAATTAGAAAGCTATATATGTTGTTTCAAACAATTTAGGGCTAAGTATTTACATCACCATAAATTAGATCGCAGATACGTCTCCTGAACTAGCATTGATGCTCATACTGATAGCTGCAACATTTGTTTGTGTATTACAACATCCAACCACTGGCATTGCAGTAGTGCTCGTTTCTGCAATTGGTTGAGTCACATTTCCTCGTGAAGGATCAACCAAAACTTATAGATCTTCCACTTCAAGTATATGCTTGACAATATCTTTCCACACTTGAAAGCCTAGACTCCTTTGTACACGTCCACACTCCTTAAATGACCAACACTTGAAAACCTAGACCTCCTTTGTACACATCCACATCCTAATCACATAGCTCTGATACCAAATCTTGACTTAGTATGCAAATTCCTTAGCTCAAATCCAATCACATAAACCTTGTCACAAAATCTCTAGAACAATGTATTCTAACTTGGCCTTTCTTAGTATAAAATATGTACATATTTTAGTATAGATGACTCAGCATAGTATTGTACGTGTTTAGGTGTGTATATAAGCGTCGAAGCCATGTTAGTTAGTAGATTCACATCTCTCGAAGTCTATTAGCCACTGATTGGCGTCTTCATCTGTCTTCTTATCTTCATATATACATATATTCTTCTACCATGGTATCAGAGCCAGAATGGAGTGGGAAGGGAGTGTAGATAGCCAAACATCTGATAGCTGTGGTCGAATTGATACAACAGGCGTAAAAGCACTTGGTATAATCAGGATCGGGTGAATTCAAAGTTCTTTCTTTTGGCATAGGCTATTTTGGGCATCCAAATTTGGTCCGTTGTTCTTTTTGATGTAAGCTTTCTTTGGTGTCTACGCTTGCTCAAGATTGGCATTTTACATAATCTTTGCATCGATTGATGACTTTCTGACGAGTTTGTCCTCTCTCAGCATAGATCTGCTTACGTCTATGGTTCTTGTACAAATATTTCAATCTATCCTTTTGTTTCTAAGAGAATTTAATAGAATTTTATTACTCAAACATTGTTTCTTCTCTTATCTCTACAAATTTGCCAATCTTGATCTCTTATTATCTGAGAGCATATGGCTGCTAGTACAAATCCTTTTAAATACCTTCAGCATCCTATTTTTGATGCAGATAATTACTTCACTTGGAGAGATGCCTTTCAAACCAATATAAATATCAGGGATCTGGGAGAAGTTATGGCACCTGATTGGAAGCCTTCTACTGATGAAGAGAACAAAAAAGATTTTTTGGCTTTGCAGCATCTCAGAATTTGTATCTGCTAAGATTTTCTTAGGGGCATTAGAGATATCACAAGTTTCACAAAAGCTATGAAGGTGTTACATTCAAATTGTGTAACTCATGGAGATGGTCAATAGTTAGCCTTGCAAGGACAGATGCAAAATCTGAAACTAGAGGATTGTGCCAATATGAGAGATTATTTGCAATAGTTAAAAACATTGAAGGATAAGTTATTTGGAGCTGGAGGGGATATGGAAGATGTTAAGTTGATTCTTTACGCTTTGAATGGTTTGTCAAGTGATTATGAATCTATCATTATCAGTATCAACCTGAAATCAAGGTGCCCTTTAGCAAGTTACAACAACAATTATTTGAAGAAGAACGTGACATCAAGAAGAAGAATGTGCAGGTGTTAGCTCATTACTTTAAAACACAATAACCTAGTTTGTCTGAAAATCAGAATCCTGACTATAGGAGAAGTTCTGAGGTGAATTCACAGTCGAAAGAACCCTTTACTTGCTGGTATTGTGGTAAACATGGTCATGCAAAGCGAGATTGCCATTAACTCAAGAAGGCATTCACCCAATTTGTTAATGATCGGCCAAATCTCAAGTCCCAAGAGCAGCCAGAAAGGACTAACATAACTAAAATATCAGAAATTACTGCAAATCTTTCTCATATTGCGAAGCAAAACTTTGCGGCTGAGTGAGAACATTCATGCATCAGACATGTGGTTGGTTGATTCTGGAGCAACCAAGCACGTGACAGGGGAAGAAGAGTTGTTTGATATGACCAAGTCTTGGTAAAAATGCAGATGGGAATGTTACTAGTTCCAAAGATGGAAATGTTACTAGTTCCAAAGCTAAAGGTACAGTTCAAATTCCAGCAACATATTGTCTTGCATTGAAACTTGAGGATGTTATTTTAGTGCCTGGACTGTTAGTAAATCTTCTCAGTGTTAGCGAGTCTGACAAAGAGTTGGGGTTCTCGGTCTTGTTTACTGGAGGTTTTGTGCATATTATGAAGAAAAATTCATTGCTTTATGCTGATTTAGAGCGGCTTGATCCTGTAGCAGAAGGATGTCTTAATAATGATGGACTTTATATTATTCAAATGAATACTTCTAAATCTTTGAACTTCTGCTGCAGTCTCACAAATTCCTGAGGCGTTTTTGCATGCCAAGTATGGATATGGGCCACTATTAATTTAACATAACCATCTAAGTTACAAATGGTCAAAGGCTTACCTTCCCTCAAATTTCATGAGCCACAATATCATGCATGTAGGTTGGGCAAGCAAGTCCAATTATCTTATCCATCTGAGGCTGAATTTCATGCTGAATCTCCTCTTCAACTTGTACATTCTGATATTTGCTACTTACCGACCATTTCTCTTGGAGGGAACAGGTATTTTCTTAAATTTGTTGATGATGTTAGTCGATATACTTGGGTATATCCACTTAAGGTTCGATCTCAAGCTTTTGACATATATAAAATGTTCAACTCAGTGGTAGAAAACGAATTTTCCTCCAATATCAATACCTATCTACCAAGTGTGAATATTACCTTGACAAGAAAGGGGTACATAGGCAGTTGATAGTTCCATATGCTCATCCTCAAAATGGAGTGGCTGAGTGAAAAAATCGTACCTTGATGGATTTGGCACGGAGCATGCTAAAACACAAAGGGTTACCTTCAAATTTTTGGGTTGAGGCAGTGATGACAGCAGTGTATGTGTCTAATAGAGCACCTACCAAAATACTTCACAATATTACTCCATTTGAAAAGCTTTATGGTGTCAAGCCTAATATTTCACATCTCAAAGTCTTTGGATGTTTGGCATATGCCACTTATTTGAGGAAGCTACTGCAAAATAATGGTAAGCTATCTGAACGTGCATTAAAAGTTATTTTTATAGGCTATCCGCCTAATATGAAGGCATGGAGGTGTTATGATCCAGTTCATAAACAAGTATGCATTTTCTTGAAGATGCAGTGTATTCTCCAAAGTTTTACAGTTTGAATTGTGTTGATTATTACATGATTGAGCGGCAAACTGACGATGTTTCATCTGCTCCTCTTCGAAGGTCTTTACAAATAGCTGCCTTGCCTACAGTAGATTATCATTTATCAATATTCAATGCAATTATGCCTTAATGGCTAAGGTACTAGCTGAAAAAGAACCTATTATCGAAGCATCCACGTTGGAATAAAGCTATTCATGAGGATTGGACATGCTGACTAAACAAGAAACGTGGGAATTAGTTCCAGCACCTAAAGACAAAAACATTATTGGTGCTAAATGGATTTTTAAGATCAAATATCATGCAGATGCAGATGGCACTGTTTCCAAGTATAAAGCTAGATTTATAGCTAAAGGTTATACTCAAGAAGAAGGAGAAGAAGGATTCGATTATGGTGATGTGTTTGCACTAGTCGTATGGTTGGATACTTTACGAGTTGTCTTGGCATTGGCTGCCAACAAGAAATGGCATGTTTATCAACTTGACTTCAAGTGTGCTTTTCTCAATGATGAGTTAGAAGATCTTTTTATACAGCAGCCCCCTGGGTTTGCAGATACCATTCACCCTATATATGTTTTTGTCATCTTAAGAGGCCTCAAACAAGCACCTAGATGTTGGAATTACAAGATTAATTCACATCTTATGGCCCAAACCTGTATTTTTAGTTTCAAGAAGCAGCAGTTTCTAATCTTCTGTTATATGTGAACGATACGATAGTGACAGGGGATGCATCAACTCTTATTGATAGCACAAAGGGAAACCTAAAAGCTAGTTTTGAAGTCACTGATTTAGGATTGATGCATTACTGTCTTGGCTTGGAAATTTGGCAAACTTCTCGAGGAATATTTCTTACACAACAGAAATACATTTCTGAAATTTTGGATAAGTTTCATATGACAGATTGCGAGGCCTCTCCTATTCCTTGTGATCTAGATTATCATTTCACACTTGCATTAGATGAAGAGGCAGTGGACCCGACTCTATAGACAATTAATTGGAGCCTTGTTTTATGTTGAAAAATACTCGCCCTGGTATTGTTACATAGTAGGAGTTCTCATCAAGGTTCATGGTGATCCCAAAATGCCACCTTAATCGAAAGCTTCTAAGGAAATCTTGCGGTATCTTAAAGGCACTATTAAAGAAGGTCTTCACTCTTCTCATATGCATGATCCTAAGCTACTATTGTACTCAGATTCTGATACGGCTTCATCACATTTGCAAAAGAGAAAATATCTTACCGGATATATGCCCTTTTACGGAAATAATGCAGTTAGTTGGAAATCAAAGAAACAGGCATCCATTAGTATTAGTACTACATGAGCTGGATTGAAGGCACTTATTATGACGGTTCAAGAGCTTCTCTAGCTCGTACACTGGTATGAAGATGTGGGAGTGCTGATCAAACCAACACATTTATTTTGTGACAACAGTGGAGCCATTTCATATGCCAAAGACTATAAAATGCATCTGCAAATCAAACATCTCGATATGAAGTTGTGTTTTGTTCGTGAACCTTTGGAGACTGGGATTATGATGCGTCACTATTGCCCTAAAGATCAGTTGGCAGATGGTTACACTAAATCTCTCTCCGGAGCAAGCTTTACTCAAATGAAGCAAAGTCTTCATCTCTCAGATGTTTTTCTCAAACAAACAGGGGGATGAGATCAATTTGCTTTTTCTTGTTGCTCATTTTATTTCAGTTTCTGTCATAAACAACTATGCTGGTCATCAGGGGGATGTTAGTATAAAATATGTTTGCTGGTCATCAGGGGGATGTTAGTATAAAATATGTACGTATTTTAATATAGATGACTCAGCATAGTATTGTACGTTTCTAGGTGTGTATATAAACACCTAAGCCATGTTAGTTAGTGGATTCACATCTCTCAGAGTCTATCAGCCATTGATTGGCGTCTTCATCTGTCTTCTTACCTTCATATATACATACGTTCTTCTAACAGTCCTAAGTTAGATAGATAGATAGATAGTATTTTTACTTCATGCCACATTGGCAGCATCCATGAGGACATATGACGGACCCCCAGAGACTTGAACACAAGATCTCTTAATTGCTAACCCAATGGACTAGCCACTAATCCGAACAAGACAATGCATCAAATAATTTAACAAATTAGAAATGATTTTTGGAATATTTAAACCATTGAGTACGAAATTCTTTACTATAGCACCAGTGCTAGCAATGGTATTGACTGCTTTATTGTAGCAGTCAATGCTTCACAAACAGTGACCTAATTGGTGAAATAGGTCCTCGAATTCCTCCTTAACAGCAATGCTCGGATGTATGTTTTCATTCAATCAATCCTCTGTATACATATAGTCTGGTAATCAATGGTTTAGGCAAAGATTTTGGCCGCTTAAGGGTGTAATTCATATTTTTCTGACTGCTCATAATCTACAAATTAGAAAACTATAGAGTATGAATGCTGTTTCAAACAATTTAGGCTAAGTATTTACATCACCATGAACCATAGTGTTAAATTGAATTTCCTGTACAACAATTATGTGATGACCAGTACCGTTATTTTTCTAACAAAGCAGATAGAGATCAGAGGTACTGCTTTGATGCACCAGATTAAAATAATTCATGTGACTCCTTTTTTGGAATGACCTATATGACACAATCACATAAAAGACAAATAAAAGAGAGAGCCTGCAACACCAGTAATGAATACCTTCAATTATAAAGGAAAGCCACATGCAACAAAATTCCGTAAGACAATAGATGTCATATGCCTTCAATTGTCTACAAACCCTATTCACAAGCAAGGCTAATCTGGCAGGTTCCATAGGATGCAGTTATACCATGTGTACTTGGAGTGTCACTAATGAAGATGAGGCCACTACCAGCAATACAACATGAAGGAACTACCATTAACTTTATTTTTGTAACAAAAAAAAGAAGATGGATTGATTGCCTATGTCGTGCCCACCTGTCATACCTGATGTACAATTACCCCATCAAAGCTTAGTCCCAGAGAGCATCCAAAGTAGTGCCTATACCACAACTTAGGAGCAAGGATCTCTAAAAATGAGATGATAAAGCAGAATGTGTTAGCAGAGGAAAAAGAAATTGAATGCCAACTTACGCATAGCAGACTAGTTGTAGCTTAAGACGCTCCTAATATGTAGCTTTTGGGTGGAGAAGGTACCTGATATGGAAAAGTTTTTTGGGTGGAGAAGGTGCCTGAAGCATATGCAGTTTAACACCTGTTCAATGATAACGTTGCAATATTTGTGCCAAGATCCACAACTCTAGTAACATCAAAAGATTCAGAACTTTCTGTGAATGAAAAGGAAAGCCTCACAGTTCCAGCAGGAGAATGACATAGCTCTGAAGAAGACAGCCCATAGTCTTCGGCAGCATGTTTCTGCTTCGCTAATATTTCCGACAAAGGAATCTCTACAAAACCAAGCATTTGGTCTGGCAAATAGCTTTTATCACGACTTGCCATCCACATTTCACATTTCAACACGGCATTTGGTTGAAAAATTTTTAACCTTAACTTCTCATCAAAAACAGGGTTCTGGCCAGCATTATTTGATACCTTTGTGCATATGGCATCTTTTTCCATTTCCAGAACAAACAACTTCCCAAATACGTCTTGCTTGCCATAGATGCAAATGTTGTGGATCTGTTCAGCATAGTGCACATGAATATCAAGAATTCCTTCTTTGAATACCTCTGAAGTTATGCCACTTTCACTTTCATTTCCAGTGTCAAGATTCACAACTCTAGTAACTTCAGAAGTTGCAGAACTTTCTGTAAATGAAAAGGAAAGCCTCACAGTTCCAGCAGGAGAATGCCATAGCCCTGTGGAAGACAGCCCATAGCCTTCAGCATATTTCTGCTTTGCTAATATTTCCGAGAACGGAATCTCTACAAAACCAAGCACTTGGTCTGGCAAGTAGATTTTATCACGGCTTGCCATCCACATTTCACATTTCAACACAGCATTCGGTTGAGAAATTTTTACCCTTAACTTCTCATCAAAAACAGGGTTCTGGCCAGCATTATTTAATACCTTTGTGCATACGGCATCATCTTCCATTTCCAAAACAAAAAACTTCCCAAATACGTCTTGCTTGCCATAGATGCAAATGTTGTGGTTCTGTTCAGCGTAGTGCACATGAATATCAAGAATTCCTTCTTTGAATACCTCCGATGTTTTGCCACTTTCATTTCCAGTGTCAAGATTCACAAGTCTAGTAACTTCAGAAGTTGCAGAACTTTCTGTGAATGAAAAGGAAATCCTCACAGTTCCAGCAGGAGAATGACATAGCTCTGTGGAAGACAGCCCATAGTCTTCAGCATATTTCTGCTTTGCTAATATTTCCGAGAAAGGAATCTCTACAAAACCAAGCACTTGGTCTGGCAAGTAGCTTTTATCACGGCTTGCCATCCACATTTCACATTTCAACACGGCATTTGGTTGAGAAATTTTTACCCTTAACTTCTCATAAAAAACAGGGTTCTGGCCAGCATTATTTGATACCTTTGTGCATACGGCATCATCTTCCATTTCCAAAACAAAAAACTTCCCAAATACGTCTTGCTTGCCAAAGATGCAAATGTTGTGGATCTGTTCAGCATAATGCACATGAATATCAAGAATTCCTTCTTTGAATGCCTCCCCACTTTCATTTCTAGTGTCAAGATTCACAACTCTAATAACATCAGAAGATGCAGAACTTTCTGTGAATGAAAAGGAAAGCCTCACAGTTCCAGCAGGAGAATGACATAGCTCTGTGGAAGACAGCTCATAGTCTTCAGCATATTTCTGCTTTACTAATATTTCCGACAAAGGGATCTTTACAGAACCAAGCACTTGGTCTGGCAAGTAGCTTGTATCACGGCTTGCCATCCACATTTCACATTTCAACACGGCATTTGGTTGAGAAAATTTTACCCTTAACTTCTCATCGAAAACTGGGTTATGGCCTGCATTATTTGATACCTTTGTGCATACGGCATCATCTTCCATATCCAAAACAAAAAACTTCCCAAATACGTCTTGCTTGCCATAGATACAAATGTTGGGGATCTGTTTAGCATAGTGCACATGAATATCAAGAATTCCTTCTTTAAATACCTCTGAAGTTATGCCACTTTCATTTTCGGTGTCTTGGGTGGCTAATCCATTCGTAAAGGTCGAATAAGATCCTTGTTGATTGGAATCTTTTCGCAAAGAATTTGCTGTTTTTTGCACAAATGACATTCCTAATTCCATTCTTCGCCAAGGTCAAAACTGTCTGAAAAGATAATAACTAAGAATTAGAGACCAATTTTCTGCGACAAGCTTCTACAACAATCATCTGCCAATAAACCCTTTAAACTTTACAAATTAGAGCTCAATAACTGATTTAAATTGTGTGATCCTTATACCTGTTCAAGAAGCAGCTAAAGGGTCATCCCACATTAATTCCAACAACTGTTAAGGAAAACAAACCCGATTTAGCCCGCTTTAAGAAATGGGGAAATGAAAGCCTAATACTAAGAAAATGGCATACCGGAACCGCAAGTTGAACTTAATTCTGCTCAGTATCGAATTTCCAAAGCATTAAGGCAAAAACGTCTAAAATGCCAGGAAGCAAGGATTTATAACAGCCGGCTTCTGTGCTGCTCTACGTAAAGAAGGGCCCAGATGCTCCAAAAAAAAGGACAGCCGGTAGGATTGGAGTGGAACGTGTGGGATAACAGCTGAGATTATGTACGTAAACAAGGGCCCAGATGTTCGAAAAGAACGACCGTTAGGATTGAAGAGACATGCACGATCGACGGGCGGAGGTTTCCTGATCAATAGACCTGATGCCCGGCGTTGCCTGCCTGGGTTACGTAGGGTTCACATGCATCATTTTTTTCCAATCCACGGGGTGAAAATAGTTTTACCCCGGTTCTGGTGATTCCATCGCGGTGACTACGCTCCCGCGGAATCACTAACCCTCCTGCCCCGTTATCTCTACCTGACAGGCTCCATTTTATACCTTCCGGCAAAATTACATCTGCAAAATACTGCTAGACGGAATCACCACCCTTTTATTCTACGCGACAGAATCACATGGAATTGATCGGGAAAATTTTTTCTTAGGGTCTTTTTGCTTGGGCATCTTGGTCTTTTTTCTATTATATTAATGTGTTGTTCACTTTTTCACTAATATTAATGTATCCAAGAGATTTATCCTGGCGCTTGACTCTCCTCCAACGTAAAAGCATTGTTGTTACAAATAAACATGCATTGAACATTTCTTTTTCTCCACTCTCCTTCACAATTTTGTTACAATCCATGCATCAAGGAATTTTGCAATTGTATTCAAAGTGGTTGAAGATTGTGGAAGCCGGATTAATAAATGAATTAAATCGAATACAACTATCATACACTCCTTTTTTCGAAATTGAAGTCTAGGAACTCTTGGAGCTTCTCTTATGCATCTATCATGTAAAAAAACTACTGCAAGCATTGTGATGTCGAGACATTTGCAATGTTGGTCAAGTGATTATGTGAATTGATGGGTTTGTCTTCCAACAGATCCTAACAGCACTCCCAACTCATATCATTGATTGATTGATTGTCACACCATTTCACACCCTCATGTCCATTAGGCAACATAAAGAGTACATGCCTCCAGATTATCTATAATACTCTATAATGCAAGAGTATCTAATCGCCCTAATCCAAGATTGGGAATCATATGCTAGATATGTGGACCTTGGATTTAAAGAATTGTTATCTGCATTGCCTTGTCAGATTTGGCATCCTAGGTGTATCAATGGTTCACTTATCCTTGCTTTCTAATGTCAGGTTGCTTCCGAATAAAGCAAACAACCATCAAATATTGGTGCCTCTATGGGGAACAAAATATTCTAGCATGGTTGGTTGTATTTTCTCTCGAAATCTGTTGCTCAAATGAAGGTTTTTCCATTGTCAAGGAAATTTTATGATCTGCTTGAATATTTTGACTTCCATATATATATATAATGCGCCAAGAAGTTCTGCACAAAAGACACAACATTATGATATTTGCGAAAAAATAAGAAATCCCAGTTTTCTTTACAACTGATTTACAATCTTGCCCGTGCATGGCTGTTGTTGGAAACCTATAACCATCATGGGAGCTGTCCAAAATGCTGTTTTAGAAGGCATGTTGTTCAAAGGATAGTCGCATCAGCAAATATGTCAAAGATATGCCTGCATCTCTAACCAAAACTATTGACATAATATGTAGATTAAGTAACAATACCCCCATTAGCATGCATGGCAGATGCACAGATGTGCAACGCACTGTCGTGCAATGTATGTGCAATGTATATTACAGTAGAACTTGATTAAAGAAGCAGAATTCCAGTACCAGAGCATCCTTTCTTCAAAGATACAAATGCCAGACCATCCACTAGGCACTCCATTTGTTTAATTTCACCTTCTTATAACCTGCTCCATTTGTTTAATTTCACCTTCTTATAACCTACTACAGGTCCTGCATTATTGACGTCAGCTTATTAAAGAATAGAAGTTTAACAAACAATAACAACCTGTTAATAGGCAATATAGAACGAAAGTTTCATACCTAACATGGCTGCAAAATGCAAAAACCAATGTATATGACAACAGATCCAAGTAGTAGCCTACTCAATGACAGGTGCAATTACCTCTCCAAGTCATCACCCCTTTGTAGAACTGGAGAATATGTAGCATGCGCCTTTCCACCCAACACATGTGAATCATAAACCATAACAGAGCAGGAATACATTTTCATGCCATAGCAGCTCGTTCCAATTTGGACTTGATGGAGACTTGACCACACATCAATGACGTCAATTACTAACTCTGCAGCTACATTTTTGTAAAATTTTGCAGCAACATCTTTGCAAAATTCTGCACATAAGTCTGCCCTTTCATCTCAACATTTTGTAAGTTTTTTATCCATCAAATTTACTCCTGCCCATAGACATGTAACATCTTTCTCTGCATACTCAATTTAAGAATGTTTACCTTAATCCGAGCAGCCTTTCTTATGCTAGAGAATATCTGAGTTGGGATACCTTCAGCTCATAAGAACGTGGCACTAAATATGATAACTCACTACTCAAGCGAGGAGGCATGCTCTTTGCAAGAGGCGGTCGGCGCCGACCCACTAATGGAGCGAGAAAATGTGGTCTATGGATCATCGCCCAGTTTCTTCCTTGGATCAAGCTATTTCAGCGAGGAAAATGCAAACTTGCATCGATCTACAAATTTGGGCATTACTTGGGCATTTCAAATCTAGGCACAAACTTTGGCATTCAGGGTGAATCAAAGCATGAGCTTAAGCATTTCTTATCTAAACACAAAGTTGTGCGGGGCGAATAAAGTTCGGAGTGTTTTTTCAAATTGAGCGATCGGGCAGACCCCTCAAAAGCTACGGTGCAATAACGGTGACCCGGACCTCCGGTCGAGGTTACAACGATTGAGCTAGACCTCCGGTCGGCCGGCCCGAAAAAATGCAAAGATATGGAGACCTCCGGTCGGTACGACTAGCCGTTTCCTCAACCTCGACCTCGACCTCTGTTTCTTGATCTTGTGTTTTTTATTTTATTTTATTTTATTTTTTGCATCACATATACAAAATTTATTAACATTAGATCCGAAATTCTTAACATCTGGACAAGACTTGCTAGCTTTAATAAGTTTAACAAAATTTATTAAAACTAACCAATGAAGGATCCAAAATTTCTTAGGATCTCGTCAAGACTTGCTAGCTTTAATAAGTTTAAGTTGCTTGTACTTGTAAATTTATCAAAGCTAACCCCCCTTTTTTTCTGTTTCTTTCATGATTCTTTGATGAAAAAGTTGAAGGTTTAATAATGAATCATAACATTAACCAAGAGACTAATGATGATTTTTAAACATTAATGTAGAGCACATTCGGTTGTTGAGAGAATTTTAAGGGGTGACTTTTAACGTTAACATAGAGCATATTCTAATGTTGAAAGAATTTTTAAATACTAAACATTTAACTTTAACGAGTTATTCTAATATTCACCTTATTGTGACTGATGTTTTTAAATTTGAAGAAGTTGGAAAGGTTTGCTTTTGCCTATGGAAAGTCACGCCATTGTGAAGGAATGAGGAAGGAAGGAAGGAAGGAAGGTACTTTTATCGTCCACGGAGACCAATCGGTCTATGGGACCCAATACAAAAACGCAGCAAAGCGGATTCTTGCCGGATTAAAAACCCCGCTTGAAGGGTTTCGAGGAAAAACCGTGGCGACAATCACCAGCGACAAACCGTGCTAATCATATAAAATGCGTAAACATCCCAATATATCTGCCATGCACCACCCCGTAGTGCCTAGTCAGCGGACAGCCAGGCGGGGGCAAAGGTGACCTCGCAGGTCCAGTACCTCCTGGATGTATGACCCCAGGGCACGTACTGACGGTGTGTTCATCAGCAAATGCAAGGGCACGTCCGGCCGTACTAAGGGAGCGTATCGCCCGGATCGATCGAACGTATTTGGGCAACTCTGGAAAGTGTGAGACTCATCCTCAATGGCACCCGTTTGACAAGACCGATGAGCACATCCCGGTGGGGCTCCCAATCGCCTGCCTCGATCGCGAAGATGGTGGGCACACAATGCGAATGGAGGCAATGAGTGCGCTTTTTCGGGGCGGTAGGAACCATGAGTAGAAACTGTGGGCCCCGGGCTAATACCGGGTTGATGTGCTCCTTGTAATGGGCCATTTTGACTGCTCTAGAGCAATGGGGTCCCGAGCTTGCCAAGGAAACAAGCATCTAGGTACTCCATGTTGTATCACGATCGTCGGCCGCCCACCAGACGCATCAGGTGCTCTGCCTGCGTTCCATCGGGCGAAACCACCGATCTCTCTTACCCCTCCAACGGGCCCTAAGCGGCATGGACTCATGGCCACAGTGTAAGCCTACGGGGAGCCGAGCATCACCCATAGTAACCACTTTACGAAAATAGACGATGTGTCTATCAAGGGCTGCCATTTGGCGTAAGAATCGATTTCCTGCTGACAGAATCGATAGGGGACCGAAGGTTTCACCCAAGTGCCCGTGCCAAAATGCCTACGCACTGCTCCAAGTCATTCCAGTCGCCAAAGAGGCGGATCGGGCCCAAAACTCGACCGTCTAAGGGAAGGGCAATTTCGACCGGTGCGAGCGGATGTAGTGATGGCCCCAATCATATAGCTCCGCTAACGTTGTTACAAGATGGCATAAAAGCTCCGACTTTCCGGTCACCCCTAAGCGGATAGACGCCTCCAGCCAGAGCGGGGAGGGAACTCCACCCTAGGTACTTGTAGGTGGGCGTGACGTCACAAAGCCATCCCCATAATATGTGAGAGTGCGGGAGGCATGGGGTGACGTGAAGAGGATATGAGAACCACCACGGTCTTGGCAGATTGACGCCAGCGCATGTCGTAGCGACAAAATGTGTCTAGGGCATCCAGTGAGCGCGATAGCTTTTCGGGTGTGGGGGCGAGGCCAACATCGTCCGCGATAGATGAGTCAGGGGCGGATGACACAGTGCAAAATTTGTATGCCATCCCCATGCTCGATAAGCCGAGGGCTCTAACTCGATCAATGTAGAGGCCAAAAAGTGTTGGCGAGAGGGCAATTCCCGGACCCGATACTCTTGGTGAATGCTTGGCCCGGCGGTACGCATCACGCCAAAACAACTCTCATACAACCTGTATATGGCATTACGCACGAGGCGGGCGGAGCCCGATTGTGATCTAGCCCGAGCTTTCAGGGGGGGCCAGTATCAAAAGCCTTTCTTTGCGAAGTCCACAAAGCAGCAATACAAGTCCGGTAGATGATTCGGTATCTTCAATCGATGCCGCGCCGTAAAGATATGGTCAATGCGTTGAGTGGCGGTCGAAAGCTTTGCTTGTGTGAGGGCTCGCACATCCTGCCTCTGCCAGCGGGTCAGCTGTTGCTCGAGAATGCCGATAGCGGTTTGGCTTAAAATCCCGAATTGACCATGATCGTCCGGGTAATTGGCGAGACGGTGTGGAATCGCCCGCCTTGTGAATGGGAACAACCCAAGGTATCAACATGATCCTCACATGTGGACAACTTAAAGCCATACCGATGCAAATACTCCTACATTGAATGGCACAATAAGGCTTGCATATTGTAGTAGCGACTCACAATGCACCATAGTGATACAGATACTCCTTCATTGGATGGCACAATAAGGCTTGCATATTGTGATGGCCACTCACAAAGTCGAGAATGCTGTTGTGATTACTTTCTTAGTGAAGGAGAACACAATTCCCTACAATGGAGAGGCTCCATTCATGTCAGGACAGATCTTAGTCCAATAGGTGGTGAGCATGGCGGTTACTAAAACAACCATATTGTAATGGGTTGTGTGATGCAAAGATATATTATTATCTTCCACATTGCAACATTAAACTAAATCATACACACGAGTGTCCATTCCCATCCATCAGGCTAGCAATTTCTAGAATGGAAATAACAAAGCTGCAGAATGGAGTTGACAACATTCCAACTTCATTTGTTGGTAGGGGACCCAGACAGTGGCAAAATACTCTGGCTATGAAAGAAATACATAAAACCTAATAACTGAAGGAGATGTTGAAGATATGGATAAAATGACTCCAGAAAACGAGGATGTTCTTCTATTGGACTTAGAACCTCTTATGTAGTCAAAGAAAGTGAGCATTTGAGGCTTCAAATTTTGCATTATAATGAACTGATTATTTTCTTTTGTTATCTATTGGTAGCTAAAGAGGTGCATTGAGGATGCAAAGGAAGAGAAATAGGCAGTACTGAGATGAGTTAAGCAGCATATATCTAAGAAGAAATTGTCGTTTTCTTCCATGGCTCACAGTTTCCAAACCAATTACTAGTGGTCTACAAATAGCAACATGTGAGATGAAAACAAAAGAGACGGAATCTTAAAAAAAATTATGGATAACGTTAAATAATGTATTGGCTTCTAGAGGTTTTCCTTTAGTGCAATAATGGTGTTGTGATGAGGAGCAGACGAATTGGAATGTTATTCGAGAGGTCTTCTTCTGTAAAAAAAAACATATCCAGTGAAGGAAAGAATTTGTGTTTTTCACTTGGAACAGTGCTTGCACATGCAAACCAAGAAGCACCTCAGAACTAAGAACAAACAACAGTTCCTAGGACAGATTGATAGGTTGCAACTAGCTGCAACACTTGATTAGTACCATGTTCCTCCAGGGATATTGTTTTCATTGTGCTTTACTTCTCAACCATAAAAAAAAAGGACCAAAGTGCCCATGAAAAAAGACCCTATATAAATTTACACTCGAATTGATCCTGCCGGGTGGAATCACATATAGTAATATTCTACCCCAGACACATGATGACATATCTCATGTGGTGGTTTGTAGCATACAGAACATGGCATCAAGTTGTACTACCATAAATGTTGCAACTGTAAATATGGCATAAGGCTTGAGTTTCCAATGGCAATAATTTAGTCTCTATCTGTTTTTCCCTTCTACTTGTGGCTTCTAATTTGATTCATTTGGGGGACACCACATATGTTTTGTTAGATGTAAGATACAACAGAGTTGGATTATTTAGAAAGAAAGAAAGAAAGCCTTTTATTATATGAAATAAATCATTGGGACTCGAGGTTTACTTTCATGTGATCTGTCTTCATAACCTAGTGGCATAATAAATAAAACGACAAGAAATACTTAAAGAAGTGCTTAATAGGTCTGCTTAATAGGTCATACTATCCTAGATATAAAAAGCATACTAGCCTAGATGATCCGAGCTCCCTTTATTGTGTTAAGTGCAACTAGAGCCAAATTTTCCCTAGAGCCATTGCTGATGGAGTCCCGTTAGAATTGTTTTCGTTATTTTTGCTAGATCCACATGCACGCTCTTAGATTGGATACCCCATAGTCTACTCGTGCAATGCCTTCTCATCTAGACATATATAATGCAGTCTTGAGTTTTTCATTGTTTTTGTTCCCCCTGAATATATTTTCATATTTTGTATAGGGGAATGGAGGTTGGCTGGAAACCGGAATGGAGGCCCCAACCTCCATTCCCCTACAATATAGAAGTTGGGGACGTTTTTTTTTTCTTTCTACAGATCCAACAAATTTACAGGGCATTTGCCAGCAGACTTACAGCTTTCTTAGAAGATCCGACAAGGTTTTACAAAGATCTGTGAAGAACTGTGAAGAACAGGGCATTTGGCAGCAGACTTACAGCTTCTTACAAGATTCGACAAGATTTTACAGCTTTCTTACAAGATCCGACAAGATTTTACAAAGATCTGTGAAGAACTGTGAAGAACTGGCGAAGAACTATCAATCTGTGAAGAACTGGCATCGTGAAGAACTATCGATCTATGAAGAACTGGCGATGGCGATCTGGTAAGAACTATCGATCTGGTAAAGACCTGGTGAAGAACTATCTGGTAAGATCTCTGAAGAACTGGCGAGATCTCTGAAGAACTGGCGATGGCGATCAGGAAAGAACCGGCGATGGCGGCGGCGACTATAAACCTAAAAGAAAACCTAAGAAAGCCCTAACCTGCGCAGCCGGTCATCCGGAATGCGTGAAGCCAACTTCCATTCCGTGTTATTGGCTAATGCCACGTGTTGGCACCAAAATGCACGCCACTAAAAATAACGGACCCAACTTCTATATTGTTGCCAGTTTTTTTTCGAGACCTCCGATGCTGTAACCTGTCGAGACATGCTCCAGCCTGGGAGAGTCCTTCTCTTCTGCTGCAACCTCCGGTTTAAATAATGATTCAGGCTGAGTGCTCTCAACAGACTCGCTTGACCCCATTTGTGCAGCAATCGATTCATCGCTCTTCAAATGCATAGTCTCTTCCGAACTAGCATCACCCCCGGATTGATCTGTCCCATTTTCAGTCGCAAAAAATCGTGAAGAGGATCTACGGCAAAAGTTTTTATATCCTGATTCTGTTAACCCTGGCGCCCATCTTAGTTGGGATGCCTTCACCAGCTGCGACAGCCATAAGCGGGAGCCCATAAACCCTAAACCCCGGAACTGAGGCAAAAACGTTTCAGAGATTTGATTCACCCCGTTATATTGGTTTTGATTTAATTTTAGAAGAAATTTATGCTGCGAACATTGCTCTTCCTCGGCTCTCTCCTATGTCGATGAACAGTCTGGCAAGGTGGACAACTTGATCCGAAGCTTCCTTAGAACCGCAAGGCCTGAAGCTTCGGCATCTTCTGGTGCAATAACGGGCGATGACTAGGTAAGTTTAGGGCGGACTGTTGTCGGAATTGGCTATGGCGATCTGGAGCAGAGAATGAAGAAGAAAAAATGAGCGTGGATGCAGAGCAGGCATTCAAGTAAAATCAAGCGGCAGTTTAGTATTATCCAGCGATACGTTGCAGACATGTATCTCGATTTTGCTGCTTCTTCTGGATCTGTATTTTGAAGTAGCTTCCGAGCAAGAACAAGTAAGGTCTACACTCTGTTCCAGTTTCATCTGCTCCAATTTGTTCAAGATAAGTGGTTATGGATTGAAAAATTGAACTATAATCTGAATAAAACTGCTCTGTTTTTTTTAAGGTTTAGTATTATTTACTCTTTCGACAACACTACACGAATTCAAGCCCCAAAAATGCATCCATGAATCATGTCCTCGAGCCTTGGATCTGCATTATTCTTGGCAAATATGGGAGTTGGGCACTTCTTGAGCAGCATTCTCATAAGTTTGGCTAATCAGTGCTCAAAAGGGCACCCTTGAATTTCTGATAACCTGGATAAGGGCAGATTGGATCTTTTTTTATTGGTTACTGACCTGTTTGATTGGACTGGATGTTTTTGGATATATTCTGTTGAGTTGGTGGTGTTTTTCGTTTACAATACCAGGTTTCCTACAGACTTCACTTCGTTTTTTTCCTCTCCGTTCTCTTCCTAAACTCTCTTTTATTATTTTTTCCCTCTATTCTCTCTCTTTTTGGACAATTTGATAAGGACATTGAGAAACCTTAATTCTTTACCTTGCATTGCAGCCTTGGGCACCTCCAGAAACAGGCGGCAAGCTGGAGCAAACAGGCGGCAAGCTCGAACAGAGGAAATTTGGGGCAGATAAACTGCGGCAGTCGAAAATCTTTTGGCTCTGGGTTGGCTGTATTTCTAGTCCACATGTCATAAACTACAACTTATAATGGCTCATCCTTACCATGGCATAACCATAAGCAAAAGATGAAAAGATCATTCCCTGACTAAGAGTTCTACATTTCGATTCGGAAGGCAGCTCAGTCATGAAAATTTCTTAATAAAAAATTTGGACAATCATCAAGAAGGTATTGGTATATTGCTGGGGCTAGATTAATGAAGAGGGTTAGTTGTTGGCCGTCCTCTCGGGTGGAGGGTTGATCTCTTATAAACCATAAGTCAAGCAATTTATCAAGAAATCAGTGTATTGAGGACAGAACATGCAGATCGGCATGCCTCCTTGAAGTTCCTAATCAAATCCACGTGCAATTCACGGGGAATTACAAGTTCTTTCAAGCTCAACAACATAGCAGCAGAAAGTGCCGTTGCAGCTTGATGCAAGGTGCTTCTGTAAAGAATATGGAATATTCTGTAAATTTTCGCGATAACCTCCAAGTCCCAATGGAGGACGGATGCAAGTCCCAATGGAGGACGGATGCAAGCGCGCTAAGACATATGGAGTAGTTGGCTTACAAACAAGGAATTGTTGATTCATCTCACTTTCATGCAAGTGACAATTGACCTTTACTGATTCTTATGTCAGTCATATATTCCGATGCCAAAATGATGGATAAATATAAGCGTAATGACCAGTACCTTTAAATTACGCCATTATTATATTGGAATTATATGATGTAATTTTATCCGGGTTCTGCGGAGCGGCGCCGCCTGTCTTCTCCTACAGAGCCTTTTTGGAATAACAGTGCTGTGTGCAATTGCAGCCACAACTAACACACAAGGACACGCACAGCAGCTCAGCCACGGATTCTACAATGCCTCTTGTGCTGGAGCTGAACGGGTGGTCGCCGGCGTAATCCGGGCATCCGCTGCAGCTGATCTCTTCCTTCCGCCCAAGCTGCTCTGTCTCTTTTCCACGATTGCTTCGTTCACGTAATTTCCTCTTCGGTTCGGTCTCAAATTTGGGAATTTTTTTGCTCAGGGTTCTTTATTTAAGTAGGTTATAAACATGGCAAGAATAGGTTTGAATAGGTTTAAAATACGGTAGACCAAGGGCAACTATTGAAGGCTTCAATTATAACCAGTTTGCATCTCTGGTCGGTTCTTCACTGTAGCCGCTTCTTGAGCTTGGAGGATTTAACAAAGAAATTTCATCTGGGCAGTTGAGCGGTTCTTCAAAAACGGTTCTTTAAAAATTTACGTTCTTCACTATAGCCGCTTCTTGATCTTGGAAGATCACATAAACCAACTATTTTTTTGAAGATTCAACAACAAAATTTCATCTGCTAGTTTCCATTCATGCAAAGGATCTGTCGGATCAAAGCAGAGGAGTGGAAATTAAAAGGTACTGGTCATTACGTCCGGTTTGCCATGAGTCAGGGCATTCCGGCTGTAAAGGGTACCGGCAGTGCCGCCAAACTCGGCGGCGCACTCGCGTCTCTGCCGTTCGTGCACCGCCTCGTTTGGCGGGGCCGCCGGAGCCCTTTATAGTGCGGAATGCCCCTCCTCCTGGCAATTACCTAGTACATAAATTAAGATCCAGGCACATTGCTTATTGTAGTTGTGCTTAACCAAAATCTGACATGCTTATTGCTATTGTGCTTAGCTAGAAATGAAATCCCTCTCTGGTGTGGAAACTATTTAGAACATTTGTGAGAAGCCATCTTGCTAGATTAATGAAATAAAAATTTAGGACAATCATTAGGAAGGTAATGATATTGCTGGGACTAGATTAATGAAAGGAAATGAAGGATTTTCGCAAAAACTCCACCCAACTAGCAAGAAGAATGGGCATGCCATTGTGTTTAGGAGGGCGACATTTCTACAATATAGGAATATAGGAAATATATGGGGGTATTTTTGTAGATACAATACGGCAGCATTGTTATAAATTGCCCAAACTAAATAAATTGAGCTGAAAGACCTACATTAAAAACAGGAGTTTATCCATGTTCACATTGGGAGCATTGCTATGTTGTCTCCACTTAGTATTTCTTCTTCCATCATTTGTCATGCCCCCATTTTTTCTTTTTTGGTTTTGCTTACCTACAATGTATCCCATGTCAAATGTTTCTATTCTAACTTGTGTGCAGCTCAAGTTCCAACCACCTATTGTTGCCTTATATTGATGGTATCTACCTATCTTCTAGGTTTATGTTGCTTCCAATATGTTAATTTTCATATGACATGCTTGAGGGCTTCTTGCCTTATTAAAGATCCATTTTCATAGCACAAATCGTGACAAATAAGAACTTCTCATAATGGCAAGAAATTTTTAGTGTAGTTTAATTGTTGTTCCTATTTCTAAGTTGCAACATGCATGAACAAAGTTACTAGACATATCTCTAAAACAATGACCTTAGTACTTCAATGAAAAAGGAATTTTGTAGAAAATTACTGGTTCAACCTCGCATGTTTAGGAATGTATTTTGTATAATTTCAAACTGACACAAATTCACTACTTCAAAGAGCCAATTTTGGACATTAATAATGGACCTACCCACACAGGTTTGGAACGAAAGAAATGTTCGCTTGGCCGCCGCGAATTAGCTTTGGTGTACTTGAAATCAAACCTTGCGATGTCAAGAGGGCGCTGCTCGGTAAAACTCTGGAAACTTGCTTGCAAGCTCTTCAAAGCTGGCATAATAATCGTCCATAATAATGCTATTAGCATAAGACAATGTTTCTCGGCGCATAAGTGTGAGTGTCCTGATGTCAATTGCCCTTTGCTTACAGTCAAAACGACCGGCATATCCTGACTGCGCTTTCAAGAATGTCTTCCCTTCTAAAATCTCATTCATAAGATGGGAAACTTCGGCATTCGACATACCACGTAAATAGCGCAAGAATGTTGTGCTGAAGAAATCTTTGGTGGAAGGAAGGAAGGAAGGAAGGTATTTTCATCGTCCACAGAGACCAATCGGTCTATGGGACCCAATAAAAAGCAGCCGGATTCTTGCCCGGATTAAAAACCCACGCCGAAGGGTTTTCGAGGGAAAAACCGTGGCAGCAATCAGCCTGCTGACAAACTGTCCTAACATATAAAATGCCAAAAACACCCAAATATATATAGTCATGCACCGCACCGTAGTGCCCAATCGGCCGGGCCCGGTGGGGGCAAAGGTGACCTCGCAGTCCAAAGACCTCACAATGTACGACCCCGGGGCACGCGTCGACCGTGTGTTCATCGCAAATGTAAGGGCAAGTCCGGCCCGTACTAAGGGAGCGATTTGGCCCCGGATCGACCGGTATTTGGGCAACTCTGGAAAGTGTGAGACTCATCCTCAATGGCACCCGTTTGATGACAAAGACCGACAGATCTGGCCCGGGGGCTCCCCAATCCACCGCCCGCCTCGATCGCGAAGATGGTGGGCACCCGTCACGAATGGAGGCAATGAGTCCGCGCTTTTCGGGCGGTTGGGAACGCAGTAGAGCTGTGGGCCCGGGCTAACACGGGGGTTGATGTGCTCCTTGTAATGGGCGCTTTGACTCGCTTTCTAGAGCTGGCCGGGTCCCGAGCTTGCCAAGGAAGCAGCGTCTAGGTACTCCCCGCAGCCGCCACGATCGGGCCGTGTCCGGTTCTGACGCGAGGTGCTCCCGCACGCTCCATCCTGGCGAACCACCGATCTCTCTTAGCCCTCCAACAAAGCCCGAGCGGCTGTGGACCCATTGCCACAGTGTAAGCCGGTCGCGGGGCCGAGCATCACCCATAGTAACCGCTTTCAAAATAGGCGATGTGTCTATCAAGGGCTGCCGGCGGCGGCAAGAATCCGATTTCCGCAGCAGAATCGATAGGGGCCCGAGGGTTTCACCAAGTGCCCGTGCCAAAAATGCCTTCACGCACCTACTCCAAGTCATTCCGTGTCACCAAAGAGATGGCCGGCCCCAAACCTCGACCCCAGATAGAAGGACAGTTTCGACCGATTCAAACAGAGATGTGACCGATGGCCCCAATCATAGAGCTCGCCTTGTGATTTGTTACGCATGGCATAAAGCTTTCAAACTGTTTGTCACCCATAGCGGATAGGCGCCCCGGCCAGAGCGAGGGAGGGGAACTCCACCCCTAGGTACTTGTAGGTGGGCGTGGCGTCCACAAAGTGGTGTCCCCGATATGTGAGGGCGGGGAGGCATGGGGTGACGCGGAAGAGGATATGAGAACCACCCTAGTCTTGGCGATTCGCAGCGCATGTGCGTAGCGACAAAATGTGTCTAGGGCATCGAGGTGAGACCGCATAGCCTGCAGGGGTGTGGTCAATGCCAGCCAACATCGTCGCATAGATGGCCGGGCGGATGACCTTGGTGCAAAGTTGTATGCCATCCCCCATGCTCGATAAGCGGGGCTCTAAGCGATCAATGTAGAGGCCAAAAAGTGTTGGTGAGTGCTTGGGACCCGATACCACCGGTGATGCTTGGCCCGTCCGGGCCCGCATTCTGCCAAAACAACTCTCATACAACCTTGTATATGGCATTCGCGACATGTGCAACGGAGCCCCCGATTGACGCTAGCGATCTAGCCACGCCTTTTCGGGAACCGTATCAAAAGCCTTCGCGAAGTCCACAAAGCAGCAATACAAGTCCTGCCGATGATTCCCATTGTCTTCAATCATCACCGCCTCATGTAAAGATATGGTCAATCGTTGAGTGGCGGGTCCTAAAGCACACTGTGTGAGGGCTCGCGACATCTGCCGCCTCGCGTGGGTCCGGTATTTTCAAATTCAAATTGGGCGGGCGGGCCCGTATTTTTAAATTCAAATTGGGGGGCGGGCCCGTATTTTTAAATTCAAATTGGGGGGGTGGGCGTCCATATTAATTTTAAATTAGGCATTTAATGTTTCCGTCATTTAAAGTCTCTTTTTATTGTTATTTCTTTTGGTCTATATTTAGTTAAAACGGTCTATTTTAAGACTCTTCATTTGCATGGTCTGCCACTTGTCATTCAAATTGTTCAATCTCATCACCCATTCTAACCGCTTGCTCATTCATTTGAGATTCTTGCTCGCCCTATCGACTTGAGAGTGATTGCGCTGCGCTTTCTCGCATGAGAGTGATTCTTGCTGCGCCTATCGACTTGAGAGTGATTGCGCCTGCGCCTATCGACTTGAGAGTGATTCTTGCTGCGTCTATCGTCGTTTGAGTGATTGCGCCAAGTTTCGATTCTTCTAAGCGCTACTCTGAGCTTCCAGGCCCCACTGGTTTCATGGAAAAACGACCCTTGAAGGAAGGAAAAGGTACTGCTTTTATGTTTAAGTTTAGTTTATTATATTACTGCAGGCGATAAGCCACTGACCTCTGCACCAAATAACCCTCTACATCCACACACCCTCTGCTTCCATGCTTATAAACCTACTCTGGGTGTCTCCAAACCGATCTGGCCGGTCTGTGCTTGCTAACCTCCGGAGGTATGGCAAATTGGGCGGGCGCCCAATTAATCTCCTCATGCCTCTATTCCTCCATCAAACCTCCGGCTGGGGTCTCAAATCGGTGAGCCCAATTTGGGACCCTCGCCCGGCTCCTAAGCTCCTAAGCTTTCGCCGTAAATTGGGCGGGCTCAATTTGTCTTCTCTTGCCTCTGTTCCTCCGTCCAATCCTCCCACAGGGTGCCAAATACTCAATTTGGGACCCTCGGCGTGCATTGCTTGCTACCCTCCTCTCACTCGGCAAATTGGGAGCCCAATTTGTCTTCTCTACCTCTTCCAACCGTCCAATCCTCCCACAGGGGGTGCCAAATTGGCGCCCAATTTGGGGACCCTCATGCCCGTCACGTGCTTGCTAACCTCCTCAGCTCTGGCAAATTGGGCGGGCGCCCAATTTGTCTTCTCTTGCCTCTGTTCCTCCGTCCAATCCTCCCCTGGGGTGCCAAATTGGGCGGGCGCCCAATTTGGGACCCTCCTCTGCTCTGGCAAATTGGGCGGGCGCCCAATTTGTCTCTTCTTTCCTCTGTTCCTGCATGCAAACCTCCTCTGGGGTGGCAAATCGGGCGGACGCCCAATTTGGCACCCTCTTGCCTCTGTTCTTGCTTTTAAAACTCCTCTGTTCTCCCCTACCTTGTTTCAATGCTTGCATACACTACTAATGGGATTAATGAATGATGTTATGCAGCACCCATGGCCAGAACTAAACAAACTGCACGTGTACCTGGAGCTGGCCCTCCGATGGCACAGGCATTTGCTGCAGCAAAGGAAACAGACTCGAGCATTCAGTTCAATGGTATTGAAGTCGTCCCAGAGCTAATGACTAATGTAGCCGACAAGTTTTCATGGTGCATAGAGGTAGGCCCAATCCACCCTGGCTCAAGCACAAATCATCTCAAGGATCTGTGCTTATACTTTGCTGAGCCGGGGAGTCGGAGGACACAGAATGCTGGTATCGCAATTGACATGACTGTGAGCACTGAGGTTGACGGCGAGATAGATCTTGTCGTGGAAGACGTGCTTGATAAGTCATTTCAGGGATACAGGTTACCCTTTGAGACTTACGATCCTCAGCTAATGCATGCAAGCATCACTGAGGCTCCACATTCGTGTCAGTCCAAGGGCTGGGTCCTCGCTTCTTACGAAAGCCTTGAAAGATCTGGACTCACCAAACGTGGAGACATTATAGATGGGTTTAACACAGTTAGACAGTGCATACTAGATCATAAACAGAATCGATCAAAGGCCCTTTACACAGAATATCATGGGAAGAACCAACCAAAGGTCTATGACACGCCTTGGTTGAGGTCACGTTATGGAGTTCCTAGGAAGAATGGCGATTTGAAGGGCTGAGAGAAGCCAACATCTGTGTCCTCAGAAAAAAAAACTGTTCCTAAAAAGAAAAGATCAGAAACAACAACGAGCAAATTGATTCTTGGTGGTATGCGGAGAACATCACGTAGCCCGGACCCAAGCATTCCATCGCAGGAGATATCTGAGCAGTCCCCCCCAGAAATGCAAGCAAGAAAATGAAGTCGGCACGAGGCTATAGCTTCCTCGTCGAAGAAAAGAAGAGACTCGACTCCTCCATCCACGTCAGGTGGATCCGATGGGGGGAGTTCGACAGGGACAGGCTCAGAGGAAGATGACAGGCAAATTGTTAAGTGCTCGACATCTGGCGGGGCCTTGACCCGAAAAAGCGACGCGAGGTGTCACAAAGTGCATTGATCAACATTAAGCAGTGGAAAGGATCTATCCTCTTGGAATTGATTTCAAATAGAGGTGGATATATTTAAAATGCATCAAGCACCCAAATATGACCGCAGGGTCATCATCCCCTGAACATGTAGATACACTCTACGAATCATTTGTTAATGTCGGATGCATCCACCTGCAGCGGATGTTGTACCCTTTGATCCGCATTAACCTTTGGGCGTAATCGAAGTGGAAGAAGGCCAGCGATTTGGAAAATGCAGAATTCTGGATTGTAAATGGCAATCACACCACTGCAGTTGCCCAAATTCTTGTTAATCAGGCCCTCGAATGGCCACCAGAAAGGGCTCATCTGAAAGATCTTATCTTTTTCTTCTACGCTAAAAGAAAATGTCGGCGTCTTTGGCGGGGAATCTCACTCCTACTGAATATGTGAAGGTTAGCCGGAGAGCAACGATATCACAAAGAATACCATCCATCCAGGATGTTTACTTGAGCAAATACAAAGAAAGAAAGGAATCAATGGGCAATCTATGGAAAGCCGAAGAAGGGAAAGCGTGGACTATCCCAAGATAGCGCATATTCAGTAAGTCAATTCTAATTGTTCTTGTAGTTTTTTTTTTTTTCTCATCAAATTAAGGCGCCCAATTTGGGACACTCCCCTCATGTGTATATGCATGTTAAATTGCACCCCTTGGCCATCAAATTGGGCGCCCAATTTGGGAAGCCTCCTTGTGCACTCACCCGATTAAATTGCACCCCTTGGCCATCCAAATTGGCCCAATTTGAGAGCCTCCTTGTGCATTCACCTGAAATTGGACCCCCTTGGCCATCATCAAATTGGGCGGGCCCAATTTGGGAAGCCTCCTTGTGCACTCTACATTAAATTGCACCCCTTGGCCATCAAATTGGGTGGGCCCAATTTGAGAGACCTCCTTGTGCACTCACCTGTTAAATTGCACCCACTTGACCATCAAAATTAAGCCCAATTTGGGAAGGCTCCTTGTGCACTCACCTACTTAAATTCCACCCACTTGACCATCAAATTCAAATTGGCCCAATTTGGGAAGGCTCCTTGTGCACTCACCTACTTAAATTCCACCCCTTGGCCATCAAATTGTTGGGCACCCAATTTGAGAGGCCTCCTTGTGCACTAACCCCGTTAAATTGCACCCCTTGGCCCCATGTGCATCTCATGTTAGCTTGTGCATTTCTCAATTTTGAGAGCATATATTTCAAAAATGCTAAGTTTACTATCTTTGTCGAGGATTGGCTCGCTATAAGCGAAATGGACATTGAAGAAACTTTAGCATGCGAGATTACGATTACTTCGTGTACTTGGATGATCTAAACTTGGAATATGTGCCTACATGGTGGCTCGGTTGTTCTATGAAGACCAACTAAAAGATGAATTGGGTGAGGCGATAGTGGTTAAGAACCCGGTGAGAATGTTCACTTAATAACAAGTGCGAGACCTTAAAGTCCATGCATCCAAAGGATTTGCAAAGATCGCTGAGAGATCATGGCGGGCACCACGCACATCAAGACCACTAAAAATTACACGGGTAGGCGTGTCATGAAAATCCGTATGAGAATCGAAGAAGATTGGCACCGTCGGCGTGCACTCCTTAAGTACCGAAAGATGTAAAGAAGGTCAAAGTTGAGAACATGGCGATTTGAGGAAAATTCATCCCATATTCACGGAAAATTTGATGTTAATGTTAAGCTAATAGTGTAGGTGAATGGGTTGATAGCTGCAAGGAGGCAGAAAAGCTCAACCTTCCAAAGGCTCTTATCCTTAAGGTTGATGAGTATCTGCGCGGACCGGTGGAAGAGGGATCTAAATCGTTCAAATGCTACCGTGTCAGTCCTCTCGGGATGTCAGTTGATGTGGTCAATACCTCTGCTCGGTTTATCGGATGTGATTTGAAATATCGGAAATGGAGCAAGGAGGATTACCGAAGTTCTTGGACGCATTAGTGTGCTAACGGATCAGCAACTATATTGGATCACGATCTTTATCAGTCCAGATCGTTTGAGTGAATGCTTGTCCGCCATGAAGACTATAGACGGAGGTAGTCGTGTATGGGTGGGAGCGTACCAGGATCCTAAAAAGAAAAACCCTTCCTCTCGCGTTAAGCGGCCCTGGAACTCTTGTTACGTAATGTATGTGGTCAGAGACCAAGCGGCCCCCCGCTATGAATGATCCCGAATATATGCTTCAACGATACGGACCATCCTCAAGAGTATTGAAGTTTAAGCACTTGAAAGAAGCGAAGGACATAGAGAAGAACCTCCCCGATCATGAGTGCGCAGCAGGTAACATGATTTTAACTTGTGTCTCTGTTCATTTCTTTTCAATACCACCTATAACAATTGTCTACTTTCCTTCAGCATACTAGTTGTATCGACCTTGGGGTGACAAGAGTGTGGCAGGAGGCGGGGGTGCTCTTTTGCCACATCAATTAGATTCCAGGACATGCACGTACCTAGTGCGGAAATTTATGCTTGAGGGTTGCGGTGTCCTTGACTTCTTCTGGAGGAGCCTTTAGCCCGCACCGTGTGTGAAGGGTATAAATCCTTTGCATTTGAAATTGATGAGAATATCTGACTTAAACTTGTTCAGATATTTGATCAACTCGACGTTATGCTGGACGAAAAGAAATCGAGAGCCCGTGCATTGCAAAAGAGAGCTGAGGGAAAAAAGAAAGCAAGCGGCTCCAATGTGCCTACAGTAGCGACCACTCCTCCACCTCCTTGTCCATTCCCTGCACAAACGGTGCAAGAGTTGCAATCCACTCTTCGGATGTCTAAGGATTCTCTCATGAGACCATTTAAGAAAGTTTGGTGTTTTGGAGCAAAGGACATATCTTTCTTTAGAAAGAAGAAGGATAACATTAATGCTTTGGCGGGCACTACACTAGTGTCCACCCAAGATGTGATCGAGGGTAGCTCGAAGTTTACGCAGCTACTCCTCAAGGATCAAGACCCTTCTGTTGTCTTGGAGACACAAGAAGCTCAACCTGTGGACCCGCTACCATCAGAGCAAGAAAAGGATGTCCAAAAGGAGAAGGAGGATGAGGAAGTTGAGAAGGAGGACGAGGAAGATGAGAAGGAGGACGAGGAAGGTGAGAAGGAGGATGATGTTGAAATGGAAATTGAGAAGGATGCTCCCGACTACACACTAACCTCTGAAGAATTCCTCGCCCGGATGGAACTCCTTAAGCAAGCGGCACAAGGGGGGGGAAGAAAGCGAAGCTGCTCACACAACTACGCCGGTGAAGGGTGGACCCTTAAGCACAAGGAGTATGTTTTGCTAGCGGGGTGCAAATTGGGTGGCCCAATTTCGCATCTCGATACTCGATGTATATATGTCTTTAGAGTGAGCACGGGGTGCAAATTGGTAGCGCCCAATTTCAACCTTCATTCGCTACTAACAGATATGTTTTTATAATGAAATTGAGTGAAAAAACTTATGTACATTGACAAAGAAAATAAATACATGTCGAAAATTTTTGGTATTACTTTCCAATGTTTGGTATTCTTTTAGATAAAGAAAATACATAGGTCTTACAAGACACGGCTAATTCAACACAAACATACTAGATAATACACAACATGTAATAGAAAAGACCTAAGCTTCACTCTATGCCCACTTCAACCTCAATAAGATCCTCCGGATCAAACTCATCAATATGACTTCGATTTGAGCAGATCCGGCCCGGTCATCCAAGTTTTTGAGAGAGTGACCACTGGCGGCGATGAGCTTGGTTACCAAACCTTAGCATTGTCTTCTTTGCTTCTTGTAAAGCTTCTTAAAGCAGAGAGGTCGGAGCGTGTTGTGCATCCAAATGTCCTCCATTTTTTCAGCTTTTTTGATTGCCTTTGCCACGTAAATAAAGCGTTTCAAAGATATGAGGATCCTCTCGGCTCCACCCTCTTGAGTTGTTCCTCGCCGCCATTCCTTATCAACCCATCCCCTTCGAGGAGCCCGTGAATTGGGCTAACTTCTCTCGTTAGGATCTGGTTCATCTCGTTTTGTACCTCCGGTTTGCAACCGATTCGGGAGGCCTAAGATTGCCTCACTAATATGAGGCGCATTTGGTGATGGTGTGTCCCCGTCTAGCGCCTTGTGTCGACCATTTTGAGTGTCCTGAGATGAATGTAAGAGAGCGAATGAAGGTGCTTGCACGAAGAGATAGAATGAAGAGACGATGAAGAGACTGGATGAAGGGACCTCCTACCTCACCTACTTGCACGATTCCCGAAATTGTGGCTCCTTTTAATAACAAGAAATGACGAAATCTAAAAATTCGCATTGGGTTCCACGACCTGCCATGTCAGCTACCCGCACGGAATCCGAGTTCTTTTTTAAGCAAAAACCCTATATTTTCAAGAAAAAATCCTATATTCTTACCACTGGCGCTAATTTGAGATATTTATGGACTTGTGGAAAGTCCATAAATAATGAAATTGTGCTTGAATATATAGAGGTAAATCAAATTTTTTAAAAAGCAAGAAATTCCTTGGAAATAGGTTTAATATAATAATAACAACGAGTATAAACGAAATCATTTAAAACAAGAATTTTCGTGGCAACAACAAGGAAGTGACATTTATATAAATATATCCAAATTTTAATTATCGAAAATTTAGCCTTCAGATTACGAAAAGACATATAACTGATAAGGTAGCCGTGAGAATTTATTATCCATAATAATATACCCTAGATGATATAGCTGGCAAGAATTTCGTACGCCTGGCAGGGAAAATTTTAAGGGTATTTTTTTCTAATGTGGCTACAACCCAATTGGCGATTTTTAAATCAAATATCTAATAATGCGTAGCTCAAATGGCGATTTTTAGCTAGATTCTTATGAAATATAGAGCTAGTTGCCCGAATATAAAGAAGTTGCTACCCTATATGAATGTATTTAAGTTATATGTTGTACGGATTTGAATTCATGCCCCATGTATTTCAATAATGCACATATTGCTGGTAGAGAGAATCGGAAATCGGATGCCGGAGTCTTCGTAAAGAGGATTGAAAAGTACCTCAACATTTGATTTTCCAAAAAAGGGGGATTACTCTTAGTTGGTAGATATATTTAGGAATAAAAATTTCTAATAATGTTAGCCCCTCTCCCCTCCCCCCTCCCCAATAAGTGACTTAATTTATGAGGGGGCCTCTTAATGAGTTAAGATTTGGCCGAACTTAAGGCATTACAGGATTTGGCCAAGTGGCCTAAATGGCCATTCCATAAGTATATCTAGTTCTCGCTTGGGACTAAATTGGCCCCAAAGTCGATACCACTCCAATTAGCAAACATCTAATTGGCCATTCTAATGTTGTAATAGGCAATAGAGTGCCATGAAATGGCGAATCTGCAGGTAATCCATAGGTAAGGCATCTTACTCAAGCTGGCCGTCGCATTTTGCCTGAACCTGTAATTTGTGGCCAAATGGCCCGCCGGGGCCGCGAAAATTTTCGCTGACGCCTGGCGTGTTATTTGAGGCAATAATTAATTCACGCTAATTTCTAATTAACCCTATATAAATCCGGTTCACGCTCTCAAGACCTTCATTCCTTCCAATTTTTTTTTCTCTGCCCGCCATGAAGCGTTCGACCTCAGCGTTCGACCTTCATGAAGAACCCGAGGTCTCCTCAAAGAGACGCGTCGGGTTGAAGAAAGCCCCTCAATTCCTCCGATTGATTTTCTGTCCCAATTCTCCTCTGATTCCGATTCAGAGGATGAAGAGGAGGAAGAGGAGGAGTTGGACGATCAGGATTCTCAAGAATTCCTAACCGCTCTGCTTCAGGGTTGGCTCGACCCTGAAACAGAGAATGAAATCTCTGAAGCGGAGGAGGAGGAGGAGGAGGAGGAGGAGGAGGAGAATTCGACCAATTTTTAGAATGGTTGCGAGATGAACCAGGTTTGCATGGCTGCCTCTTTTTTTTTTTTTGCACCTTTCTTTCTTCTTTCTTTTCTAACACCTCTCTTTCTTCTTTCAGACGTGGAAGAAGAGTGATGCAGATCCCGGGCGGCCCTCTTTTTTTTTTGTTACTTACAGAAGTTTCGGCCTCCGGGCATTTTTTTCTGTAATATTGTGAAAAGCCTTCGGACATCTACTTACAAGCCTTCGGGCATCTGTACATAACAATTTTGAATGAAATCAAACAGTTTTCTTCACAAAATTTTTCTTCAAACAGTTTTCTTCAAACAGTTTTTCTGTACATAAAATTTTTTTGAATGAAATTAAACTGTTTTCTCCAAGCATTTTGTCTTTAAAGTGTTTTCTCTAAACTTTTGTCTCTGCATATCGGGAACACTATAAATCAACCACATGAGATCTCTGATTCATCACAAGAAGCATAGGAAATTTTCCCATATGACCTAAAAAAATTCCCCAACAATACAAGTCATTTTTTAGCCTTGATAATTTAGCCTTTAAAATAATTTTTAATTTAGCCATTATAAAATTTCTAAATTCTGTTTTTTCGAATGCAATAAATGGAATAAAATGCCGTGAGAATTTATTGCATGAAATGCAATATTCTCCATATATACCATATACATGTCATGTCTGGCGGGAAGACCGTACGTCAGGTGTGTTAATTCAAGCAATCAATTATTCACGCTTATTTATTTCTAATTATGCCTATATAAATCCATTGCACGCTCTCAAAGTTCCTACATTTTCTTCCTTTCTTCATACGATTTGCCGGTTGCACTTCTGCTGTGTTTGGATCCGCCCTCCTAAAATCTTGGTGAGCGATTTCTTTTTCAAGCAATGTTAGATGTTTGGTTTCGCAATTCCTAACTTACTAAAAAGACTCGCTTTTGTTCAGAGCATCAGAGTGAGGAGGACATCGAGGCTCAAATTAAAACCAAAAGCAGAGGACTCAGGTCTTGAATCAAAAAGCCTCGTAATTTAAACCAAAAGCAAAGTCCTCCGATTCTTGAATCCAAAAAGCCTCGAATTCAAGGTTAGTTTTCATTTAGTTTTAAGTCAAGATCTCAATGGCAGGTTTAATCCAAGAAGACAAGCTTATGCATTTGCTCGGAGGAGGAAGCGATGATGTTTATGAAAACGAATAGTTTTTTTATAAACTTCATCCGCTTCTTTTGTTTCAGTAAATTCTTGAGTTTCTCTTCCTGAATTAATCATGCTGTTGCATGCAAGTTTCTATTATGAATAGTAAATAGCATTAGAAAAATCTCAAAGATAATATTTGAAACACGCTAAGCGTGTTCCGAATACATGCAAACCGTAGCCCAACTTATGTATACACGCTTGGCATGTTTAAATTAAAAGATGAAACTAAGGATAAAATTGTCTATCTGTACAGTTTTTTTTTCTCTCTCTGTTGAATGCACGCCGAGCGTGTATAGTTTTTTCGATATACCAGTTTACACGCTGAGCGTGTAAACAATTTTATCTTTAGTTTTATCTTTTAATTTAAACACGCCGGGCGTGTCTCTTAGTTTCTAAGTTTATAAATAAATAAATATAACATGCCAGGCGTGAATACTGATACTCCGCTAACTTCCTATTGATAGATGCCAAGTTACATTAATCACCCGGTTGGTGACGAAGATGCATTGGAATTACATTTGGGGCAGCAATCACAAAGCCCAGCTCCAGCTGCGGCTCCAAGCTTCAGTCCGGTTGAACCGCATCCGAGCAGCAGTCCGGCTGGAGCCCCAGATGCACAAGTCTTGCAACCCCTGGAATATTTAGATCAAGTGATGATGATGAATGTGGGGCCTTGGGGCCATTTTAAGCCCTGGGCTCGAGGCCCTAGAGATCACCTGAGGTCTGGCAAGATAGTTGATCACTTCATCATGCAAGACATACATTGATCGAGAGTGAATCTCGCAACCGCAAGTATTTCGAGATTCAAAATGAGGAGCTTCGTTGGTTAGTGGCTAGCCTCTATGCCTGGATGCCCCAACACGAACCACTACATAGCAGGCGGCATACGATGCAATGGCTCAACCAATGGAGCATGACCAGGAGATGGAGCAGGAGGAGGAGCAGGAGGTGGAGCAGGCGGAGGGAGGTGGAGCTAGAGCCTGGGGTTTTTGCTGGGGTTTTACCTAATCCATTCACTATGCCCTGGAATGGAAATGGGAGTATCAATAGCCAAGCTACCGAGACCTGGGCTTGAAAGCTTGATGAGGACTGTGCTTTTGATGCGGGATTTTGTATGTCCGGGTTTATCCAGATTATATACAATTGTAAACGTTTTCCAATTAATACAACAAATTTTGTCTACTTCTATATTTCTAAAATGTAATACATGTTACATACCTTTTTTAAGCGGTTTCTTGGCCATGCAACAAATGTTCCAACACTTTCTCCAACCGTATCCCCACCGGGTGTCTGCCGAGGTAAAGCTTCATCCATCCATAAGCAGATTAATCATTGTAACTTCCGGACATACTTATCCCGAAGGAATTCCATGGCGGTTTTAAATTGGATCGATGGAGTCGATCTTGCATAATCCTATTTTCCTTTTCTGATTTGTAGTTAACATGAAACATTCATCTTCGACACTGCAGACAATTTCTATTCAGACACCTACTATTAGAAATTACTGTTCAAGCTATAGGAATGAGATGAGTATCAGAATTCTGTAGCCATTCTTGAGAAGCTGATTCGAGTTCTCGAAATCACAGGCGCTATGGAAACTCAGGCGGTCGGGAAAAATTCGAGTTAGAAGAAAGCTTAGGTTAATTACATTTAGGCGGGATAAATGTAATCAATGCAAGAACACGGTAGATTGCTTTTTAAAAACTCAATGAAAGAAGTCGGCGGACGGGTTCTTTTTTTCTTTTTGAAAGTGATCGTCATTATTATTTTTATATGTCAAGAATATTTCGAAACTGCATATTGTGTTTTCTTGAAATTCAAATTTCTCTTGTACAAGTAGAAAAAGCTATTTCTTGGCAGCTATTTTCGAGCAACGGTTCGGCGACTATTTCTTCGAGCAGCTCGGCCAGATCCGGCTTTTTCCGACTCTATTACTAGGCGACTCCGGAGATGTCTTCTAAAACGAGAGGTGGTCGAGGCGGACGGGGCCGAGGAAGCAGTGGAAGAGGAATCTCAAAACCCGGCACTTCTCAAGTTTCAGAGGACATTGATCAGACCCCTCCTATTCAAGGTATTTAATTTGCCACAGAATACACACTGAGTAGAGAGAAATTAGATTGCATGAATTTGAGTTATTTCCTTGCCTTCAGTTATTATGCTTTGCATGAATTTGAGTTATTATGCTTTGCATGAATTTTAAGTATTACCATCAGTTAATGCTCTGATTGTCCGTTTTGTAGAACATAATTTTGTGCTGTTTTATAGAATATAGCAGTGTTAGACAGTTAGAGATAGCAGTGTTCAATGAGGTTAAATAGTGTGAAATATGGATTCATAAAGGGTATGTAGCTTAAAATGTGGATGCAAACTAATTTAGTTTCAAATTCACGCATAGCATGGTTCATAATAGGAGCTACCAACACGCCAAGCGTGAATTGTACTAATTTAGGTTTAAATGCACGCCAAGCATGATCTCTTGTTCTGAAAAGTACTCTAAAAAATGTTCATCGTCTTTTGTAGTGCCCAAGAGGACGGAAACCCCTAATAATTCGGGTTCTATTCCTGGCAAGAAACCAAGGGTAGACGACCCAGATGCAGTACCATATGATCTCACCTTAGATGATGAAGGGTCGATTCTTATAGCAAACCACTTAACCTGCCTCGAAGAGGAAATGGACGAGGGTGCCGAGTGGTAACGCTGACCTTGCCAAGACAAATGGCAAGCTCGACTTAACTCTCTTCTCGAGGAAAAAAGGAAGCGGCACAAGATGACCAAACAAGGGATCCTAATCTCTTGTGAGGAAGAGGACGACACCAACTGAAATTACTCTTGAGATTACACATAGCGGTAAGAAAGATCCGCTTCGGACTTACTCACCGTGAGAGCTATCAAGATACAAGGATACGTTCATGAAGACAGATATGAACGTTGAGACATATTTTAAGTATGGCTGGCCCACCAATGTAGCAGTTACGCCAATATCTATTTGCCAAGGGGTTACAGCTGTACGTAGAGGCATGTTCAATAAACCGACACCAAGTCACTATTTGCAAAAGCTAGGAATTAGTGACTTGAAAGCTTCTAGGAGGGTCCTAAATCTAGGGAAGGATGTTCTTCCTGCAGTTGTCGAAGGCATGGAGGCTTCTGTTTTTTAGAATGAACAGGACAGGGTGGCGCAGCTAGAGGCCATGAACAAGCTGAATAAATACTCTGACCATTTATCCATTGGGTCTTAAGGAAACTTTTGCGATCCATGTGAAGTCCCTCATCCGTTCACCAAGCTCCATTTATGTTAGCAGGAGATATGATCCAATACATGCCATGGAGATTGTTCAGAGCATGAGTAATCCAGGTCAAATGCCTCTGCCAGCGGATGTGTTACCTTGGGATATGATCTCGAACAAGCCTACTGTGTGGGTAAACTTCGAGGAGTTAATGTCAAAGGATAACATTGAATTCGGCCATCATCGACGGCAAAGATTCTCCGTTGAGGCACTGTAAGGCCCTCATCAGCGGTGCGTAACAAACAGGCCAAAACGTTCTCTACAATCACTATGCGTTATAGGAGGTGTCGTATCTTGGATGTCAATACTTCACCTGCAGATTTGGCTGAGATTAGTGCAACTTTGAATGAAATGGGGAAGACATTTCTATACAAAAGGTAACTAACTGCATTAGGATGTTAGCATTTTAATATTCACGCCAGGCGTGCTTTCAATTCAATTGAATTCACGCGTGGCGTGGTTTCATATCAATTGAATTCATTAGCGTGCTTTTCAAATCAAACCAATTCATGCGGGCGTGCTTTCAAATCAATCAAATTTGAAAGCATGCCCGCGCGGAATTGTTTTGATTTGAAAGCACGCCTGGCGTGAATTGGTTTGATTTGAAAGCATGTCTGGCGTGAATTCAAATGAAACCAATTGATTTAAAAGCACGCCTGACGTGAACTGGTTTGATTTGAAAGCACGCCTGACGTGAATTCAATTGATTTGAAAGTACGTCTGGCGTGAATTCAATTGATTTGAAAGCACGCCTGGCGTGAATTGCATTAGTAACTTAATCCATTTCACGCCAGGCGTGATTTTTCTTTTGATCAATTCTATTCAAATCGCACCTGGCGTGTTTCTATTCTATGATACTGATTCAATGTCCGCACTACTGCAAATCCATACGTGGAACAACTCAGCGCCACGCCTGGCCAACAAATGGGTGGAATATGGCTGCCCATTACCCACCGCATGCATGGTCAAAGTCTGAGGCATTCAAGCTGCTGGAGCGGACTCTGTCGCAGAGAATTATACAGGAGAAGAAGAAGACTGCAAGAAAATCAAAGAAAAAAGGTGGTGATGACATTGCAGATCCTTAAAACTCATCTAGCGTGTCAGCCCACCGCACCGCGGTAAGATTGTCTTTTGTAAGGAGGCAGTATGGCAAAAGTGGAATGAATTATGGGACGCTTATGCGAAGAAGAGATTTTGCCGATACTATGGGTAGGGTGCCTCCTGTTGATGTAAGCATCTTTGACTTGAATGTGACAGAGATGAGAAAGACTCAGGGGCTAGACGACGCTGAGACCATTTGGGTTTTAGACTAGTGCTTAAAGAAGGAAGTCTTATACAAGAAGAGTACTTTCACTAAGGATAGGATGTCCTTCGTTGAGTGCTGCAGCCATGTGAAGGATGTACGTACAATGAAGTCACCGAAGTTACAAAGGCTATCGGGGATGTGGCATTATCTCGAAATTGGATTCTTCGGACAAATACAAGGTCATAATGATGACATCAAGAAGTCTCAGATTCTCGTAAAAGGACTTCCTAAAGAATTGGAAGGCTAAAAATGCAAAACATAAGGAGACTCTACCCCTAAGGTACTTACGGGCCGAGTTGAGAAGAAAAGTGGCCCTTGTGAAGAAGATTACTGGAGAAGGAGACACCATCCAATTATTGGAGTCTCCATTGGGTACAAAGGTCTCTTGCGAGAATCAACTTCTTGCCTTAAAAAATATATCACTCTTTGTGTTGGACAACAGGGTGGGAGAGAGATATGGGCATGAACCGGAAGGACTATGCCAGACTTCTTTACCAATTGATAGGATTGATAACTGAGAGGTCCTTCACTATTGTCATCGTTTGTCTTTTTCGTGAGTCACATTGCAGATGCACTATCACGCTTCATGATCCGAGTGCCTCAAAGTTATTAGGAGGGATGCCTAATATATGATGTTAAGGATAATGAGCTGCGAAGTAACGGAAGATGGCACATGTGATCTTTATTATGATAGCCATGCTGTCAGATGAGGAATATGATATTGCTAAGGCCAAGGGTGACAATAGCAGTGCATGGGAATGTTTTCTTCTAGATGATCCAGACTTAAGAACTATATTCTATCATACGGATCAGGATCAGTAATGAGCAGGATAAGTCGAAGAGGATGAGGATCGGGACCCCCTAAGTGGTGAAATCAAGCACGAGCTACAAACTAAGAAGAAGGGCCCTTAAATAAAAATGGATTTCCGCCTATGGCTGCTTACCTCGTCGAGGCATTTGCTCCAATTGATACAACCTGCTTGGAGCTTCATGTTGGAGGTTATATTGCCCGAGAGGCTCTTATGGGTGTTAGAAGATGTCACTGCTTTGTGAGTGATGAGCAGGCCAAAGACTTTCTTGAACCATTCCTCGTGCATGTGGCCAAATCTCCTAAAGGCCCTTATGGCAACCTGAAATCTTCAGCAATCAAATTTCTCGTAGACTTGTCCAATTCAAAAGTGGACGATGGTTCTGGTGAGGAAACTAGTAATACGCAGCCTGATAAGGAAAGCAATGACCAAATGGCTGCTAAACTGGCTGCTCAAAGTAATGTGATGAAGGCAAACTTAGGGAATATCCTTGCCTCCCTTCAGGGTGATGCAAGCAACAATAGAGTAGATTCACAGGTTAACAAGGATCTAATTGATAGGCCAACCGAAAGTGAAGGCAACCAAGGCGACTAGTGATTCACAAGTTTGCCAAATGAATACTAAAATAATGTCAGTTGTGAAGGACGTAGGGGAACTAATAGAAAATAACAATTCTAACAGGCAGAAGAGCACGGAGATTAAGGGTGGCGAAGGGAAGAATGACGCTGACGACGGCAGCGAAACTGAAGATGATAGGTATGGCCTTGCCTACGAAATCGTGCCACGCGTGATTTAATTTATATTACCTTTGAATTAAATCGCGCCAAGCGTGCTTTGATTATTTTTCGTTGTCAAACCAAATCACGCCGAGCGCGATTTGGTTAAGACTAACTCAAATCACGCTTGACGCGTTTGTATTGTTTGTGTGATCGTATCTTGTTGACCAGATACATGTTTAATGTTTCAGCTTGCATTGCGTTTCTAAGAAGGTTGTGGTGTTCGACCTAAACGGAGTCCTTTGCAAGACTTTTCCGAAAAATAAAGTGGCTAGAGATCAGTTTCATCAGACACCAGTAGAATCAAACACCAAGTGGATCTATCCGCGGCCGCACTTGAAGGAGATGCTAGATGAGGCATTCAGGTTATTTCGAGTTGGTATTTGGTCATCCATGGAACTAAGGAACATCAAGGATACTTTGGAGGCACTGGGGGAAATGCGTAGACATTGGTTGACCTTTTGGGATCAGAACAAATGTGTGAAGTTCACTAATCCCAAGGATCCAACAGGAAAGCCTATCTTCATCAAACACTTGAGTAACATGATGGACGAACTTGGTATCGAGAATAAGGATGATATAATCATAGTGGATGATGATGCTCTCCTTTTACAATCAAACACAGGCCCTGAATCCACCATCTTACGATCCAAAAAACTTTGCGACAGATGATTTTCTGGTGAAGTTTGTGTCTATTATGAATAATTTGGCTATGGGGATGACGGTGGGTGAAGTGTTAGATTCATACCTTAACCGGATAGAACGGGCTGACATGGGCGCACTTTGTTAAATACGTGGAAAAACATGGATTGATCCCTTAATGTTTTATTGGAATATATGATATTTTTGTATGATATTTGTGCGTTGTATCGATAATTTCGAGTCTGCAATTGGATCGCAAATAATACAATCTGTTATTATCAAACCTAATATTTTCATCTAAATGCTCTTCAATTTTGGCCTCGTCTATCTTAGCAACTTGCTCTTCATTTTTGCATATTTCAATTCGCATCTGAAACGTCACACGTGAATCGCAACCTTATGTTATTTATCAAGTCCAAAAAAAAAGATTAAAAAAAACAAAAACCCCCTAGAAGACAACAACAGGTTGGCGTGATTTTGGAGTTGACATAATCCCAATTTAATTGGATGATGGTTGCCTTAAGATCATTGCCTATGCATAGATCCGTTTTCTTCAAGAGCTTTTCCAACGCTTTGCATCGGATTACTTCCTTTTTAAGCATATACAGATAATCTAGCAGCTCTTGTTTTCCCATCGCGTCTTCATCTTTTTCTACCCCGTCTGTATGAGCTCCTATGCCGATCAATCGCCTGACATACTCTTGAAACTCTGCTCTGTGTTTCCTTCTGAAATTCCTAAGGATCTCTCCTTGTAACCTATTCAGTTCTTCCAGTACTACTTCAGTCAGCGACCTCTGCATGCACAGTTCATTTTCCCACTCTGTAGTCGCGCGATCACCATTTTCTTTGTGTGATCCCCTACTCTCTTCCCGCCTCAAACCCATGGCTAGTCCTGTATCTTATACACATATCTCACAGGAAAATGTGATGGGAGCCGTACCTGGTACCTGCGTCTTCTCCCGCATCCCGCATCCCGAATTCAAATTCTAAAAACATGGATGTGGCTGCATTGCAATTCTTGCAGCAAGAAGAAAGGCGCTTCCATTTCATACATAGCACTTGAAGGTTTTGGAGGACTGGGCGCTTCCTGGAACCGATCGCCCATTTGGATCTTCGGAGTGCAGCCAATCGGCCTTGTCGGGCTTCTAAAAACTTAACCCGTTTGTTTAATCGATCACAATAAACAAGGCAAGCTCCAATTCTCAGTTACCAACTATGGCAATAGGTGTGATTCTTTGTAAAAATACATCTTTATTGAAACTGGGTTGTTAATTGCCTCTAAAAGTATGCTTGCAATGTAAGTAAGCTACTTATGACTATTGATGTGATTCTGTCTAAAATTACAACTGCATACAGTTAAGGAGGTTGCTTAGCTCTTGTAGTAAATGCTTTGCTCTTCTAGTAAGTATGTTAAATGCTGGTACCTATTAAATACTAATATGATCCACTAACTGCTTTATATCGCTACCTTGCAGTGTTCCAAGTCAAAGGGACAGCTACCTGCTCGCTTCTCGACAAAATTGCGACTGCAATCTCTCGCAGAGATGCCACTGTTAACTTCTCCATGAGATCGCGATTGCATTCCTTCGGAGCATTTTTCTTGGTGATAAAAGGCCAGCTGCTTTACATATCTGCGTGTGTTATCATGGCTTGACAAGATCGCGGTCGCAATCTTCCATACCGATTACTAACTAATGGATTACTGGAGAATGGAGATCAGGTCCATGCTTTTCAATGGCAGGAAGGTTGCAGAAGGGAAGATGCATGATTTCGTCAAGCATCACAATTTGCCCTTGCCTGAAGGATGTGCAGTTGTGTCCCTGGACATATTCTGGAAGAGGAATTCCCCTTGCCGTATCCTGAAACAGAAATGGGGATGCTCTTGGAATCCAAAAATGCCTTCCCACTAAGGACATAGCTAAAATAGCAACTGAGGTGCAAGAATTTTCTACCCCCCAGCACAGATCAGGCGCATAATATGGCAGGACCCCGTGGAGCAGATTCATCCATCTGATGCGGACATCCCTAAGGCCATTTCAAGGGATGACCTTCTTGATCGTGCATATACGCTGATGCATGAATGCTCTGACATCCCATATGCCATGGGCGTGATTGTTTTCACAGACCCCAATCACACCATTTCGGATATGCAGTTGGACAAAGACTGTATAGCTGCTACCATAATGAGCCTGCGGCCTATGCCAAAGAGGCCATCCATGAGGTGTCAAGCTTGTGCTGAAATGCCAGAAATGCATGACCTGGTCAGATGGAAGACTGCTCTTATTCTGGTTGATAGTGTCCCTGAGAGGACAGAAAGCTGGAACACTATGCAATAAAGCCAGAAATAGCTAATGCCAAAAAGAGACCGTACAATATGGTAAATCGAACGCTGAGATCACCTGCCCTCCCCACTAAATGTGAAAGGAAATCCACGGCCAGTGTTGTCTTAGACTTCAAGTCTTCATTGTGTTGCTTGAGGAGATGTTGTGCCAGCTTTTCTTCCAGTGAGATTATACAAATGAGAAAATTCCATTGGAACATGAAAGCAGCAGACAGGACTACGTTTGTTTACAATATACTAGATGTCTGTTCAGTTAACGAGCAGGTCAAGAAAGTCATATTGAATAATAAGGAAGTTTGCTTGAAAGCATGGCATAGGGCCTACGGCATACCAATGTCTACTTTCTATAAGTGGAGAATTTTTTTTTTGGGTGGTCACAGAGTTGCTGAGCATGGGAATACTGGGTCAAAGAAAACAAGATCTTATACACTGGCAGGTAATGCTGTGCTGTCTATGTATATAGATGAGAATGCAGAGACTATGTCTCATAGATCCAAAAGCACAGTTGATGGTGTGAGGGAGAATGTAAAAAGGCAACCGGCTCAACTTAAGAAGGCTCTACTTGCAGTTAGACAACTACTCAGGCCAGAACAAGAATAGACATCTCTTCTCTTATCTTTCTTATCTTGTTTGGTTGTGTGTTCGGACAAATACAACTAGGTTTTATGATGGTTGGACATACCCATAATGATATTGATGCACTCTTTGGTAACTGCTCCACTTTAATGCGCAGATCGGATGCACTTACTATTCCAGAGCTAATGCAACTCTTTCGAGAATGTAGCACCAAGGCACCAACACCATACCTTGTTACAGAGGTTCCTGATTGGAAGTCTTTCGTGAAAGGATATATACATTCCTAATAAGAAGGATTGCTTGATTGGTCATTTGGAGCCCTTATTGTTCAAGTTTTGCATGAAGGATGGGTGGCCACTAATGTATTACAAGATGAAACCAAGCCATAGAGAATGGTTGCTAGATAAGGGTATTGGATGTGGAAAGCAGATGACAATGATGTGCCCACGATACCGATTGGCTCTCCAAAGTCTGTTAAGCCGTATGCAAGCCTAAAGGACATAGATGCTTTGAGGTCGTCTATTGCAAAGTATATGATGCATTGGGCTAATATCTCTAGGGTTGGAGTGAACTCATGGTCCAATTCTTACATGAGTGAAGTTATTGACTACTGGTCTGATCTGATGCGTGTCCTAGGGGATGTTCCCTCTGGCAATACTAAAATAAAGAGCTTCTGGCCTCAAACGAGGCAAGATGTGGTAGCCGAGAAAAATCCAATTATGATTGATGAATATAATGCTCCCCCACCTTACGTGGGACTTGCAAAGGATAAACTTGAAAATGTAGTTGAAATATTCGACCCATACCAGGATGTCCAAAAGGGAATGTTCTTGGTTGTCAGGAGATGCGTGTACTGCATGGGTAGCATATGCAGAAGAGGACCCTGTACAAGACCCTAATCTTCCACATTTTGAAGAGGTTCTTGTGTCTTGGTAGGAGCCAGTGGCAAGGAAAAGTACTACATATGCTCAGCAATATCGGGATTGTTGGCATAAAAAGTGGAGACCAAATCCTAATGACAGACCACGCTATCAGCCTGAGTAACTAAACAAGTTACTCAGGTACAATAAATCAGATAATATTCATTATGCTTATACATCCTTACATCTTTGATAGGTGCACACATTATTGATGGCATATAATCAATGAATCACTCATCAACATCTACTAAGGTGATCCCATTTAGCTCATAGGTATGGCACTCAGGAAGCCAAACAAGGTGGATGACAATATGATGAAGCCCGAGACAATCATACTCACGACCATTAGCTTTGGATTGCAGGTAGGGATCAAGGAGAACACCTCTTAGTGTGCATCCAACAAGATCATTGTAGCTCATGGAGCAAGTAATGGTCTCGATGTGATCTGGACGAGTAGGCAGATTAAGCCATGGCAGATGAATGACTTCTACCACCGAATGGAGCTGCTCTTATAGTCGTAAAATTATTGATATGATTTATTGGTGTAGATTGTAGCACCATTATTGGGCATGTACAAGTGTCATGTACACGTATAAGTATCATGCATAATCATGTATCTTGGACATAAGAAATAGATGAAAGTATTTGTGCTTGAGTAAATTAGCTATGTTTGAAATTCTCAAAATTGTGTTATATTCCCCAATTAATTAAATTTTGCTTGTTAAGGATGTCAACACATGTGAATAAGGTAATTTTGGCGATCGTCCACAACGTCTTGTATTTATAAACTCATAATGGTTTGTGGTTTATTTTTGAATTAAACTTTTTTCCTCAATAAAAAAAGCTTGTGAAAAGCATTTGCAAACGTACCTGCGTTGTTAGAATCGTTTCAACATGCCATTTTTCAATATGAAGGCCTCACAAGCAAGCCTCCTGCCGTTTTGATTATGCCATGGCAGGAAAAGCTGGTCATAACATGATCAATCTCATCCATATCGCAGAGTCCCCTCCAGCTCCTTCCACTCTTCCATCTTCATCATGTTGTGGCATGCTCTGTAGCTAGTCTTTTCTGACATGTTAGAACCACTACCATCTGAAACATACAAGGTTGAGCACATGCATGGGACAATTTTTACATGCACCACCATGGACGACAGTGCCTATTTTGCCCGAGGAAACCTAAAGTGGTGACAGTCACGAAAACGCCCCATTTTTTGCGGATGACTCTGCGCTCAGGATGTGCAACATATGTAAACCAGCCCTATTGGGGCGTTTGCATATTGGATAAGCATGGTGGATAGGAATTTGTATTTTACTTTTAGAGGATGTGTGTCCGCGCTGGACACCTGATAATGACCAATTTCCAAACTAAAATGATGGTCGAAAGCACGCTTTCTAAAGCGACAAACGTCGGTCATGGTCAAGGTCAATTCCGATCCTTCCTTTTACGCCACCTAGAACCATGGTAAAAAAAACAAATAGCATTAGAATAAAGTCTTTGAAGTCAATGATCCATCTCCCTTTTGGCTGGGATCATGTCATATAGATACCGTATCATTGATCCCAAAGAACTGCAGTTGAATAAGTCACCAAATCGATGAAGAACCTCCATGTTCGTGGAGGGAAGAATGAAGAACATGCTGCACAACTGTTTTGTGGCAAAAAATCCATGCAAAAATCGACTCTGAACCATGATTAGAGGAGATGGGGTTTCATTCAACCATAGGAAAATCAAGGTTACTATAAACATTCTATGGAAACCTCCCCTAGTTTCCTCGGAAAATTGGGGAGGTTTCCATTAAAATATTTTAAAAAAATAAAGGGCCGTAATTAATAAAGGCGGATGTAATTAATAGGGGCATGTTTACACAACCGCCGAGGTGGCTATTAAAGAAGCACGTGGATCAAGGCAGATCCTGGAGGGCCCTTTGTTTTCGTATATGGAAACCTCCCCTAGTTTTCCAGGAAAGTTGGGGAGGTTTCCAGGGAAAGGAAACCTCCCCCTGTTTTCCAAAATGGAAACAAGTTTGCCTGGAAAGTTGGGGGAGGTTTCGTGGAAAGGTGGGAGGTTTCCAGAAAAATGAGGGAGGTTTCCATGGAAAGTTAGGGGAGGTTTCCACTGAAAGTGGGGAGGTTTCATGGAAAATTGGGGATCCAACCCAAATTGGTAAAGTGAAAAAACCATCTCGCCTTCATGATGGTCCCTCCCTCCTAGCTCTTTGTCAAAATTAGACCATCCACTAAGAGATTTCCATCCGACCAATACCTTCCCCTCATCCAGCAGGCACAATCAAATAGGCACAATCAAATAAACGATATCTTTTTGTTCATTCATATAGGATTCATTAGACACCAACAAAAAGCCAACATCGACCTACACTAACGTGATATTCCCGGGCTTCAACTGTATCAATCCAATAATATTGGTGTCAGCACCATTGCATGATAACCAAAATGGAGATTTATGACTATCCCCTTTGGCAATTTTCAGGTCAGGCCCAGAATAAGATGGCATATTTGTAAATAGTTCTCTCATCAATTGATATAAATAAAATCAGCATAATTAAGAAATTTTCTGATGGAATGGACAATCAAATAAACGATATCTTTTTGTTCATGCATATAGGATTTAGATTCAGTAGACACCAACAAAAAGCCAACATCGACCTACACTAACGCGGAGATTCCCTAAGCCAATCAGATCAATCCAATAATATTGGTGTCAAGACCATTGCATGATAACCAAAATGGAGATTTATGACTATCCCCAAAGATCTTTGGCAATTTTCAGGTCGGCCCGTAATAAGATGACATATTTGTAAATTGATATAATCAAAATCTCTTACTGATTGACTTGCTTAAAGATAATTAAGAGATTTCCTAATGGAATGGAAGTCTTCCAAATTCCTCTGTTCTAAAGCATAAAATTTTACAGGAGAAACACACTCAAATTCAAGCTCAAATAAAAACTTTACATGAATTCGAAAATAAAAAAGCATCTATAAAGCTTATTAACAGGCATTACAGAAAAGAGCTGTTCAGTGGTTATTATTGGCCTACAATATTTAAAGATTGTTATATCTTGCTATAAAATCTTGCCACAAGTGCCGATATTTGGCAAGAGGATCTTTTTTCGGTAAAAAACCCCATAATTTCCTCAGGACCTTTTCAAATATGGGGATTAGATTATATTGGTCCTATTAACCCCCCTTCTGCAGGGCAACATCAGCACATTATTGTAGCTACAGATTATTTTACCAAATGGGCAGAGGCAATTCCTTTAAGACAAGCTAATGCCATTACAACAGCAAAGTTCTTACATGAGTATATTTATTTGTGCACGGTTTGGTATTCCTCTACAATTACATTCTGATAGAGGTACCCCTTTTGTGAATGAAGTTATTGCTAATTTATTGACCATTCTTAAAGTCAAACATACCAAGAGTTCCTCCTACTATCCCCAAGGTAATGGCCAAGCGAAGCTACTAATAAAGTTTTGAAGGGTATTTTGCGTAAAACATTGGATGATAATCAAAGGGATTGCCATATCAAACTGGTGGATGCCTTATGGGCTTATAGAGTCACCATCAAAGCAGCAACCACCCATACTCCTTAACTTAGTTTATGGCATTGGAAGTAAATTTCCAGTGAGAGCTTGAGCTTCCATCTCTAAGGTTAGCTCATAAGTTGTGTTTGCCTTTTGAGTATGCCTTGCAGAAAGACCTGATGCCCTTTTGCATTTAGAAGAATTATAGAATGGAAGCTGAAAATGCTAATTTGCTTAAAAAAGCCAAGGATTTTTGCTTTCAAAGGCTGCTCATAAAATACAAAGGTACTTTCAAGGCTGGAGAATTAGTTAGAAGTGGAATAAATCAGGAAGATTACTAGTAAGTTTGAAAATCTTTGGGGGCCCTATGAGGTGTTGGAACTGCAGGCACCAATTCTTATTGGCTGAAGGAATTGACTTCGGGGATGCCACTTCTAAATCCTATCAACACTATTCACCCGAAAAGGCACGGGATCAACACATATGTTTGTCTCTTTTCATGCTCTAAGACCTAGACAAGTTAGAGTTAAAGTTATAATAGGTTGGATAGGTTGGATTAGATTTTACTTGTCTTAAATTTAGGACTAATGCTTTCATTAAGTTTATATTTGCAGATTAGCTAATATGAAGGATGAGCCATCAAACAGCTTAAAAACAGGGATTTTATTAATTGTCAAGTGTCATTTGCGGTGGAGCACCCTTTTCCATTTTCATTCATCGGTCTCATTGTGGTCTTGCCCTCCATTTAACCATGCTCGTTCGTTTTTATTTCCCTAAATGTGTACCCTGCAAATTCAGCTTCACCATCATAGCAGAGGAGTTCTGGATCAAGTTTAATGTGTTTGTATATGTTTCCGCACCACCATCTTTATTCATCTGCCACTTAATTCACCTTTATCCATTTAAACTTCTTATTCTTGTTCTCATTTAAAAAGAAAGCACTCACAATTTAGCTTCACCATCATAGCGAGTTGCATTTTTTAGTCAGAGCACACACTGTTTGTGAGATCCAATTCTGCACATCCACTTCATCTCCTCCTCCCATTTCCATCCCCACCATCTTACCATCACCTCACTTTGCATTTTCCTTTCCACACATTTTCTTGTTTTGTGAGATCCCCATTTATACTCTTTCTTCCATAGTCTCACTTGGACACTTTGGAGGTGAGAATTGTTGTAAGGGGACTGACCATTTCTTGTTGGTTAGGGATGTTGCCCCAAGGGGCGACATATAGTGATTGGTTTATTTGTTAGAAGGTTGGAAATTTCTAAGTCAAAGGAGGCTTGTGATCCAGCATTTGTATGAAGGGTCAAAGGGATGTTTATCTTCAGGAGGATCCAACTCTTATAAGAAATGCTCTATTTAGAATTCGAAAGGATGCTTATAAGGTTTTGTGAGTGGGTTGGAAGATACCTTTTGAAGATTGGAGCTGATTTGGAAGACCCATGATAAACTAGAATCTTTGCCCCCAAATTATTTATTTCCTTTACATTTCTCCATGCCTTCTCTCATTTTTTGCCCAGTTTATAAAACTCCACTCTCATCCCACATCACAAACTCATTTCTATTTCATATGCCCATCCCATTTTTTGCCTTTGCCTTTGAAAATAGAATTCTATGCAAAACCCTAGGTGAATAACCTAGGTATCATTCTAGCAAGGATGCTTATGCCGTTGTAGGATGCTCCCAACTTTTTTGGAGGGCATCTCAAAGATTCCTAGGAGATCCCCAAAAACCAAGGTTTATTTTCCCACTTAAACCATTGAAAATTGGTTTTTAAAGAGAGTCCAAAACCACTTTCGAAGGTACCAAGGATTCCTCCACGAACCAAAAGCTTAGAAAAATTCTTGAATGGCGGGGACCTCGTTTGCATGCCAAATTCCTCCCCGTCTCTTTTACCATTTTGCAGCCTCAGCTACCCAACAAACCTATAATCAAAAGCCTAAGATTAGGATTCATAAATTTGAAATACTCTTTGGGGTGATACGTTACCACCTGTGACTTTTTACAGAGCCTAGGCATCAAGTATGACGATACATCTTTGAGCATGATCAAGAGAGCGTTCTTGAAGTCCTACAGTGTTTCCACCAGTTCAATCTGAAGATTAGGCGGTAATGTTGGTATTATTATTGACCTCCTAAGCTGCCATTATTGATTGATATATGTTCCTAAGATTCTCATGCTTGTATTGCAACCATATCCGTGAAGAGAATTGATTTACCAGGTATTCAAGTCCTCTTGTCATGATCTTTAGTATTTTTCATCACGAATATTTTGTTAAAAAGTTTTATATATTTTCCTTGCGTATGACCATCGCACTTCATCTCCCAACTTATTTGCACGTGGTGCGAAATTCGAAAAATTTCATTTCAAACTCAGGTTACCATTTTTTTGCATTAAATGCGTCTAATTTGAAATTTGGGGTATCCACCTAAAAAAGTGCAAAAAATAGTTTAATTGATTCAAATCATGGTTGACAGCATGCACCTTTAGTATATAGCATCTTAGTTTTTGAATTTCCTCAAATTTCAACCTACAGCTCAAGTTATAAAACTCGAACTCGTTTTGAGTTTGGCCGGTATTGATAAAATTTGACCGAGATCAGTCTCTTACAAATTCCAGTTGTCAAAGAGATCACCATACTAAGCCTACAACTTTTACGGAACAAGTCCATGGGTCCTTCGGCCAGAAAATCAATGCGGATATGGGATCACGTATCGATTTGGTGGGGTCCAAATTCGGAATTGGGAAGGTGAGGAACTTCTTAACTGAGCTTTTCTTTGGAAGGTGCGTGACAGATTGATCACGCCAGTGATGGAGGTTCAACCCAACTCCAGAGTTGAATTCTTGTTGCGCTCTCACAGGGTTGGGGTCCAGCCGAGCATTACAGATATATTTTTATTTAAGCCTAACAATTTGATGCTCAACTTATTTGGAGCTTGACAATCTTTACACTTGAAGAGATCGCGCTGTAATCAACTTTCTTGCCATTTAGAAAACTGATGCATATGATAAATGTATTTAAAGGTCTACTTGCGCTCGATAAGAAGTACAATCTTCTTCAACCTTGATGACTTTGTCCAAGATTTCCACATGCAATGGTCGGCATTTAGAGAGGTTTGAGCGTTCCTCCTGGGCTTCAGGACCAATGATTTCCCTCTCCGAGATCCTTCTTCTCCTCTCCACAAAATGGTTGGAAGTGATGATGAGAAGGTTAACAACTTGATGCAGTATCTAGCCAGTTGTTGCTTGCCAGCACACTTTGAACATATAACATGCTATTCATAATCTAGTGGAAACCACAATGGTCTGAAATCATCCTCAGATCATGTATGGCTAGAAAGCACCATTCGTTAACAATAATGCAAGGCTACAATTCTTTTAAGATTAATGATTTTTTGGTGGGATCACGGCTAAAATATCTATATATGCTGGAGAATTAGGTGCTAAACGTAATGTTAAGCAACACATGTCTATGACTACGCCATTCTTGCTCCGCTCAAGTTTCATGGGTGTTGTTAGAAACTTCTCGGGGTCTGGTAGGCGGGGAAGTAGTGGTGAAGGTTGGTCTAGATTGTGTCAAAACCTAAAGTACAACAGGTTGGGCATGGCAGTTTCATTCTGAGTAAGGTTATGATCTCAAGATTGTTTAGGCTTCGTGGGATGATCTCTGGGTTACTGACATTACTTCAAGGCTCTTACCTAAGTATCGGATTTGAAAATTGAAGTCACGCTCTCAAACGCCTGTTCTTCCATGGAGTTTATTTTGCGCGAGTTGTGGCCTTATCATAATGCTTCTCGTTCTTAAAGAGTTGTTAAGACTGCTGGCATGATCTTGGTGGATCCCTCACGGTGAACAATCAGCACTTTGCTTCTACGGTGCACCCATTGACTCAAAGGCGTTGGAAAAGTCTTTGGAATCTTAACTAATGCGGTATGGTATGACTTCGAGGCGATTCTTCGACATGGGAGCTTTGGAGTTAAAGAAGTTTCCTGTGGGGCGATGGGATAAATTCTTTGGCAAAAAGTTCTTCACGCCTATGATACGCCTTACCCACCAAGAAGATGTACACGGCCCCACATGGTTTGTCATGAAGAGAAATTAAGGAGTGCAAACTTGTGAACTCATGTATCGGTTGTTGCTTGTCTTGATATTCCCTTTTCCGTCTAATAAGTGGTCTCTTCAACTTCCTCCTCATGCTGAAGGTGTGGTCTTGGGCATGGGACAACTACTTCATCCCTAAAAGTGGCAGTTCTTTGGTGGTGAGATTCTTCATAGGTGTCTGGCGGGTTAGTAATGCTGTCGCGGTTTGAATATCCAAATCGGTGTCGATATGCAAAGCGTGGATGCGAGACCATTGACGTACTTTTCATGTGAACACCTTACCAGTACGGAGGTATGGGGACTGTAGTTTGTTTTTTCCCTTTTCAGGTTTTCACTAACCGATCAACAAATGCTTTTTAGCAATTTACCCAAGTACACAGACGAGTTACAAGGCCGGGCTTTTCATCCCAGAAGCGAGGGATGGTTTTGCTTTGGACTATCACGGAAAAGGCGAAGATTGGTAATCTTCTAAAGATGCAAGATGTGTGGTCATCGTGTTCTCCAAGCTCAAAGGTTATATTGTAAAGTGACATCATTGTTCTTCCCTTGCCCTGCCAAAGTGATTGATTACGAGGTTTTTGGATGTTAACTCTTGTGGCGGGGTTTCGCCGATGGGTCATAAGCAGCCGGGAATTTTATTCTATAGCCTACGCATTTGTATTTGACTCTTTGATTGAACCAGAGTCTGGCGTCCAACACAAAAAAAGGTCAACCAACTATTATTAAGGTAAATGACGGTAGACTTAAAGTAAATGGCCAAAAGTTTCACTATTCTAGCCGGGCATTGAGCCGAATCAACGTAACAACCTTGACCAGCCAAATCGCACATAAACTTTCAGCCAGAAGCGAATTGTATTCTTCACAATATGCGTCCTTGTATCTGCGAGGATGGTTCATATACCATTCCGTGATTGGGGGACTCATACTTTCCAATCCGATCGCTAATCATGCTCATATCCGCGAGGGAATAACTAGGAAATAAAGTTTCGCCAACGATATATTCAGCATGCCCTAGCTTTGCAAATCCAGCTCTGAACCATTGGATTATATTTCCTTATTTTATCTCAACTTCTTTACCACCCAGCCTTTGACCTATAGGTTAACATAATTCTTAACCCTAATCATTTAAAATTTGGAATCACATGTAGAAATATCATGATCAAGCTCATCGGCCCTCACGCCCTTTGCTTCTCATAGGCACTTCCATTTTCAGCCACAACTTGTCATACCTTGTCATGCAGCCTTCGCTTATCAAACAACCTACATGGTTTGGAAACTTCACTATCTCCGGATCTGTTTAGCGGTTACTTGCACTTTTGCATCCAGCTTGCTTCTCATGGATATTTAAGTGACTTATAATCTTTGTGAATTTCCAACACTCCTCTTCGACATAAAGTCTGTCAATACATTCAATTGTATTTTCGGGCTTTAGTAAATATATACGCCGCCTTCGTTTGTATCAACATATTCATGGATTAGTCTCTTCTCGGTAGATCTGGTATAGAACGCTCAACTCAGTAATGTTTTGGATTCGTCATCTGAGGGGTTTTCACTATTTCAATACAGCTCACGACTATCATCCATATGTTTGTAGATTCTACTTGTTCACACTATAACTCCACAGCAATCTCCTTGGCCATACTATATCTCGGCAGCGGTCTGTGGTACATATTAAAACCACCTGGCGAGCTCGCCAGCCATGGCCAGTTGTTTTTACGTCTCAAAAATAGCTCTCACTACGGAATGGTGCATATCCACAGTGAACCTCCTTGTGTACCAAATCTCCTCCCCAATCGCATCATATAACGGTGATGACTAGGTTTTCTGCAAATGAAATGCCATGTCCTTGAGTTCCTTTTAGATACTTCAAGACTTCGTTTGGTACACTTCAATGTGTTCTCTGGTTGGATTGTGTGATTTATACTTCTAAAAAGAATGTTTCTTTGCATAAGCAATGTCGGGACGGTATTATTAGCCAAATATATGAGACATCAAATTAGAGCCAGGTGTTTTCCATTTACGA
>JAJEKV010000066.1:4983062-5161359 GCA_021234155.1 Isoetes taiwanensis | reverse complement strand
TCTACTTCGTTCAGTTACGTATTTAACTTCCAGATTCATTCAATGGTGCCTTTGAAGATGGGTGCTGAATTTATGGACTTTGAACATGATTTCCAACATGTCGAGTAATACAATTTAAATTTGTTACTTGGTTTATAAAACTAAGTGACATGCTTGCTAAAATTACAGGGAGGAAAATGGTGGAATCTCATTTGAGGATCTTTGAAGTTATAGATGTTGGCAATCATGGGGTTGGATCGACTCTCATAATACGGTGCTACAATAGAGTATTTGCATAGATAAATTTTCGTTAAGTATGGTTAAAATTGTTTCATCAATGTGGGTGCTACCAGACCATGCAGGGCTTACCAAACCAAAGAGAAATATGAAGCCTCTTTCAAAACCAGTAGAAATAAGGAGGATTCAAAGAAAGAAGAAATGGGTCTTTGATTTCCAGCTGCATGCGGAAAGGTGGAATTATAGGTTGCGCTGGGGTGGATACAGACTGAGATCTCTCAAGCCGAAATTAAACCTGATGAGAAACGTGTTAACAATTTGAAGTCTTTTGGTGGCTCCCTTAAGTGTTGAAACTTCTGATGTATGGAAGTAACTGCAATGACTTTCACGATCAATGGTGAAACTACTTTCCGTCTCTGCTTTTGCCAAACAAATGAATCTGAATAGGAAGATTGTAGCCTTAATAGGTTGCGATCAATAGAAGATTGGTAGAGCATGGTGGACCCATGGTCCATGTTCAAGAATACTAGATGCTTGACGGACTCTCTTTTTATGATGGAGAAACTAGTAGTTAACTTTTGGAGAGATAACACCGCAGTGTCTCCATGCAAGAGCTTATGTTATAAGGATTAGATTGGCTACAAAGTTCAAGATCATACATCCATTATACTTCTGGGGAGACTCGGGTTAGTTTGATTGCACATCTTTGGATGTTGTTACAATTCTTAACATGGTTTACTTTAGTGTACATGCGATTGCGGTTTCATCTTACCGGCATTCGGAGTATCCTAAGTTTGAGGTTTCTTTCTCGGTTTTCATGCCTTGAAACCCCTTATGTTAGGAATGACATCTTTGTTGTATACATCATATGAGGCAGTTTTATTGACTTGCAATTAACAAAGTAAGACATGATGAAAAGGAATTCATGGTCAAATTGTAAATGCGATGTGAAGTTGTGGTCACGGACCAACATCGCCAGCAAGGTCAAGAGATGAAAGTGAAGAATGGTATGCACATAGTGCCTAACTCTCAGGTAATAAGTGTGGACCTAGCAAGGTTTCGCCAACATACTTCAAAAGAAGAATTTCAAAAATGCGGTGGAGTGGAAGACATGACAAGGTACTAAGATTGTTGTTGTTTTATGCTTCATTGTCGTGTAGCTTTATTTTAATTTACATGTTGTTGTACATGTATATGAATGCGTAAGAAGAACGATGACAAAGAGGGCTTATAAAATTTGGAAAAACAGGTCACTAATTTGGTTTACAAGACCACAGAAGTCTTTCAGCGATATTTTCTAGAATGCGGAAAGTCTTTGAAGATTCTAAATTTCCACACAACTATGAGGGTAGATGGCCGAGGCCGGGCAATTCAAGGAGTGTTTGGAAACATTTCAAAGAGTACGTAGTTTCGATGATTGATTTCTTTGAAAATTACAGCTTTAAGATTCAACAAAATTCAAAATGCATTGGAGGAATGATCGATTACGTTTTAGTGCATATAACATCTACGGATAGCCGCCGCAAAGTGATGACCTAAATTGGATGAAGATGAGAAGAATCATCAAAGAAACTCACTTCATTTCGGGATGATGGGGAACATGACACTTTGTTTATGCAACATTGTTTGAGCAGGTCATGCGGCATTTTTGTCCGGCAAACAAATCCAAGTACAACAAACATATTGTTTTGGTCGGATGGATGTTCTGGCAGGTGGAGTAGAACACATTAGAATTATCAAAGTAGCGTCAATAACTTGGAATTGAGAAAGCATACAAAGATCCTTGGGGGCAAAGTTTGGTAGGAATGAAGTAGTTATTCTTTGGAAAATATTACAAGTTAATTAATGGTAAGCAGCATGAATTCCTAGAACATGAGCAGTCACGGTGTATCCTGACCATTTGGTTTTGGGTATTAATTTGATATGACCCGGATTGAGGAGGAACAACTGTTTGAGCTCCACGACATTTGTGCAGGATCCTTATTATAGATGACTTGCATCAAAGCACATGCATTTATGCTGAGGAAGTTTAGAGTCTAAAGGAAATGAGCTGAAAGGAAAGAAATCAAAAGCAAAAGCAGCAAAACCAAGATGTACTTTGTCGATTCAAAGTATAAATTGTAAATTGTAAAAAACAATGTAAAAATGGTGTGATTCTTTTAAACATTGTGAATATGTATTCGAGATCATGTGAAACATTAGAGATTGGTAAACATTTATTTGTCATGGTATGGATACAAATATTACATTGAATGAAACATGAAATATGAAATATGAATGAATAAGAAACATTGAAATATTGGGCAGAACATTGTCATATTGAATGAAACAGCCATGGTCATGTAGGATCATATTGAAGTTGTCACAATTGATCACATTTTACATAATACTCAAATTTGTTGATCAAACTAAGTTGTCATAATGAAATATGTAAACATGAATGAAACATGATTTGTTTAGTTTTGAAAGCTTATGATGTAGATGTGAAAAGAGGAACAAATTTAACTTAAGTGACAAAACTTGTATTCCTTATCACTTAGAATGTTTGAAATCCATATTGCTTTACTCTTGGGAGCAATTTGACCCCGAGGCCATTCATATCATGGATGTTTGAGAACCTGATCATATTGCTATAGCAGACAAATTTAATAGTAACCAAGAGCAAGGCTTGTGTTCATATCACTTGGGAATGTTTGAGCAATCCTTGTGCTATCAGGAAATATACAAAAACATGTCAAAACACTATGGAACAAAATTTGTTGCATGTATATACTTTCGAATATTTAAAAACAACTGGTAGATCTTGAATCGGGGATTACATTAAGATGATGGTTATCTACAAGCTGTGCTAAATTCAGTCTTACCTTTAAAAAAAAAGCAAGATAATTTTCCTCCCGAGTGTACCACTTGGAAGGTTTCTTGAGATGTCCTCGTGCACTGCTGAGACTTCATCGGTTTGGCTGGTCGGTCCTCGACAGCACCTCATCTTTTCTACATCTCACGGCGGCATCTTGATCTTCTATGGCATCTTAGATACAAAAGATTCAATATTAACTACAATTAAATTGAACATGGACTACTATTCAAATTTAAACAGACTTACCATTTCAGTGCTCAGGGCTTGTTTCTTGCGGTCTTCTTATGCGGTACATCCAGTCTTTGCCAGGTCTTCTTGTCGCAAGATTAATTTAAGAGTAATGTAACTTAAGAGTTATAATACAAAAGAAACTAAATGTGTACCTTTTATGGGAGATATGAGCAAATTTATCGAGTTCGACTTGTCAATGCTCATAATATAAATAAATTGAAATTAGCACAAAACAAAAACATTAGAAGATACAATGAGCAAAGAATACTTAGCAAGCAGTTTTGAGTCTTTCTTTGTGCTGGCCCTTGTCTTCCCTTTTCTTAAATTTTCAGTCCTTTACGCTAAAATCAATACTTGCGGTTTATTGTACAAAGTGGTCTTTATTATCAACTTCGTATACGCTTCTTATCTTGACCTTTGATAGCTAGTTGATTTCTTCTTTCATCTTCATAGTTAGAGTCCTCTTCGATACTTGATCTTTGAATTCTTTGAATCCAGGTTCACGCAAAATCTTGGAACATCCTCTGGCAAGGAACCACGGTGCATAGTTTTCGTACGATTAGAAAGCAAAGACATAGTATTTATGTCCACAGTGGTTTATTTAACAAATGGGTCATATTCTTGAGGAAACAAAGGCCACATGCGACATACATTACTCGTTTGCCCAGCAAAGGAGCAGAATAGACACCCATACCCAACTCCCATCGAGTTTGGTACTTTCACTATCTTTTCTTGCATGGCTGAAATATGTAGCCTTTGCATGCCGCCGCCATTGATGCCTCATAGGATCTTGTTTTCGTCGCTTCGGCCTAACGAAATTTCAGCATGCAGATATTCATTCTTCCCTTAGAATCTATTTGCGGAAATTCTTTGTCTCCAAAGCTCCTCGCATAACTTCTTCATCATTCTTTTAGTTTTGCAATAGCGATGTAACTATACGGAAAATCACCGTTCAAGGTCTTCTCTTGGACTTTTGGCAGGTATATTCTCATATACTAAGCGTGTGCGGCGATCACCGTGTTATTAATGGATTGCATTTGACAATATATGTTATAGGTGCAATGGGGTATTATAGAGAACAAATATTCTTGGTTAAAGTATGAACAAACTCGTAAAAACGTATTTAGTTCTTGGTTTAACGATTTGCATCAAACTACTCAAATTATATGTTCATAGCCCTCAGTAGATCCCATCATGGAGAACATAATCAAGAACTCTGGGATGTCCCCGGCGGCTCACGATTTAAAAGCTCATTTGAGATCTTGTGTACTATTTATATTTAATAGAAGTGCTCATAATCACCAACTTGACTAGGATTTTCAAGTTCCCAATGTACAAAGGGTGTATAGTGCCCATGATCCATCAATTGTGAGAGGTCGTAAGGCCAAAACATGAGAGCCTTGAATAAAACGCTTAGGTATGCACTATGTGAAAACGTTAGTCAAGGATCGACACTAACCTCCATTGTGAACCATGAAATCGCATTGGAGCCTTATTGAGGCATGGATAGTGAGTCTTTAATGGCGGCCCCAAATTTCCTTATTGGTTTTGTGCCCTTGAGAGAGACTACAGCCACAATTGCTGTGAAAGAATAGGCTTTGGAGAATATATACCATCTTACATGCATTGTCATACAGGATATGTTTATCCCTTCTTCAAATTAGTTCATGGGGTCGCATTACTTGGGAGTTGTCACAAAATGTCGCGATGACCAGCAATGCCCAGGAAAATCACAAAGCGCACATTTTATTACATAAGATTATCCTAAGCATTTTTACCCATTCGTCTTTGATCTTTGGCATGGTGGATTCTAAATAAAAGCACTGACTAACTTTCTCTATATTTTTCGGAGAAGGTTTAGGGATGGGTTCCATAGCCACATTCTTGTAGGAGGCCAGCCCAGTTCTTGTGGAAGTGCTTGAGGCCTGCCATGAAAAACAGGTTATGCGTCCATAGCCATAGCCGGGCTTGTTGTTTTCACACTTCATGTTTCGATTTGACAAGCGGTTAGAGCTTGTACGCTCCCACGGGCATATCATAGGATCAACAGCAATGAGTTCTATCCGCCGTTCTGCTTGTTGATTAGCAGGTAAAATGAGGGTTTTCAGGAAGAAATCTTGTTGGGGCCTAACCTTACAGTAAGTCGACATATTTGTCATGAGATGGAGAGTCGTCATAGCCAAAGTGCAGATGGTTCTTCTATTTCATGTGTTTACATTTGGGAGATGCAATTGCTATATTTTCTATTGTGCATATATTTCTTTTTATTCTGTCTTGAGGATTCAATTCTCTGAGAGAGCTAAAGCAAGAAAGGTTTATTGTGAAGTTAGAATATTTACTATGTTGTATGCTTGATGTAGCAAGAATGATTGGATTTATGTTTTAAATACCTCCTTACACAAATCAGACCAACTTGGGCTGTTGACCCCATCTTGATGCATAGGACAGATCAGGCTGTAGAATATTCTCTTTGGATATTGCATGGAATCTAATAGTCTAAAAGTTGGCCAAGAGACACACAAACAATAAAATACACTGACGATTAAATGTTGATGGATGGAGTTGATATATCATCTCAGGAATTATCGATAAGGTGAGAAGTATATTGTAATACTTGATTTGCATTTGACTTGAATCCTTTGTGGAAGGATTGGAGTTGTTTATAACGAAGATTGGATAAACCGAGGTTGTTAAGTCTGTGATATTGAATACAAAAGGATTGCATTAAATGATTTATTAGATGATTCATGGAACAAACATTCAATGGCATTAAAAGGACCCGACCAGCCCACATCAATTAGTGGCATTAGGAGACGGATGAGAACATCAATTGTCAATTGGTTTTGGTACATGTAGGGTTTATTTAATTTGTACGATGGAAGGGTAAATAATTACGGTGGTATTATATTATAACATGTAAAGATGTTGGTAAATTCGGATGTTAAAATGGGACCCACTCAATATGTCTTCATGTTCCATAACTGAATTGCATCTTCCTCCAATAATTTGGAGCCAGTTATGTCAACTTCTTGCATCAAAGCGGAGATATCCACTCTACTTCCCGCATGCCCCAGACACTTTCTCCCACATGGCAGAAAAGGCACGACTAATTTTAGTAAATCATACTTGGGATCATAGAGTTAAAGCGAAGCCGAAATGCTTGGAAGCATGTGATCCAGACATATTAGCCTCCCCGATCAATAAGAAATTATCAAAATATTTGCATGCCCTTTGTCGACATTCTCTGATGAGCGATTATCTCAAAACACAACTTCTTATTTTCTATTGGCAAGAAAAATCATCGAGAATCAAGGAACCTTTGCTTTGCTATCTTTGAGCTTGTTATTATGTCATATCCTAATGTTTAAACTGCGACTCATAAAATAAATTTAAAACTAATGGAGCCAGCAGTTAAAAGGGATGAATAAACCCATTGATATCCTTCCGGATAGCTTCTAGTGCATATCTAGCTACGAGATAATGCGAATATCCTAGATAAGTACAAGAACCAAAAACTTTATTTAAAAAGGAGAATGGAGCTGCACGGAGATCAATCAGCTATCTTAAGACATCTCAATATTTGGAGATTTAAGGCAATGGATTTTAAAATCCAAATATTAATAAATTTTGGAGAATAGAAGCAGCATACATTCTTTGGGTTTGAGAAGAATCCGGTTATTTTAAGTAATTATACTTATGGAATTATAAGAAGTTATATAGAAGTTAAAACCAAGCAAAAAAGCTTGGGAGCCCTTGTATGACCAGAACATTGCATATTGACTTCCTGATCCATAACAGTAAACAATGCAAATGATAATACTTCATTTTGTTTAATTCAAAAGAATACGACAATGGTCTTTTGCCAACTCTCTTTTGGAAATGTGGATGTCGGCTTGAGGAGTTAGCACACAGTTGCTAGCTACAATATCAAGTCAAAGGGCACATAAAATTCGACATGCACAACACATCCTTGAAGGCTAGCAAACATTCTTTGGCTCAAATTCTTACCTGCATAGCACCTACTCTGAGGCACAATTCGGTCGCGGTTTGAATGCTTAGACTAAAAATTAATTTACCTCTAGCAGCGGCCTCGGCCCATGAACAAATTACACCTATACACACACACAAATATGAAGTTGCAAGCACACATAGAAAATAAAAACTTAGTTTATGGCAAGTTCATCTCACGGTATTGCGACAAACATGGAGATAATACCAACACATTGGAATTACAAGCCCAAGCCCCGATTGACCTCACCCGGATGTAGAGCTTGAAATGGTTGCGCATGTCATCACCAGAAATATTACGCGCCAAGTGGGTGGCTTGGAGATTGACAAACTTAAAACTCATATGCGGTTGAACTACCATTTTGGCAAGACCAGGCAATTCTGAGGTGGCGAGCTAAAGACATCATTCTTAGCGGATCTTGACTAATCTAAGCACTTCATAAAGTGGTAATTCAAATGTAGGGGACATAGGGTTCTAGTCTTAATAATGGCCAAACCAAAGAAATCGTTATTGAGGGTGGCAATTGAGGTTACTGACAAGAGAGCACATATAGAGCTCCACAAAGCATACATGACAAAATTTCAGCCTACAATCACATGGCACTCAAAGCACGGTTCCATCCTTTCTTCAATGTGAATCCACCATTGGCCACATTTTGGCTTGTTAGAGAACTTGGTAAACAATGATATTGATCCAGTGATATAAAGATCGCTTTGGAGGAATATACAAAAATTTTGTGTCAAACATGCACCTTTGAGAATATAACAAACAACCAACCTTGAAATATCGAGAAAACAAAAGCTACGTCGTTATGCGATAATATATATACAGGTATGGTGTGATTTAAATAAAAACATGGAGTTTAGACTAAAGCATCCACAAAATTGAAAGTTTTCCGGGCATCGCTTTTGTAAATACCAAGAAATAAGGCGTGCAAATCAGATATACAAAAGACATAGAATAAAATCCTGCACGATTTTTGAATGGTTACCTACTCGGCCGCCGTGTTTTTCGTGTAGACTCTTCTATTTGTCCGATAAGTTGCAAGGAGGTTAGATGGTCTTTGAAGTTGCGATCCCGACCCTTGGCATCAAGATGAGATAGCAAGGCAGCTAATTGAGAACTGGGTTCGTGTTTTAGAGCACCTCCCACCTATAAGCGTGCGGTAGCAGGCTCAAGGGCGATGGTGCATAGAATAAGCAAATTATAGTGGGGCTTACAAACACATTTTAAAGCAAGTGGTGCACCTCTAGGGTGAGATGGTGGGTAGCTAGTGATGTTCCATTGGGAGAAAAATTTATTAAAGCCTTAAACTGTCCACCGGTCTCAGTCTGGTAATGACCTAAGCGAGAAAAGCGGATGGTAAGTGGGTGCTATGAGAATACAAATGGAAATATCAGCGGTAAGCAAAGCACCTGTTATGTTTTCATGTTCGCGAGGAGAGGCGGAAACCAGCACGACACAGGCTAACTGATGAATGTGTGTCCTAGCGAGGTTTACAGAGGCAAGATCGACATAGATTCGTATAGAAAAAATAACTCTGGACATGCAACTTGCAGTGCCATTACTTTCTATCCATTACCTTCAAAGATCGCTCAAGATTTCCCAAAAATCCTGGAGAAACAATGACCTGCAGTTTTCCTATCAAAAACAGCGAGAAGCATTTTCTAAACACTCTTGCGTAGCAGACATGTAATTTGGGTGCATTACTTTGCATCCATTTACCTTAGAAGAGGCTGGCGCTATCCCGGTGCTCAAGTCCAGGAGGACTGGGGTGGGGCTAAGATGAGAGAGCAAAAATTTGACTTGCAGTGAGTGAGAAATTCGTATGAAAGAGGGATAGTTTGTGTCAAACTTTCTTTCCCATCCGTGGCCAGTTCAAAGTGGCATTGAAGATTGAACCAGCTGTCATAGGGAGCGCCAGGCGTGCACATGCGTTCGCGCGAGCAACATCATCCCAAACCCAACATCATCCCATTTTAATAAGAAAGATACCAGCATTATTGAAATTGCAATAGGAGAAATCATACCTTTCGTTTTCAAGAATAGACAAAAGAACTGAAATAAGGAGCATATGAAACATCAAATACCCTTCCGATGTTCCACTGGAGACATACCCGCCCAAAAAACTGGTAAAGCTTCAAATAAGGTCATGAGAAAAGAGCAAATGGAACTTACATGTTAGTGTTAGTGTTAGTGTTTGCTGAAGTTGCGGTGCCGTTGTGGTGTTACATAGCCCTTGTTTCCTAATTGAGTATCTAAACAAAAATATAGATGACTCGGTTTTGTGAGAAAATGTCAGATCAAGGAGCAAATACGTGGATGAACACACAATTCCGCATTCTTATATTACATCGGTCTGGAGAATTTGCCCGTTGCACATCCATAAACTCATCAAGGGCCAAGCTAATTTCCAAGAAATGTAGCGAGATAGAAACTTTCAAACAAAACTTGGTGGAAAATAAACATGCCGTAACCTCTACTTGGTAATGCCAATATACCTAAAACTGTTGACTGACCTGCTATCAGGTCACGGGTTTAGCAAGTGGAATATGGCAGAGATAATGAAAGGATGATTGATCATTTTCTAGTTTCGAAGATTAGGCTCTTGTACTCACTACATGTTGAGTTCATTTAGGCTGATGGAAATGCTCAATTCTCATGCAATCTAGCCATAAAGGAGTTATATATGAAGAAGAAAGAAACTTAGGTATATGTAAAGTTAGATTCGACTTCTTACCAATATACTGTATCTAAATTAGCAACTTCCATTTGCATTTTAAGTGTTAGGTCTTCCTAAATAAAGATCTTGAGCATATGATAGTGCTCACGGCAGAGGCTTACCAAACACGGCTGAAATCGCCATTGGCCCAGGTTGCCCACGACAAAATCACGCGGTTGTCGAGAAAGATTGAGCGGATTGGCGGTAACGGTAAGAACTGGGGCTTCTTAGTTTACTGCCAGTTTGCGCTATCTGATACAAACCATGTCTGATCACCCGACCCGCTCAAGCTTGAGCACCAAAAATCGTCAAAGCTCAACCTTGGCGTAACAAGTAAGAGATCTTGAGCGCCGCCGTCTGAGGCCAGGAGCGGAGTGGTCGTGTGCACCATCCCAAATGTCGCAGCATTCAAACCTCGTTAGTTCACTTTCGCCCATCAATCACTTGTCGTCCACTAGAAAACGCAAAGTTAAAGACGCCGCATGCGGCGTAAGATCATGGCCGTTCACGCGGCAGGAACCCGGCTCCCAAAATAAAGATATGTAGCAGGCTCAATGAATGACAATTGGAATACCATGATAGAATAGTAGGTGCAGGTGCGCACAATGTCTAAGTGTTGGTGTTTACCCTGACATTGCAGTATCTACTTTGTTAATTTGGAAGTTCCGGCATAGTAGAAATGTTTTAGTTTTAAGGATGATTTCTAAGGTTGTAAAAGGTTTAACGGCTAGGAAAAATTGATGTTCAAAATCCAAGGTTGCATGACTTTTTCTATGATTTTAGACTTTGTTTTCGAGCTTATTTATATCTTTGTATAAAGGAAATGGCCAGCCAGTTCGTATGGCCAAGCCGGGCCCGGGCAGACTGGAATCTTCAATATCGACTCGACTCTTGTCAGGGCCGGTTAGAGCTGCATTTCAGCCATTGATACATTGCTGCGTGGGCGATGCGGAAAATGTTCTTTGTCACAGTCTTGACAAGGCCCGGAACAAGATTGATGTCGTTTGACCAGCAATAACGCCGATCCACAAAAGAAATACTGACCGTGTAACATTGGCGGATAAGGCTGAATCTTGACTAACCGTCGCTTTCATACCGACCTGTTCGATGGGTCGAAGGGTTCCGTTATTGGTTTTGTGGAAGTTCTTGGCATGATTTGTGCAAATCCCACCTTTGCTTGCTGTGTGCATCAAATCCGCGAGGGCTGGGTTTGAAACTTTTGGGCCCCATCTTGGTTTCTTGCAGTGATTGGGCCTCGGGTGCCCACCTGCATCGTTGATGCAAGAATTTTTTGTTTTCGGCATGTAATACCATGGCCGGAAACATTTTGTTCCTCTTAAGTTCATTTTGGGTTTGAAGTGGGCCAGCTGCCTTGAGGTTGTTGGACATTGAATTGGATTCTGACCGGCTAGAGCATTTTGAAGTATATTTAAGCCAAACCGTGAAAATCTAGAATAGATCCGGCTCCAGGTCTTAGTTCTATGCGCCGCCGGGTCTATGCAGTTCTATGACTTCATAAATTTTTTAAGATTGATCTCTATTTGTTTTCGGTGGAATTGATTTTGTAGAAGGCTCAATTTTGCGAGCTTGCTTGGTGGCAGCAGCTCATCTTTGGAATAATTAGCAAGCGAGGTGCCAGGTAGCACATATTGTTCAATTCTGCATTCACAAAAGAACACAATTTGTTCCCATTCTTTACTTTTATTTGGGCTCGAGTTCATGCAATTTTTGGCAACAAATTATGGGCAGTACACCATCTTTGCCTTAGGTGGCAACTTATTTTCACGTGTAACCGGCTTTGGCAATCTCAATCCATCAAACATAAGCTATTTGATCATGTGGGCATGTTTTGAATCCATATCTTTATTTCCTAATTGGTGCCATTCTATAGCAGGGAGCGACAAGGCAAATGGAATCTTAGAAATGTGCATAAAACGATCTGCGTATGCTTCTTTGGTATGCATGAATAGAGTGCAATATCACATGTCTAGCCATTTTATAAAACATACATATGTGGTGGATGTTTTAAGATCTATTTCTTCTTCTAGAGTTATGAAATAAAAGCGACTCCTTTGAGATATTTGGTATGCCTAAAATGTTGCCAGGCTTCTAATGCGAGGCAGCCCAAAATCTCCAGTCCCACCTTCGCCATATCTGCGATCATAAGGTATTATGTCCCTTTCTTTAATTTTTGTTATACACGATCCGGCCTCAAGGTCAACATTTTCCACCTTCAGTTTAACTTATGGGTGCAGCTGTCTTCAACATATTAGAAAGCAAGTGTCGAGCTTGTCCTGCAATTTGGTTTTGTATCGGGTTGCTTCCATCCAATTGCTAAAATAGTCTGCGAGACATCGAGGCAAATCCTTGGAGCGTCTTTGTTGATGTATCCACACATGGTAAGTCCAGCCTGTTATTTGTTGGTGGGAACCTTCCTTCGACTTCATCATAAGCACTTGGGTTGATGGTAAAACAACTGAATTGCCCATGATCCATTTATTTGTTTGTATTCATTGTTTCTCACATGTATTGTTTCTTCATGGTTAATAATGAAACTATTGCCAGTATCTAGATCAGGACTTGCGGTCCTGGTATAGGGATGGGCGTGCTTGCATTTTATCTGATAGATTCGAACATGCAGGAAGTTATTTCCTCTATCTTTCATACTTTCTTCTTCATATTTCTGTAGATACTCCAGGTACTTTTATCCGCTTTTACTCTTGCCAGAAGTTTGTATTGAAAGTATAATAAGCAGAGATATTTTGTTTGTCATTCAAATATGCGATTCAGGAGTTCAAATACATTTCATTGAGATGTTCCGTGCATGTATCTTAGATTATTAGCATGGCTCAAATCCGTGGAAACTTTCCATCATTATCTTGCTTTCAGGAAAATCTCCTAAACTTCCCCATTACTTAGACCGGAAGTGCGCGAAGGGACCCTGAATTCTGGTGGCAACAAATTAATAGCAGGTCTTGATTTGATATCAATTTCCACGAAGACAAAATTTGGACCTCTTTATATTTGGATTTGTTGTTTTGTTGTGGAATACTCCTGCGATCTTATGTTCTTGAATCTTAAATAGCATGATGCATTGGCATGGAATAAGTGTGATTATGTTGCTAAATAATTGGGTCTATTTCTCAACAAAGTAGGAACTAACGGATAGACCTGATGATTCTTTCTTGCGGTGCATTAGCAAATATCTAGCATAATAACAGTTTCTTTTATATTTTTGTCGTTCCTAAAGGTTTTCCATGATTTCATGGATTGTATTTGATGGGGTATGCTAATTAGTATATCTGGGTGCAGCAAACTAATTTTGAGTGCCTAATTCAATGGTTTAGACCCATATAGCCATATATTCTTTATTATATTGTTATACATTTTTTCTTTGTAGCTATCATATTCTTAGACGTACAAGCCTCAAAATAACCATTTTGGGGTTATGTGTTGGGAACAATGACTGTAGGCATCCAGCACGGCGGCTGGCTGAGCCTCATCAACATTCGAGCATCGATTTGTCTCGGAAGAAACGCACAAACTGCAGTTGAACACTGAGGATCTCCATTCAGCTAACTTCCAAACTATACAACCAAACTCCTTCTTGTGAGATCAGACTCGGCCAGTGTTTTTGGCCCATGATGGGCTAAGTTAGTTCAGTCGGAGGGTATTCTTTGTTTACGTGCTTTCTATGGTTTCTCCCATGACTCTATGACGTTGTGGGGTCGTGGTGCGGACTGGACCCAATTTTAGCAAGGCGATATGTCTGGGCAGCATAGTCACCGAGATAGTTTCAGCACAACGTTTTCTTCACATATGGTTATAGCGGACTGGGAGTCGGTGAATGCACTTGAGATGATTACCTATCCAAATCGGCCCTTTGAAGTATTTGTTGGAATTCTTCTCTTGCAAGGATCTTTGCCGTCACGGCCTCGATAATTTGGGGCTGTAAAGCGAAGTATTCGCCGGGTTGGTTGCATTTCTTCTCCAGTAATTTCGGTTGCATTTTGCTTTCTTCATCGGCGTCTTGTATCTTGGTGTTTGGATTTGGGTTTCGCGGATACCAAAGGCGGTGACTGATTTCAGTATCTTAGACTTTCTTCCAGCTCATTTTCTCATGGGCTTGGGCAATTTGCTTGATCTTTACTTTGGGTGCATTACGTATGAAGGAACTTTTGTGGCTTGTCAAGGCTAGTGGCGGAGAGTGTTGTGGCGGGCAGGCTGAGTGAGGCGAGGAGATGGAGGTTGAAATCCAATCCCTATCCACATGTACACATCATCATAGCAGTCTTTGAAATGATGGTAATAAATTTTTATTGCAACTTTAGGAAGAGCATAGGGCATGCGTGGAAACAAGTTTGCGGCACTTCCACTAATCGACGACCACTCCCCGATTCTTGTCCCAGTATATGATTTTGATTGTTTTGACTCCTTTACATACCTTTGTTCTTTCTATACAAAACTCCAAATTAATTGTCATCGGATGCTAATTCCTGCTTATGTTTTGTCATCTAGAAATTACTTTGAAATATTAGAATTGTATATGATCCTTTGAGTTGGCTCATCGAGGGCTTGTGAATAGTCTCTACTTCGTTGGTTAAATTTTTGAAAGGAAGCTTGAGAGTGAAGGTCGATATCTTTAGATCCGGATCTTGTTGAGCGTCATTGCATAATGCTGGGCTTCAATCAAGCCGGTATCTCTTGTATTTTAGAGCGTTTTGATCTGCATCATTTGTTTCTTAATGCCTATATCATTCATACACTTTACAAGGCATGTTGTTGAATAATCCCTAGTTGATGCGGGGCCATATGGTGCGTGTTAGCATCGGCGATTGAAATTACTGCTGGAAAAAGCCTACCGTTTTTGTGATCCCTTGTGTTTTCATTTTGAAATGGCGTTGCGATATGATGAGAATACATAGGTTTCTTGAGAGTTTAACAAACTTTGTGAGGATGGGATTCTTGGATGATGCATTAGAAGCCAGCGAGTTATCTGTGACAAGGAATTGTTATGACAAGCGGTACTCCTTCTCTGGTGAGGCGAAACCTTTAGAATCTACGGTAGAGACTCCGGGTCTCTTATTCTTCACGGGTTGGATAAATTTACATTCTGGCGATCATCTCATGGATTTTTCTTGCCATAGAGTTTATATAGGCTAATTGGGCGTTTGATGCAATGAAACAAACTTCATACACATGGAAACGATCATTCAACAAATTGCTAATTTGAAATGTTGTGACTCTTTGACTTGTACCCGCAGAATGCACATGGAAATAAGAACTGATGTATATACATCGTTGCTGTGGCACAATCTTGTGATGAAAATTGATATTTCATGGAAGGATTATACAGGGGCATTGTTAACAAACTCCAATTGGATGATGTGATGGGGAGCACCCTCATCCATATGCTTATGCTATGTCGCGAACTCTTAGGAGATGCATGCCAAAGGCCAACGTACGGCATGCTCAGTGCGGGATATTTTATTGAGATCCTTTGATCAATGTTTACAATAAATTCATTCATGTTTTACTGGAAGTATATGCAGGGATGGCACATCGATGCTATGGACTAGATTGGATGGCCATTTTGTCCATTTCAATGTTTCTAACTTTATGAAAACATTGTCATATACTCCGAGATAGATAGTCACATTTGCAACAAACTATTTCAGCTAAAATGCATTGTATTAAATAAAAATCGTGTCATGATGTTTAATACAATCTCTTGAATTAATAATTAATATTCGCCCTTAAAGTTTCTATTTTCTTTTGGGCAGAAGGGTCAAAATTTATATAGCGATCAATACATAATTACCATTAACATTAATAACACAAACCATTGCATTCTCAATGCATTTAAATTAAAATCCTTAAACCCCTTTGGTTTGGGTTGCACTTATTCACGGGGGCTGGCGTGGGGCGTGAGCCCCTCGCAATTGTATTATTTTGCAGAATCAACACCATATAGTATTAGCTTGAAATCTTATAGTATTTTGCGAATCTTGTTATCGTTATAGCAAATTTTGTACTTACATACCCACAAGCCTTACTAAATACGGTTTTAGATTAAAGACTAAGGGGTGAATATGCCTATCACTTTGACTCTAGATTGCCAGATCACCCAAGTGTGTATGGCAACCACTCGGTTGAGAATAGGTATCGGAGAGATGTGGGCGATGGAATAACTTTCTAGCCACTTGGCAACAAAAGGATGATTCCTCCGGCTAATACGACTTTGAAGGTCAAGCCCAGGATATAATTCCAATTTCTTATTGTGCATGAATCACACAGCTTACCAAATACATGCCTTGGTGTCTTTACATCATTTCTTTAGTGAACATGCCATTGGATGTTAAGTATTTTTGTAGATACCATGGGGACTTAAAATCTCATGGAGGACTGACCTTATAGGCTCTCATAGGAAATGCGATTATCACCTCTTGGTGCAGCAGTGGTATGGTTATTCGGTAGTGATGCTTAATGAACACATCAAACTTGGTGTGACATAGGGGAATTGCTTCCAACGGGCATCTTCATGCCACATTTTATCTAAATTCTTCCTCGACCTCACTTAGTGTAAGCTTTATACCTTTAGTTCATCTTCTTATATTCTCGGGATGGAAACGATCGGTGTATTTCATTATTATACTTTGAGCTGGTTCATCTTTACAAAGTTCGGTGGGTTTTGAACTTCGTTTAGTTCTAGAGTGGTTTTGGAAACCACAGTCTCCTTTATCACAGGTGACATTATGTTCTCCATCACATGATCATACAATTACTTTTCCACTTTGACTTTGGTGGTTTGTGGTTTGCAGCTCCTCACGATCTGGCATTTTCTTTAGAGATGCTCCTTGACCAAAAGTATGATTAATTGTCTTTGCATCTTGCATTTTGATAAAGTAGGATGTCGTGGGGAACATGGCGGAGAGGGGCAGCTTGATGAAGCCCGGAAGATCTGTGGATATGGATCAGGAGAATATACATCCTGCACGTTCAACATTATGTCTCATGAAGACTTTCAGATTCTTATATTCTAGATGTCTTAAGCCTGAATCTTCGGTGCTGCTCATTCAATTTTTCTCATGGTATACAATAAACAAGGCTTTATCGATATCTACAATAGAAAGATTTATTGTGACATATACTAAACTGTTGTTGCTTTCCTGCATGTACTTGGTTTCTCTATGGCGGTGTTGATTGCGAAGATGAAGATGCATTCATGTCTAGCAATTCTTTCTAATCATGTGTTTTCTCGACAGATTGCATAATACAAAGAACTTACCACAACAAGACAGTAAAATCAAACTATATTTGTATCTTAATTTTTGAGTTCAGGTCCTCTTTCATTGCTCCTGCATGTTGCGATAAAGAGGCATCGAGGAGGTTTCTCATGGCATGTAACAATTTCGATTTGACCACCTTGGTTGGAGCAGCTTCCCTCAATTGTTCTCTAAGGGATAAGATTGGAAATTGTATTTATTTAGAGTGCCGATCATACAGGCCGGGAGATAATATTATTGTTAGATGTTACCAATGCTTGGCATCAGATCTATTTGTGAAGATATCCAAGAGATCCAAATTGAAATTTTGATGCTCGGACTAATCTCGAGCTATGACAGGTGTGTCTTAATTTGTCGCGGTATCATTCCTTTTTAACAACCATGGCTGATTGTGTCAACAACCCCATCAGGCCAAATAATATCGGACAAACAAGGGACTCAAAGGAGTTCATCACCTTAGTTTAGTTATTTAGATCGAGATGTATCATACTTTAAATTATTCATTCCTTTGGTTTAAAAGTGAACAGCAAACCCCAACAATGCAGGGGTTATTCTGGCCTATATGATATAGCTTCTAGAGCTAGATTTGTGACATTTCCCCAATCATTAGAAGGGAGACTATTCGTTTGCTTCTGACTGAATGATTCATATTTTCAATTCTTTAGATTGTGGTGTATGAGACATCCATGGTATATATCTTCCTATTTGATTTCCTTGGCTTGCATTTGAACATGACCCGGCCCTTGTCTTGGCATTTCTATGGTGGTACTTTCTGCTGATTATATATGTATTTCTACTCGACATCCATAGTCTCCTGTTGTATAATACCGTAGTCTCCTCTGTTTTCCGTTTAAAACAAGTTGTCGTCAAATCTCTACACATTGCATGCAAATATGAGGAAGTTCAATATTGTCATATTATGGCACAATAGTCTCTCTTTGTTTGGGGCTTCAAAACAGCAGTTGGTGCAAGTCGCATCGAAGCGGTCACAGCCTGGGTAAATTAGTGCGCCGAGGTCTTTGACACATTCATATAATCAATTTCATAACAAATCCGCCTTTTTGTTCCTTATATTTGGTAGACAATGTACCAGGGTGACCCACTGGGTGGTGGATGGACTAAGTTTAAAATGTTTCTTTTCTGCTGGGATAATTTCCATGTTTATAAATGTTTGAAAGGTCCCCATCAGGCTTTGTGATGTTATAATTCATATACTTTCAACAGTGTTTATTATAGTCTGTCCTACCTGCTTGAGGGCATGTTTTATCTAACAGACTGCAAACACTTTTAGCCAGAGATGTGGATGCTTCCGTTTTGGCTAGAACTGACTTTTAGCGATTGCTATTTCCAAAAGAATTCAGTCTATTTTGCCAATTAGCCAGGCACATGTATCCGGGCTCTCCACCATGGACTGTTTCTCAACTATTGGCTTTACATTTGTACATCCGCCAGCATATTCCATTCTCTATTTACTTAATCACTATAGAAACCAATGCTGATATACACATCTATATTTCACTCAAATCCAATAGAGACTTGACCATAATAGACATTGTGCCTAGGATTACTAACTAAATATATCTTCTATAATAAAACTACATTCAGGCTACTTCAAAGTCTCCATTTTCGCTTGCCCTTCTAGTTTGTAAGTGATCTACATGTCTTAGCTACATTGCTTGCCTCGTGGCTCAGCCCTAACAGTGATTCCAGGGTGGGTCCATTTTGTTTTACAAGGAAACTACAATACTAATTCACAACATGCTAACTTTTATTAAGACCCGCCAGAATGCCCCTAACGTATGGGTTTTAGAAGACATTTTGTCAGGGGGCATTTGTGATTTTAGAAGTCAGGGGTAGGGGTGTTTGTGGTTTATTACAAGGGTTCTTTGGGTCTTACACACAACCCTATTTACATCAATATAGTACACACCTAGCATCAAGCTTTTGGCTCCATGTGTTTCGTTTCTCCTACAACTTCATCATTGCGCACCACAGCGGGGCCAACATGCGGCAGCGCCCTGGTCCTGTGTAATGAGCCCTTTCTTTGGGGTGCATGACCATGGTTTTACCATCAGTCCTTTCCACTGGTTCACCTCGCCATGGTTTTGGCATAATTTGCAGACGATCCCTGTTTTAACTTTGTCGAGCAAGAAGGCATTTAAATATTAAATCAACCGTTGGGCATGGAACGCTAATATTAAGGTTGGGTGGAAACATCTCTCATTGGATGGAGCCGAAAAGCCAATGAAGTGGAGGATAGCTATGGTAGGGTATCAGCTGATTTGCCCTCCAGGGCAATCGGGTGCGGGTCTGGAAGGACATGAAGGCTGATGAATGGGCCGAGATCCCCATTTGACTGTTGTATCCGATGAACCATTCAATGACCATTCCAATGACCTATAAAATCTGTTTACATTTCCATCGGAGGGCACAATTTTGCTTAGAGGAAACTTTTGTTGAAACGTTTATATGATTGCTCTTGCATCCATGCAAGGTCTTAGGAGGGCTTGAGCAGGTGGGGCATCGGGGATTAGAGTTAGAGAAGCGGAAGGTGTAGATTGCACTTTAGCTAGTAGGCCAAGATCCATTTCACTTCTCTGCAAAACTACACAAAACTATATTTCTAAAAATGAAACCAGGAATTATAATTCTAAAAATAGAATGGGCATTGGTGACTAATATATAGTGTATGTTTAGGAAAGGATTCAAATACATGTAAAGCACATAATGCTCTCTGGGTGCATGTTTTTGTGGGCGCCGAGGCCGGATTCGGCCACTGAATAGGAGTCGTTCGGCGGAAGTCCTCCTAGGCAGAGCCGGGATTACCGGGTTTCCTCGGCCCGCGCTCCCTCGTCCACACCGGGCCACCTGCTGTTTTAGAGACATCCTCTGAATCACCCACAATGTGAGCCAGGGGTGCTTTCGGATAATCGTGGTCCAGTGCTCAGGGAAAAGAGCTGCCAAGAATAACTTTTCTATCACACTTTTGAGTTTTAAATTTCAAAGAGACCCTATCACCGGTTTCAAAACTCGTCGCCGACTTCTGGTTTTGCAAAGTTCTCGTGTTGCTTTTATCCACTTTAAGTGCTTCAGTTATACAATCTTTAGCCCTAATTCAAATTTTCAGGCCACTTGTGTTTCCATGCTTTGTGATTTCGAGATGACACCACTCAAGGATAGCTAAAGTCTCTCATTCATATACATATCTGACATTTTCCAATGGTAGGTGGTGCGTTATACTTCAATCGCCGGATGGATGTTTCATGTTAACTGGAAATAAAAAGAGGGTAGGATTATGCGATAAAATCAGGTGTATCAAATTCATACTTTGATTGCTGGTGGCTTTACCTGCGGACAATGCAATTGTTGGTATTTGGAACTTTTGTGCCGTTATGTTAAAAGATTTGGCGGCGGTGTTGGGATGGGAGTGGTTTGTTCGACTAGGTTTTAAATTATAATCTGGATAAAACTGGACTGAAGATCAGAGCTGGCTCAATTTCCATTTCAGACTTTGGTGAATTCTTCCAGCGAAGTCTGGCTCCTCAGCTGTCTCGATCACCCTCCATTTTACCGGACATGGGGCTATTGAGAAGCTCCAGTTTTGGTTCAGGTTATGGGTTCAGGCTTGGCTTTGATTGGTGCATAGGAACCAGTATACAGTGACGGATCAATGACCTCTCCGGGGTTATGAGGAGACTCGGGCCCGGTTCAGGGCCAGCCTCCTTGTCATTATCAAATGTTCCTGAAATGTTACAGGAGGGATAAGTAGATTCGGACTTCAGTTGGGCTTGGAGGGGCTTCAAGCTGAATTTGAGTTTAGAAGGCAATTGGGTGTGGACAATGAATGAACCTGATTGCATCTTGTTCATATTTGAATTTGGTTGTGTAGCTTGGCATCATGAGGAAGGAAGTTAGATGATTGCTCCGGTGTCACGCCGTCGTAAGCCCAAAACTAGAGCTGAAACAAACTATACTAATGCTTAGGGTGCCGTTCGTCTCGATCATGAACTACAACATGCTTGGTTTATGCAAGTGTTTGTTGGTTTTGAATATCAATTAAGATATGATTTTTGTTTATACTCATTTTATGTATGAGCGGATCATGTTAGCTATAGTTAGAGTTTTTGGCTCTTTGAACCATATAAGAAACTACTTGAACCATGGCGACATATTTATTCCTAGACGATGGCTTGCTCCATCATCTTCAAACTTTGATAATGTAAGATAACTGATAAACCCAAGAAACTTTGTCTGAAACAATATCCTAGCGAAATCAGGTTGAAGAACAGAAGAACTTATGGTATAAGGTGATATTTTTCTGGTCACAGCCAGGACCTTAGAACTGGTCTGAACTGCAAGGTTTATAAAGGTTATATACGAAGGATCCAGCAAAGTAAAGCCCACACATAATACTTCATTTCCTCAACGTATACATGCATTTGCTATTAGCATGGATCCTTCTAACAAATTTGGGTGCTTTATTCACAAAGGAGGACCTGCACACACACAGAAACATATCAAAGCGCTTGCTGTAGCTTGTTACCATTCTTTAATATATTCTTGGAGTTCTTTAAAAACATATCAAAGCTGCGTCTTATCTCCTAACAATCTTTAACAATATAGCTAAACTCGGATGGGCATCACGAGATACAGATTCATACTCCTTAGAATGTAATTGATTTGGTGACTACACATTTCATACAATTGGGTATAACCTTCTATTTCTATTTAATTAATACAAATCTTTCTATTTTGCAAATCTTATCCATCACCATGTCACATTATGATTATAAATAAGCTTTGTTGGGACCTTGAGAAAATGTTGCTAAGCAAGTTTAAGGCATGATTGTACATATCGATTAGATAGGAGAATCTGTAGTTCAAGGACCTGTATGGTGGGTTATTTTCAAAGGTTGTTGCCAAATTAACTTGAAACATGTGAGCTTGTCAACATTGATGCATTGGATAAATGATCTTGGAAGGTTTTGTGTGGGAGATGAAGGTCCATCTACTTGTGAGTTACCACATGGATGGATCTGATGATGGAATGATACTCCATTTTATTATCCATAGTGATGGCGACGCATATAAATTAAATCCAAAATATAAATGTTTAGAATGCTTAGAAGTTCAAAAACTCCAAAACAATAATGTAGAGATTAATACATTTACATGCCTTCTACATGGCATAGATGATTTCAATATTAGCCGAAACATATTTCGGGACATTGCTTGAAGTGGTTTGAAGATCATTGTAACATCATCTCTATACAAACGCCAGGCCAGCAGCTCCATGTCTGGGATTGCCATTCACCCCAAGCCTCTACAGCCAACTATCATGTTCTATAGGATCCTACATTCAAGGGTGGTCATGAAATGGTGAATAACAAATGAGGTAATAATTCAATAGGAAGAAAAACGTTGGAGAGACAATTTCAAGTAAGACGCCTCTATAATTTGATAATTTTAGACTCACACACTTTGGTTATTCCCAAAGTTCTTTGGTAGTTTCTCTAAGCACGTGCCTGGTTGCACTTCTCCAAAATGGATGCACACGATGACTTTCCTGCGCATTAAAATGATGGATGATTGATTGTTTTAGCAATTCGTGCTTGTGTTACCTCATTTCGTCCTTTTTAGTTGACCAAATCCATATATGTATGATGACTCATGAGAGAATGAGATTGTGCATGTCATAATTAAATTAAATTAAATAATGTGCACTTTTCATAGAATTTCCAAACGTGATATGAACATTGAATTAAAGATTGAAAACAAAGAGAAATACATCTTTCAATATGATATGCTACAACAAAGAAAAATACATCTTTCAAAATTATAGTGAGGGAACATATGCAACCATACAACCAAAGCATGGATTTTGGTCGTCTATTTGGACTTATAAATACCTGACCTAGTAACCACAATTATCTTATCTGGAATCCTGACCTGTCCAACTTTTTGTTTCCAACTGCAAGAAAAACATAATTGCCTTTGCTGCGATCATGGGTTGGATGCATAAAATCGTAAAATTGGATGTGCTGACCCTTTAAAACATAAAGCGGGCACAAAGTACACTAGAAAGTCAGCATGAGAGAATAGATTGCAATTAGCGAAGAATAAATTGCAAAGGATAATTTACAACAACATGGTATTATTATTTAATGACAACCGTTTCTTTTAACATTTCTCAAAATTTAAAATGTAGAGTTAGAATGATTAAAAGCACGAGAAGAAGTTAATGAACCATCCCAGCTTGCATTTCCTCCATTCTAGTTCTTTATGGTAGGTTGTTTTAGCTCTTGGTTTCACCAGAATAATATTCAACATTTTAGAAAACCAGAACACTTTGTGTTGAACTATCCACACTTGCCTTTCCATTCTGGATTTCTTTATAATTTGGATCCTTGAGAGCTTGTTTTGACCAAAATAATGTTTTAGCAGGTGCTAGATTTATGCGGTGCTCAAAGCGGCCAGTACCGCGATTGCCATGTTTGAGTCCCATGTCAGTCAGGACTGCCCAAAGTGAGACATATAAGACCATACACTTATGTAAATCAGCCGATGCAACTTTATTAGAATCACACACCTTATCTAAATCGTTGCGTTGCCGTACGTGACGCCACAAACCGAGGTCAGGGTGCGCCCAACGCTAAAGCCTTGATTTGGTAGCTTGAAATATTGAAGGCATACTTGGCTACTATCTAATGGATCTGCATAGCTGGCGCATATTCAGGGCTTGGTCATTAGCCAACCTCAAGAGTATTTGGCTTACGGCATGCTTTACGAGCAATTCTACGGATGTATTGTTGTTGATGGCAAATGGAAGGATTTTGACCAAAATGAATCACTACGAAATACATGGATGCACATACCCTTACTTGATTCTATTGTGTCGACAAAATGGAAATAAGTTTTGATCAAATTCATTATGATAACACTTTTGTTCTAGCACGCTTACTTCCTGATTGCTGGCCACCAAGCAAAGAAAATCAAGGCTTCCAGAAAATTCAAAAGAATCTTTTACGACCTTCGGAAAACAATTTGCTCCTCAAATGAATACCTGCAAATTTTGGGCCTTCGTATTAAAAGCAGATTACACAGGGGAACAATCAGGCCAGATTCATGGCCCTTTGGAGGTTTGAGCCACGGTGGGAGGGACAATCAGGCTAGATTCAGCGTGCTTTGGAGAGCCCTTGGAATCTTAATCTTCCTTGTACATCATCCTTGACAATAATCTATTCTTTGAGAAAGGTTGGTTTTATGATCCGGGTTCTAGGAATTTGACTTCTATTAATTCCCAATGATTTAGTTTTACTTACACTTTACTACTGTACTACTGATATGCTGACATTTGAAATTGTTGGCATTATCGACAAAGAACTTAAGTATTTTCCAGGTGCACTATTTTAATTTAAGCTAAAATAGATTGAACCTTTTATTTCTCTTTACACCTTTCGGTCGGATTCGGGTTTGCCATTCGAGGAAATCATGAAAACGGTCGGATTTGGTACTATCAAAGTAGTCATCGCTTTTCAAGCCATTGTCAAGGCCAAAACCATATGGTATGGCTCTTTCCACACAATAAAATTATACGTTTTCAAACTAGGAAGGAATAAAGGAAGAGCTTGGAAAGGAGCTACTCCATGACTGATACTAGCTTTTGCGCCGGGGTCTCAGCATTATCTCAACTAGGGGCTGAGCTTGCAGCCAAGTGAGGCACGCTGGGGAAGCACGTAAGGTCCAGAAGAGGCGGTCATCAGGTAGCATCACTGGGTAATGGGGAGTAATCATAAAGCACTGTATTAGCACCCCAGACGGTGAAAGCCAATATTCAGAGCTTTGAGTTATGCAAGGCAGAAGGCAGGGATGGTACGAGGAAAATCACGGATAAATGGGCACAACTTGGTTACTTGGAAGAGTGAGATAAAACACTCCAGGCAGCACAAAGCCCTCCTCCTCTGTGCATCCCGACATTTCAATGGCCAGTGCGTTTATCAGATTGATTCAGTGTCAAGTAAACACCTGCTGCTCTCTGTGTAAAGAAAACAATTTGACCACAGTGGTAGACAAATCCACTCTTGATAAGATCTTCATAACTTTCATTTCATGTGCATGCAGCCCTTGAGGGGCCAACAATATGAATCAGATTAATAGGGAATAAGTCAGCAATCAAAACATTCCCATAAACCATAAAATGCCAAGAAGGTGTACTGATCTCAGGCCAGAAACTACTTCATTTGCGATCGGCTAAGCCATGAAATGACATGTCGGTATTGGTGGGCGGATCAGGAGAAATCCTCAGAAACAAAAGGCCTTTCCTCACGGTTCCACGCTTTGGGCGGAAAATATGCTTCACTTTGAAAGAGAGGGCTTTGCTTCAGACGTTTACGGTAGACCGACCTTAAGGTAAAAAGTGGATACTAAGACATTGGAAATTTGACCGGCATGAATGGGTGAAGATGATAGCGAATATTTTTCCACGATGAATTCAGAATGAAAATCATTGCTATATGTTCTACTACGTCCAAATCAAGTATATAATCTGGTTCGGATCGGCATGGAGTACTATTTGAACCGGTGTGCAAAGTTTTAATTTATTGATCCACTTTCCTTGAGATTGTACATAGCAGGAATCACTTCCATTGCAAATCCATTTGTATCTAATAATTTAGAAGGCGGTAAAAGAAATATTGAAAGCTCTAACCACAGGCTAGGTCTTTGAAGGGAAACTAGATGTTAACATAGATTATCATTCAATTTCCTCAACAATGTGTAATGTTTTTTCTTGAATTGAATAAAGGAGAGAATGTTGGTGTAACGGGCCTGCCGAGTTAACCTTCCAGATAACCCTAAATCCCATCTAATATTGCATGAGAGAATGTCAAATTGGTATGTATGGGTTGAATGATGCAATGCTACTAAAGAAATCTTGGTAAAATTGGATTTTGTCTTCCAGAATCCATAATTAGGTACATATACATTTGAGCACATAGTTGGCATGGCACTCTTGTGGCATATATAGGTAGTCCCAGCACATACACATAAGCTCAGAATGATAAGGCCTTTCTGGGACAGCTGATTCATAAGTGGGGGCGCACTCAGTTGGCCTTGGTTGCCTACTACGTGCTATACAGGCCCTTACACACTTGAACCCGTGGGGCTGGTCTTCCCAAACTAAAGCGGGGTTGAGGGCATTTAGAAAGTGATGGCGTAATCAGCAAGAACGTATGATCTGGATTCTTGGACAGCCTCTGGGTCCTCTGTGCTGAAACCAGCCAGTGGGTGTGGCATATAACATGAACAATGAAAATAAGAATCAAAACCTCATCCAAACCCCATCAAATAAGGTGTAAATGCATGTCCTTACAACCCTTGTGTAAAGAGATAATCCGCGAGACCAGCAGAGAACCATGAAATAACCATGAGATTATTCCTTAAACATCGTTGCCTACTCAGTTCTATAGAGGCCACCACAGGCTGATTGGGCCACCGCAACAAATCTGAGCCCCAGATGACAGCCTCATGCATTACACACCTCCTAGCACTGGAAATCCAGCCGGGCAGAGCACCCTCGGCCAGGGGTGACAGCGCCCGATGTTAAGAAGAAGAACAACATGAGGTCAAGCGGCATAAGCGGACTCCGGCCAATGTACTCTCGCCTTATCATCCCAAAAGACTTGTACTTACCCATGCGGAGTTTAAAACCGTATTTATCATCATATGATCCAAGATCAGTCATAATTCCATGCACATTTATTAGGAACAACATAGAACAATGCCAATATTTACAATGATATCATAGACTGGATCACATTCATGTTCATATGATGTCAAATATTTAACAAGTATAGCATAATGCAACCTTGACACATCACCATGGTATCAAGCATTTAGCATGTCTAGATGTAATATACAGAACATATAAAAGATCTAGCATTTCCTCCCATGAGAGCTTATTCTGGATAATCATAATGTTGCTTTGTATTCCACAAACAATGGCCTACAATTTACATCCATATGAATTTAAGGGATCACCCTGTAACTACAATAGCTACTGCAGCATGCTTCCCAGTCACTCCCTCCATAGTAGGTGAACATTTCTGTGAATACTCATATGCAATTCAATGTCAACACATTTTCTTTACTCTCTGATTGGTGGACCCCGGTTTTCAGCGTGATGCACATACGAGGCATCCTTTCAGCACATCGAGTTAGACAACGCGACCCTTCGCTTCCAAACGCACTGGTCCGTTTTGAGATGCCTTACATCCGGACTGCATCCTACGGCGGTACGGCATGGCAAACACTGAAAAGGGCCGCCTTCTACATCCGGGAAGACCTCACCCCTTACTGACTCTGTGACGAAAAATTGCTAGCCAGTCCGTGAGGCTACTTTAGCGGTAGGCGTATACATAGGGTATCATCAGGATCGTGGCCATGATCCAGTGGGCAATTTTGGCATAATACGTAGCTGCGGTTCGTTTGGTTTCAGTTTCGGTTTGACTTTTACCTCTCCTTTGTGTCTATATTGATGACTGACATGGGGCCTGCCCAGGCTTAGCACACTTTTTCATTCTTAGTATTGATTTGTTAGGGGAGCTCGGTCCAAGGAGTTACGGTAGGGCTCATGCCACTCTTTTTATGATACGGTCCCATAACCACGTTAGGTTCCAGCGGACGTTAAAACTCTCTATCTATCTATCTACTAATAAATTAATTACATAACTTAGCATTTTGTTTGGCCAACAATACTCCATGCCATCGCATCTTTGCGAGGAGCCCCCATAAGCCTTCTTTGGGCCATGGCGTACGTTCTCTTACTATCTAAGCGAGAGGAATAGCGTATCTCACATAACCTCCACGGTTGTTTCTTAGCGGTGCAGTTCCTATCATGGTTTATTTTAGCATTTTAGCTGGTCAGTCATAGGGTATACATCTTTATACATCTTCTAGAATTAACTTCTTGTCTCATGCAGCTTGATGCGCCTTTCATGCCTTGCTGTTAAACCTCCATGCGGCCCCACAAGCTACACTTGATCCTCAAAGGTTCCAATTGAGTTGCGGCTTCTCCAAAACAAGACAATCTACGATGCGGGATCTAGTTTACTATATACAAGATTACGCCTACTATCTACAATTCTAAGGACTATTCCCGGACTTCTTACAATAAGCCAGCTTAGTTTTACTTTCTCTTATATACCAGATTAGGATCACCCAAATTCCTTTATTCTCTTAATTCAAATCATTAGATCATGATTCTCTTTCAGCAACAAGAATAATCTAAGCAATCTAAGCTTTCCACAGTGTAAGCGAGAAAACCCATACGAGAACCACTTCAGCCCAGTGATCCTTTGACTCCTTGTATGTTTCTTCTCCAAAATATCACACTTTCAGCTCCTAGCGCTTGAGGAAACAAAGATGCACAAAGAGATATAATAGATGCGGTCAATTACATTACAACTTCATTCTTTTACGCCCATATCCTCCCTCATACGGATAATATTCGACTTCACAGGACCCAATCAGGAAAGTTGATTTGAAAACCTTTTCAACAAAGTAGAATTACAAGATTGGATCTCGGGTTCTTAGGATATGAGGCTCAAATTTTGGCCGACAAAAGCGCCCCAAAATTGCTCATACGCCTCCTTCGAGGAAACCCTCATAGAAAGCTGATGCCCATACGGTTTTATGACATAATTTAAGTATAAACTCCTCATGTACATAGTATGTATAATATAAATAGCAATAATCAATTGAGATGATGTTCTCCATGGCATCAATAATGAAATGCCAAAATTACATGCACCTTCGCGGGCAAGCTCGTTAGGTTTGGTGACTTCATATTATAGAATATAGGATCTACTTGTTCGCACAACAAATATTCAAAATCTAAATTGAGTTATAGTTAGCGAAATAGTAGTACTTCTTTACAAAAATTAAAATATTCCTCTATGCTTAAAGAAGATAAAAGATCTTGATTATTTGTAGATTTGCATGTGAAGACAACAAATTGGCACAAATCCTCTGATTTTGTAATCACAGGCTTTGTTCTATCTATGACACAAAATTTGTTTTAATAGTATTGAAAGTGTTTTGATCACGATAGAATGATCTTCATGGCCATATATGAAATTTCAACATCTCCCAAAACCTAAAAAGATAGAAGTCGTATTTTTGTACTTTCTACATGATGAAAAATAGTACCAACGTAATAATAAAATTTAGGCCGGGGGGGACAACTTTTGTGAGAGAGGTGACAGCGACTCATAGTAAGGCTTTTGTGTAAGATAAACTATTTATCTTGTAGCTAAGTTCTGAGGGTAAAGATGGTGTTGCTCTCTGCTTTTTGGGTCCCCATAGGTAGATTGGCCATTAAAGCCATTCCATTTATTTGTCATTGGAAATTGGCGACTACCTCTTCAACCCATTGCTGTCACGGGGCTCCACCTTTCGCATTAAGCTTGACATTCTAGATCTTTTGAATATGAGCGGACATTAGCTCCTGGCGCTTTAGGTATTTTGGATTACTGACTCTTTGAGAAGCGTATCTGACATTCTTTGACGCTACTTCCTCTTGTCTCTTGCTTTGGGTACCGCGCCGAGATTATTTGCTCATCTTTGGTGAGAAATCCTTTCCTAGAAATCTTTCCCAGTTTGATGAGGCGCAGCGGCTTAAAAACAATTGCGAGCGATGAGTACATTTCATGCCATTGAATTTATAAGTGTTTTGAAGCGCAGAAGAGGCAGCTTTGTTCGCGAGCTGGCGAAATGTTTGAGTGCGCGTGAAGGCCTCGGATATACGGCATAAAATATTATGTCGACCACCACCTCCTACCCTTGGACATATTTCTATCGGCAATGGGGATGGCGATTGGTCCCATATATGATCGTACAGAGATACGCCAATTACATTGCCTCCTTTGGTAGGTGATATTCTTCAATTCACGGAGGGAGGAAGTCAAAGGGGCTGCGGCATCTATCTAATGTAGGTCTCAGGATCTTCCAAGGTTTGCATGCGAGAATTGCTTAAATGGGAGGGTAAAGCTATTTAGCACAATCATCACTACTCACTTGCCCAAATCAAGCTTTTGCAAGAAGGCTTGCCGGAGAAACTTAGGTGCCGGTAAGGTTTGTACCAATTTCAGCGGTGATAAGCATGACCCTTCCTAATTACGCTGATCATGAGTAAGTTCCATATTTTCAAAAGCTCTTAGCGGTCTTATTTGAAGCGGGTTGACATCATGGAAGCGAGAACATCTTTTGCGAATTGTATGCGTCTTTGTGGGGCGGTGGGGCTTTACGTCATGCCGATACATAATAGACCATATTTTCACATTGCATACTTATTGGAACATAGTGAAGTTTGAAACAAGACCTCTATATATGCTTTGTGGATTTCATACGCTTTTGTCGGTACCACCACGAGCTTCTTTGCTTGGCTTGCGAGGCACTTGAGTTCCACAAGATCTTTAAAATCACGGTTTATCGGCTCTATGAAAAGGAGTTTTTGCCTAAATTTCCGGCCTTCGAGGTACTCAAATCACTATAATATTGGAGTTCATCGGGGTTACCTTGCTCTCCTACATACTGAGGCGGCGTTGGTCGAGGTTGGAAGAATGAAGCGTAATCATGGCACGGTGGAGGTCCACACATTTGGCACACTATATCATTAGGCAACTTATGTATGCTGATGATGTTTCATACGGCCTCATTTACTGGTATGCGGCCAACATTTACATACTCTGCCGTTTTTGTGAGAACCGCAGTGCAGCGTGTTAATCTCCAAAGACCAAGCTTTTGGTAGTTCAATCTTCGTCACAATGTTCCCCTACTTTTCTGATAAAAACATGAGAAGTTGAAGTTGTGAATGCTTCTAAGTATCTTGGTGTAGAATTACGGCAAACACACTTTGGGAATGATATGTATTTACAAAGCGGGTGGGCTGCTTTGGATGGAAACACTCTATGCAATGCAAAACAATTGTTTTTATTTGAGGAAATTCATGATTAGCCATGGAAGGCGCTGTTTGGGCTTTGGTAGAGCTGTTTTCTTGTATGGTTACGAAGTGTAGGGAGTGCACCCATTGGAGTGCTGGGTACTTGGGAGAGCTTGGAGGCCGGATGCAAAGTGCTTTCTCACTTACATTTCGGAGTTAAAACAGCGGTGCCCTATGCTATTCTTTTCTGAGAGCGAGGTTTTAGCCTCTTCAACATTACTGCCATGGCGCCATATACCGCCTATACTCTGAGGTGCACCACATGGATGATGTGCAGGTATCCTGACTGCTTGCTTGCCATGGATGAATCTCCTGGTTTGAAGCGATGTTGGGAAAAGAGCATTGCACTACATGGTTTGCGGATTGGGGGTACATTACCTTGAGCCTTTGTGCTACCCGATTGATCACGAGCTTTGCAGCAATATCTCAATGAGTGCGTTTTTTTCTCCAAAATATATGGAGACTGATTTACTTTAAGCCCAAGTGGCGGTCATTATAAATTTGCACACGTAAATCCCACCTTGGCACGGGGCCCCAAGCTTATTTGCTTTGCTTCATTTGTCGAGGGAATAAGCTTGCCCAGCTGTGGCTGCATCAGTTAAAGAGAGTCCCCTGTTCACAGTTGAGAGACATGTAGATGGGAAGCGGCCATAATTCTGCATGGCGAGAGACTATGTGCTGCCCGATTCTGAGGTGTGAAGATGAAAACCATTACTCTTACGAGGTTGCCACGCTTTGCAGAGATAGTCAGGAATCATTTTTGACCTTAGCATTCCATTCCGCGCTTCCCACAACTTCACCGAGCACCATGTGCATGACTTGCTTGTGCATATACTTAGAGGTTCTAAGATCGCAGCGTCGCGAAAATTCTGAGCCCTCGGTAGTCATTTATCTCAGCTTGTCTGAGTATCATCATTCTTGCCAAGGTTTTATGAAAACCTTTGGCTGAGGAGTTTTTAATCCTAGTAAGTAATGATTATGCTGGCCCATTATATGGAGTCCCATGACCTATTAGGTCTCGTGGGCGTTAAAGAAACTATTCTATTCTATTCTATTCTATTTAGTCGGTCATTCCATTTCCATTGCATCGCCTTGTGATATATATTCTTTTTTGTATATGAGATGAGATAAACTCACTTTCCTTGTTTATTTATTCTTTCAAACTTAATATGAAGCATATAATAATATTATATAGCAAAGAGACCCTCCAAGTTTTATTCATGACATCTTAGTAGATCTAGCATTTCCTTTGTATGGCTTTGCATTTGGAAACACAGGGTAAATCAATATACGTTCCAGTTGATTTGTAGGCGTGCCTACAGGTAGGACCATATTTAGAGTTTGAATAAAACCCTTTGAACTTTGAACACAGCGGTAGCATCCTTTTTGCTGAAATTGACACATCCGGTGCGGCGTAATGGTTTTAAGAACATTTGCTTGATTTGGATCTTTATAAATTATTGCTTTGCTAGAGGCTGAAAACTTCGCGATGGATTAGAAGACTAGAAAGATTATACGTACTTGAGGAAAAGAACTTTAATAGGGATACCTTGAAAAATAAAAAGGATCTTGTAGGTGTGAGAATTCAAAGAGTAGGAATACAACATCAGAATTTAAACACCATTTCACTTGCTTGGCTGTGCTTGCTTGAGTGTTATTGTTTAGGTTAGGTGCGTAAGGCATGTCATGTATATATATAGCTAAAGATGGCCTTGTCCATGTAGAGGCGGGCCACATGGCAATGTCGATTAAGAGGTTGGAGGTGGAAGCCTCCATATCCATATCTAGGGAGACTTTTTCAGCGGTAGGTTAGTCGCAGCATTGCCTTAGTAGATAACATCCAGGGTATGATCTTGAGGCAGAAACTTCTAAACACGTGATTCAAGAAAATGTTTCATATAAGTTAAGTTACGGATGTTAAGTCCCCGTCCCCATCTCAATGTCAACATCACAACATATATTAAATGATACAACATTTTGACTTATATCAAATGATAGGCTTATATTAAATGATACAATATTAAATGACTTATATATTAATTGATAGGCTTATATTAAATGATACAACATTTTGAGTGGCAACATAACAGCACGTTATATGGATAGGATTTGGATAGGCAATGCGATACAACATTTGAATTTGGTAACATACATGGAAATGGATAGGATTTTACATGGCTTTTGAATATGTCAAACCATAATGTCGGTTATAAATAGCGATTATTATTCTGGAGATGTTATGCTCTAGAATTTCATCGGCCACGATGGTGATGCGTGCCATGGGTTTGTATCGTGATTTCTCGGGAATTCGTGAGCGAGGCGTTGGAATGCATTTTCGCAGGTGGTGGTCGCTAATGACTTATAGCAAGCTAATGACTTGTAATACGCCACATTTGGAGGGTGATTGGTCCAAGCGAAGGCTGATGCATTACTTGATGGCGGGTGAGCCTCATGCATGGATTTTGCATTCTTCCATTTTGCCACAAAAATATTTTTGGCCTTCATGGTCTCTTTGTTCTTTAGGGTGGCATTAAGAAGAATTTGCTGCTATTATATTTGTAGCCTTGACGGGCTGCGGTCCCGGTGAGGCAATGGGTTGTACTTGAAACCACAAAGGGAAGCAATTTGCGGATTAGTATCTCATATAGGGAAGGCTTTAAGGCAAGTTTTAGAAGTTGTAATCAAGTAGACTAGGCTTTTTCGTGGAAGGAACTTTTGCAAAGGCGTTATAAGCAAATCTTAATGGTTTCTTTCCTTACGCATGCAAGTCATTTGCTATAATGAAAGTTTTTGACTTATGCATGCTATTTCTTTTTTTTTTTACTAGCCCATTGTGTGGGTCCCATGACCTATTGGTCTCCGCGGACGTTAAAAAATCTATTCTATTCTATTCCATTTTCAATTGCAAACATAGGCATTTTTAATGGTAGGGCATTAAAGTGTAGATGCACCAATCAGGTGTCTGAGAGTTTTATGTTGATTGTTTAGGATTCTCGGCCAGTAATGTAATGTTTTTTCTTGAATTGAATACATGAGAGAATGTTAGTGACTCGCAATATAGAATATGAGATCTACTTAAATTCTTGTTGTCTACTAATCAAAATCTAAATTGAGTTATGGTTAACGAAATATTGAAATTACATCTTGCATTGTGCCCCCATCTTGCGACCCATAGGCCGATTGGTCTCCGTAGACGATAAAAGCCTATTATATTCCATTCAGAACATTCTCATCATACTTGACAATATATATTCTTTTTGTATATGAGGATGAGGATAAACTCACTCATAATTTATTTATTCTTTCAGAGCTTTAATATGGAAGCACATATATATACCAAGAACCCTCCCGAGTTTTATTCATGATATCTTGGTAGATCTAGCATTTCACTTTGTATGACTTTGCATTGGAAACTTGCGTTGCAATCAATATGGATTCAGTTGATTTGTAGCGTGCCTACCACAGGTGGGACCATAGTAGAGCAGATAAGCCCCTTTGAACTTGAACCTATAGGCAACGCATCCTTTTTAAAATTGACACATCGGTGATTTTGCGTAATGGTTTTAAGAACATTGTAGCAGTTTGGATCTTTTATAAATTATTGCCTTGCTAGAGCTTAGAAACTTGCAATGGATGCATGAAAGGCTAGAAAGATTACCCACAGTACTTGAGAAAGAAACTTTTAGCGGATGCCTTGAAAATAAAAGGATCTCTTGTAGGTGTGAAATTCAAAGAGTAGGAATACAACATCAAATTAAACACCATTTTAAACTTACTTGTGCTTGCTTGTGATTAATGTTGGGTTGGGTGCATCAAGGCATGTCATGTATATATAGCTAAAAGATGGCGGCCTTGTCCATGTAAGAGCGGAGGCCACATGGCAATATTCGATTAGAGGTTGGAGTGGAAACCTCCCATATACATATCTAGGGGAGACTTTTTATTGTGGTAGGTTAGTGCGCATTGCCTTGGTAGACAACATCACGATTTATGATGCTTGAGACCAGAAACTTCTAAAACAGCGATTGGCGATTTCATATAAGTTAAGAGATTCTGAATGTTAAGTCCCGTCCCCATCTCAATCTCAATCTCAACATGCATGGCCGGGGGGTTCAGCTTATAAGGGAGTAGACCTACTTTTCCTAAGAGGCATATTTTGGTGCACTTTTTTTTGGGAAGGTTAAACTTTTTATCAGCCCTTTTTATTCCATAGCTGTATAGCTGCCCTTATTTACCACAAAATTCATAATAAAATAACATCTATCATCAAAGAAGCATAATTTATAGAAAACAAAGCTTATATGCATGAGTTCAAGAAAGATCAAATACCAAACAACTTTTCTACAATTCCCCAATACGCCTCTCCCTTTTGCATTCATCCATTCCTTGTAAATGGATGACCAATCTAACTCTTCCATGTTCTTGGACCATTTAATGACATGAACATTAACAAATGCAAGCTTTTGAAGCTCAATCTACTTCTATCATAGATCTTTGATGCTATTCAATTTTGAAATCCTTTCACATTCCACTTTGTGAAGTAGGAATCACTGGAAATCATTTGCCATAGCAGGGCTTACCTTTGCCTCACGAATATCAAGACAATTGATGCGAATGTAAATAGAATGTAAATCATGTTTGTGAATTCAAATTTTGTAAATTTATTGTAGTGTATGGACAATAAAGAATGCAAAGAAAGAAAGAATGCAAGCAAAAATTGGGAAACAAGCACTAACTTTGTTTTTGAATCGAATGCCATGCACCAATTTCTTGAACTTTTGTCCTATCAAATTCAGCTTTGCATCTTGCGCTTACATCTTGAAATTGCTTCAACACAATGCAGGTGCAAAGGTAGAACTAAAATGCGTGAGGCAAAGCTCATAAAAGAATCAGGTCCACGCGGTGGAGTTTAGTTGGATATAGGGATTCATCTTCAAAAATCTGAACCCAGGGCAAAACTCTTTAGATGTTGAGATAGGCGGAATTGGAAAAAATCGCGGGGAAGAGAGAATGGGAAGGAGCTAGGAACGCTCTCCGGAAGGGCGGATTGATCACGGCGTGCTCTGAGGTTGGGTTTTGTTACTGGCGATCGGCCAGGAGCCGAAACTTTCTGAGGGCCAATACTGGCTGGAGTGCATACGAGGAGAGGAAGGGAGAAGCGTTTATTCCTTCCCTCTTGATCTTCACAGATCCGTTTCCATACAGCCATTCCGTTCTTTGCCATTCCAATTTTTTCTCCCCTTTTTTTTCTCTCTCTCTTTCCTTTTGCTTTTCGAAATTAGGTAATATATTTAAATCTTATCAAAACATATATAAAGCTTATTCACTTTGATTCTATTCTTTAAGATTCCTTGATGCTCCATTGCATCGCGTGCCAAATGTCAAAATTTTTTTGGGGAACATTTTGCAATTTTGCATTCTTGCATTTATTGAGGAGAGCCACAACCCGCATTGATACAAAACGGGGAGGGCTTGCGGATTAAGCACAAATTTGCATACACTGTAAATCAGTTTGGGCCATTTTTAGGTCTCGATACATGCTTTGCGAGAATATTCTGGAACAACCTTGGAACCATGGAGGGAAAATTAAAAGAAGGATACACAAAAAGGGGTGGGTTGCGGGCTTTGGCGACTCCAAGTGAATCGATTTGAATCTCAATACAATGCAGGAGCATTGAATCAAAGAAATTATACCATGGCCGGAGAATCTTTGGCTCACGATTTTTTAGAAGGCTACGCTCCAAACACCGGTAACATGCTGCATTTTTTAGTGCAGAGATGCAGAGATAGGTCACAGTTCTAAATTTAAGCAGAACAAAAATTCCTCACGGTCTTTTTATCATTGCTATCTTTTGCGGGGATCCCAGGGTGATGGGCCAAAAGTAATGATTTGGTGTCATATCCATAGAGCCCGCGGCGTTATCTCAAGGTAAGGTATTCCTGCATTTCAATCCCTCGGTATCCACGATTCTCACCTTTGATGGATGCATAAACTTCAAAACCCATCTTCATGAGATGATGGCGGAGCATTGAACCGGTTCTGAGAATAGTGGCCATCTATTTTTTACCAGCACCCCGAATCCACTTGAAAAACCACGCCCCGCCTGTTCCTCTATCATAAAATTTGAGCTTTCTGCATAAAACCCTTTGAATTTAAAAACATGGCGATGTTTGCGGAATAGATAGGGGAAGAAAGCATTAAGGTTGCTCATGCATGTACAATGCTAGCTGCAAAGACTTAAGGAGAAAATCAAGCCTAAGGCACAAAAGCTCGATTTGGATGTTTTCCAAACATGGATCCCTATCTCATCTGGAATTCCCATCACGTCTGAGGGCTTACGATGATGCGGTACGGAACAAGCGCATTTTTAAAGACTTATTATTACTGCGGAAGTATTGCAAAAGTAAGCATGGTATTTGGATATCACGTGGCTGCCACTGCTTCCATTCACGAAGCCTATGAAAGAAGGGCTTCTGTCTTGTTTGCCATCCCCATCATACTCTCCTTCCTTGTGCTTTTCTTCATCCCAGTCACAGTGTTCATTGTATTGAGCCGATTCCGTGAATCTTTGCAAATATTTTTGAGGCCTCTTTCTATTAGATGCCCCAGTTTACGTTGTTCTATAGGCTATGGCGAGAGAGGCTATGGTAGCGGAAGGATTATTGAAGTTCTAAACTCTAAGCGATGCCAAAGAAATAGGCTAGTTATGGACAAAATCACGTCTTGATACCACATTTGTTGTTGTTATTGAAATAAGTTCCTATTCTTTCATTTTAGAAGTCATTAAGCTTATATTTGATGTATCACGATGTGTCTATGTTGCTATATCATACGAAGAAGAGCACCTTCATAGAGTTTGCAATGTTATCCTATTGAAATAATCCTAGCTTAGCGCTTTTAATGCGATCCATTAAAAGATGTTAGGCACCTCTTTTTGGTAATAAAGGTAATTTAATTGGTAGATATTCAAAGTAATTTAATAGATTGTAGTAAGATATTCAAAAGAACCCTTTGAGCTTTGATAATCTGCTTTTCTGAGAATGATTCTAGAACTACAAAATGCTTTAGGAGTGTTTATTGAGAGGTTGAATAGAGCCCCAATTAATGCAATAGTTCCACGAGCCCAAGTAGAGATATCTCATACTTGGGGAATTGCATTGAGCCTATAAATACACCCATGTCCTTATATGGGTAAATGAGGATTTTCTAAGAATTTGGATGAAACCCAACGCAAATTGTTTTTGGAGGAGCGAGCAACGGATGGTATCCAATCCATTGAAGGGGATTCTATTGCCAATTCTCCGAACCATAGATCCGGGAGAACCCTCGGGTTCGTAAAGATCATCTTGCTTTATAGTTTAAAAGCGGGGATTGAGAATCAAGTAGGCATTTTTACGATAAGCCTCAAGACAAAGCGGTTTTAAAGAGCCTTTGATTACTTCTACTTGGGCAACAGAGGCGGACCAAAATCTTTTACGAGTTTCAATGCGATTTATGGAAGATAATAGAGCGCTGGATTAAGTAGGCTTTTTCAAGGCAAGGTTGTGAAACCGCACCACATAAAATACAACTAATACCCATTTGCTTCATCAGGTGTAATTCAAGAATGCCTATTGTAGAGCTGAAGTATCACGAAATCTCAAACTAAGATAATATCTAGAACATATCGTAAAGTCTTATTGATAGGGTTGGAGGAAGAAGCGTTAGCAGCGCGCGTAAAAATTCTTAATATATATTAATATTGACATTAAATAGAGATTTGCCCTTATGTTAAGGTGCCTTATTGGGGGAAGGGCATTTTTATCTCACCCTTGGCTATTTATAATGCCTATAATTTTTTCCCTTCTTTTGCATAGGAGGGCAACTAGTTTAAGGCTGATGAGGCCATGAAAGTTGATCATGTGACATGTTAAATGGATAGGATTTTTGTATAGGGTAGCGCAATTGGAATTTGGATTCCGGTTTGGCGGCGGCAAGCGTGGCCGGTACATAAGCGAAATCAAGACAATTGCTACTACTAATATCTGATTGGGGGCGCAAGATCCGGTTACTATGATCAATTTACTCACGATTTGCTTTGTGCAGTAGGTCTTTGAAGCATGAAGAATGGAAATAGGATTCCCTTGAAATCGGCGGCGTGGATGCTGAGGGAATGCACCCGCTGCGAGAATGTGGCAAACGTGATATTGATGGAAACTATATTAAATGATACAACATTTTGACTTTGCAATATGTGACATGTTACATACATGGATGGGGATTTGCATAGGCAAAGTCGCTTGATACAACATTTATTTTGGTACGTGGCAACGCCATGGAAATGGATAGGATTTGCTTTGAGAAGCCGGTATATCAAACCCTAATGTCGGTTATGGAGATGTTTGCATACTTTGATTTTCATATTTTGATGAAGCGTTAGGCATTACCATGGATTTGATCATTGATTTACGCAAGGTGCATTGAGCGAAGGATTAGATGCATTTTCCTTTATTAATTGACTCGCTTCAATACTTGCTTTATATCTTTGCCTTTTTGTGGTGAGAAGGTGGATTTTGCATTGAAGGAAGTTAAAGTTTACAAGCGATTGGTCCAACATAAAGATGCATTACTTGATGGCAATTGATCCTCATGCACGGTTTTGCATTCTTCCATTTGCCACAAAATGTTTTGGCCTTCGATCGTGTTCTTTAAGTTAACACTAAAGAAAATTGCTACTTATTATATTTGTACTTGGCTTGAGGGGCAAGATCCCGAGTGGGGCAATGTCGTTAACAGCGAAACCACAAGGGAAACAATTGCTTGGATCTTAGGTATTACTATTCCATGTCGAAAGTCGTCATCGCTGTGCCTTGATGCAAAACTTATACGTCCGAGGAAGCTTTTAGTATCTCATATGGAGCTCAAAGCAAGTTTTACGAAGTTGTAATCAAGTAGACTAGGCTTTTAAATGGAAGAACTTTGCAAAAGGCGTTAACCAAGCACTTGATCCTAATGGCCTCTTTCATACAGCAGTCATTTTACTGTGAAAGTTTTGACTCACATGCATGCTATTTCTTTTCAGTACCAAACCTAAAACAAGTTATCGGGCATTTTTTAATGGTGGGCAATCGTGTAGATGCACCCAATGCATTGTGCAAAGTTTATGTTTGGTTATTTTGGGATTGTCCATTTGATAATGTAGTCCGTAATGCCAAAATTTATGATTTGATTGTTTAGGATTCTCGGGTTTGAGTTTACATACTTGCAATGTTTCCCGATCATTTGTCGGGTGTAGACACGAGTGCGGTGAATGCTTTCATGATGATCATTAAGTTGATCTCTTTTTTATCACACACTTTACTCATGTTTCATCATTTATCTAAGGCTTGAGCAAATGATGTGATGCGAGATAGCTAGACATTAGAAAGAAGCCAAATTTGGTAGGAAGTGTTGTGATTCTCATTTATTTCCTGTTCACAAAGTAGTTGTTAATGCAAGGTTATGATGGAAAACATTTGTAAGAATAGGATCCCAATTGACGATTAATAGAGAGAGGGCTTACGGTACGACTATTTATTTATTTATGGATTTTTCAATTGTTCTTTCGACATTTTTATGATTTTAACTATTACCCGGAGTTGATCATGTCCATTCTATAACCCATAAGCTGAACAACGGGCATGTTGCGTATGGGCTAAGTACTTGATCAACTAACGGCATTAACAACTTAGAGCATTTCTTGCGGTACCATCTCACGCATGATGTAAGAATCCGCAAAGGAGAAAAATAAAATTCAATCTTGATTACCTTTGCTCGAAGCAATGGGAGAATGGAAAACTTCTTGGTCTCTCTTTCTCCATGAAACTCATGGTATGTTGAAGACCAATATAATGCTACTGGCGCTTCAAGCTGCTCCACTACAGTTATCACGGTGTTGGTGTTAAAGAAACTAATTAGTGAGATGAGCGTACATTTAAGATGTTGGCCTTTGATCACTTTTGTATTTATGCACAAGGAAAGGCGGTGATTAATGAGCTTAGGGAAGAAAACATTTATCACTTTGACACATCATATGAAAATACATCCCCATATGAATTTGGATTTGAGATTTGGCCCTGCATATGAAATCAAAGGGAAGGAGGAATAGGATATGGCCGGATTGTAGTATCCCTTTGGATTGAAGTCGCGAGGACAATCCAGCCTAATAATAGATATCTAGTCTCATGATTTGTGAGTTTTGATGCTTTATTGGGATTTTCTTGCTTATAGTTTAGATGCGGCGTAAATTTCAAAGGATTTTTACGTGCACTTTGAACTATGAAGAATCAAATGTGATAGAACTTTAGAACTTTATCTTATAGAAAAAAATATTTACATTTGTATTTTGTTTTGGCATGCAACCAAATGAAAGGGTATATAAAGTTATTAATATGCTTACATAGTTAGCGCGTGAAGATCCATTTAGATCACGAGAATCGCATTGTATACCACATTTGGCAACTTACCAATGCAACAAAGACACATATTGATTGTCATGTGATGATCTCATCCTACCCGCGAGCTGACATGCCACCCGGCATGGAGGGGCTGTATAAGCTTAGGCAGAAAATGGTCTTGGCTAGCACACTCAAGGCAACCGCGATAGAAGCGACCCCTGATGACATCCTATAGATTGCTCTATCCCAGCGAGCGTAAACATACCATGGCTCGAGGCAGGGAAGGGTGGAGAGTAGGGAGACTAGGGGCGACATACTTAACGCCGCTACCGCAATGAGAAGTAGCCCATGCACCGTCACAACAAGCGGATAGTCGACACATATAGACCCTCCGGGGCGGGTCAAAGTCAAAGAAATAACCTCACCCACCTATGGATGCGAGATTGCCAGCGGGTGCATAGATTGGAGTATGAAGCTCTCTTGTGCAAGATGGGGCATGCGAGAGCTGTCACGGCAATTTCTCGACAAGACAAGCCTCATGTAGATGCTCATGTCGCGGCTTCACAAATTGCATGAGTTGGTAAAGTGAGGCATTGGTCGATGTCGTAGAAAGCCCCGGCTCAGGCTGAAGATGAAACAAAGCGCGCACACTTGAGAGAGATGAGTCTGAGCGGCCGAGTCAGAAGCCGGCAATCGGTTATATACGGGGTGATCAACAAGCGGTTCCCCAAAGGCCTGCGGGGGTTGGCATGTATGGTCGAGAGTGGTAAGAGTCGGACTTAACAATGGGTGGTGGGTGGTTGGAGTGTCGAATACCATATGATTGCCACAGCAGTATGTTGGAATTACATTTGAAGTGAAGATAAAGTGCAGGTAAACAGTAAGGCCCTTTCCTACTTTTGAGGAATTACTACGTATGGCTCACCTCATACTTGGCCCCTTCTCATCACTCGCAGCCGCCCACATAGCCGAGAAAGTAGTAAACAACTCAAGCCCTCAATACTAATCGCTCCCAAAACGAAAGAGCTTACTCGTGCGCTCCGGCGCTTTACTCTTCACTCAAATACGAGCTTTACATTGCGAAACATACACTATATTGGCCATTTTACTCCAACACCCGTCGACCGCCACGTAACCTGCGGTGAAAGCGACTGATGACTCACCACAAAAGGCTGCCGTAGCCACCCATAACTGAATGGCGGGTTTTATATCTTCGACTCGTAATTTGAGAGAGCGCAGCAGTAGCGATGCTAAATGCATGCGATTTTGTCAGGCATCTACGTAATGGCGAAAGAAGGCTGGCGCATGCCAGCCTGCGTGCGTGCCGGTAACAATCTATACGTCTGATGACACAACGACGACACGTCTTTGGAAGATATATGTCGACATCGTTAATTTATGACGACATGAAACCGCCTGCGTGAAGGCGCCGATATTTTACTCAAATGCTTCGTCTCGGCACCGTAACGGCGGACAAACGTCTGGAGCCAAACATTGCCCGATGACAGCGGGCGACACCAGGCACGGTCCTCAGCGGTAACATCTTTATTGAATATCATGACAATCAATATTAACTGTTACGTGTGAAGATATTGACATACACTGCATCTAAATGGATAACTATACGTTAACCACAGCATATTGTAGCATATACCCTTTCATTTTGATTTGCATACTAAGCTGCAAATAACAAATATTTTCTATAGGCAAAGATTTCGCGAAGATTCTATCACGTGCGATTACTTCGCCAGATTCAAGAGATGCCGGCGGCCTTTGATAAATGCATCGCCAGCGACCAGCAATAAGCATCAAAATGAACAAATAGCAAATTTAATACACTTGTCCGTGACAATACGCCGCTCTGACCGCCGAATTTCATATAACCCAGCACAAGCCATGAGAATATGATGGCGAAATGAATAAATGTTTTCTAAAACAAACAATCGCTTTTCGCGTGCGTAAGCAAAGTGATAAAACCGGCACATCTTAAATAGCGTCTTCATCTCACTGGTAGCTGGCAACGCTGTGCCAGCGTGAGGCCAGTGAGCGAAAATAGCATTATTTCAACATGCCATGAGTTTTCATGGAGAAGGCAGATTAAGTTCCATTCTCATTTAGCTAAAACGCTGATTTATTTCGCCAATTCTTTACGACAAAATATACAAAATTTAACGGTAAACATTTGCCGGCATGACAGCAGGTGAAATGAACATGATCGCGGCAATAGTTAAAGTCATAAAATGTGCGTGGCTGGTGAAAAAATCGCCAACAAATGGTGCGTCCCATCTCTGACGGGCTGCTGAAATGTTTTCATCGCTCAGCTGCTGCGTGCTGCGCAGAGCAGGGGAAGTGTGAAGATCGCAGCACTACCAGAGGCCCCGGCTGCTCACAATGTCTGTATACGCATCACATTATAGATAATGACAAGTAAAGAAAGTGTCAATGACAAAAAGAAGATCAACTGCCGGATCGTAACGATACTACGCGAGCCGCGGAACATTGCAGCATGTAAACCAGCGAAGATACAAACAATCAGCCATAAGTACATGAACTACGGTAAATGAACAATCCCCAAACAACAAACAAAACTTGCACGCGGTACAATATTGCCCGTAAAACTCTGGAAATAACATTTAGAACTACAGTAAAAAATAACATTGAAGTCAAAACCGTTATAACAAATGACGCAGAAGAGCCGATGAGATCGTAACTGACTTTAAAGTTCTTCCGTTACAAAAACCTGGTCTGCACCCGGCTGTCCATGTGCTAAAGCTTGCAGACGATGTTTTGGCGTAAGGCAATAGCATTTATGGCATTTTAACGACAATAAGGTGGTAAAACGCTGTTTACCAGCGACGACGCGTCGATAACGCTCTGTTTCGAAATACAAACTATAATGGCGCGAACACTGGCAGTGGCAAGAACGCGGCTGGCTCAGGCAAAATGACCGCACAGTGGCAAAATGAAAGAGATACAGAGGCTACATGAAATCACTATATGACAATGCCGGCGGCATCGTTGAACCGATAAACTTTATTAAAACACGATGCGAAAAGGCGGGCAGTGGCGGTGGGCATCCAGCCGAAGATGAAATGCATTCCAATCGCTACGTTCGCGATTCTTTGTGAAAATCGCGATAAAGTAGTGCGTGCGTAATCAGCATGAAATCGAAAGGCGGCATCTCATAGCGTAGGACTGATATGAGTCGGGAAATCGTGCGTCAATGACGGCAATGCGTTGGTAGATATGCAAAATCATCGTAGCGGCACATCAGCGATGACAAGTCAAAATATATTGTATGCGATATTATCAATATGCGGTTGGGTAGGCTGGCATTTCGTGGTACTTTAAAACCGTAAACGCATTTCGAATATTTCCGATAACACAAATAACCCGACACGAAAACTGGGCACTAAGCCCCGATCATATGCCGGATCTTCAGCTTTCAACAGCTGATATTACTATAGGCATTCTATGCATTTGTTCTGGGGATGTGGCTATAGGCAGTGCTTTGGCAGAGCAACATTGCTCTTCTAATATGGCCTCTGTTGCATCTTTATTTCCATTGCCTTTGCTCTTGCACCACTTGTAGTCATCTTGCGACCTATAGCGTCCATATACACTTACATTTAAAATAGGAGTTATACTTCTTTATGATCTCCCCGGGGTATGCGGGGCTTCCTTGCTTCGAAGAGATATGATCTTAATTCCATTCATGCTGCGGAGACACTTGATTTTGATTTTCCTCTCATGGAAATGCGGGAACATGTTGGTCCGCGAGTTACCATGTCTGCAGACTATCAGCCCTATTCACTCTTCAATGAATGCACGAGACAAGCGGAGACCTTGGAGGTATTGCAGCTCTTATAGAACAAACTTCATGGCCATCCCGTCTCCCTTCACAAGACATACCCCCTCTTTTGTGGTACTATACTGCTTTTCCACATGCGATTGCCTATCTTCTATTATTTGTCACCACTTTCAGTTTGGATAGATTGGACACGGCCATATGCGATCTACATGATGAAGCGGCCGCAGGCTGATTGGAGCCCGCGTCATATTCTTTGGAGGACTTTAATGGGCACAGCAGAAGGATAAGCGCTAACAATTTGATGCTTTTGGCGAGAGAGGATGTCTTTTAACTTCGGTAGATGCGAGAGACTAACTTGGCTATGGACATTAAGGACAGAAATCCATTCCCGGTCGATCCGCCGCTTTGCTTGACGGTTGCTACAAATATATGGCATCTTTGAATGGTCATCTGATGGATTATACGGTAGCCCATTTATGCGGCAAGAAAATGAGAGGGGCAATTCAAATTGGGTGGATTACTCGTTGTAGGGCTTGACTATGCATCACGGTCAATCACTTTGACATTAGCGCCAAACCTTGATGCGTGAAAAGTGGAGCTTCGGACCACCAACTGCGGTTAAGCGAGGCTGGAAGCTGTCAGAACCCTTGTCCCTCTGAGGTTCCCATATGCCTCACCTATGCATGGATTACGGTATGAGAGATGCTGGAGATGACCTCGCGAGAATTTTACAACTTCCCTCACTATAGCAATAGACATGTAAGTAGGGTGAAGGGGTGGCGGAGATTTCTTTAGGGAGGTGCTTTGGGAAACTGCTTGAGATGATCTGAGGGACCACAACATTTCCTCCTAGCCAGTGGTTTTGATGTTGTGCAATTGCATTTATCTTCGTTGAAATCTGTTTGTCATTTAATCTTGTTTTAAGACATACATGCTTACCACAAAAGACCCCATCCATGTTGCTCCATGTCTGAAATTACTAAACAAGCAAATATTAGGTGCATTAAGCAATGTTAAGTTACATTCAAGGATGATAGATGCATTTAGGGCATACTATACAAAACAAAGAATAAAACACTTTCCCGTTGCAATGTTTAGTTTGTATATTAAGCTAGAAAATTGCACCAAAGCTTTTACTACCTAAACAATCTCACTATAAAATCATTGGGTGAGGAAATTTTATACAAACAGATTTCATAGTGTGAACGGACATAACTGAACATCAAATATGCAACTTGAATTTTGAACATATCCCCGTATTTTGACTTTGATATAGGCGCACATCTTACTCAATCATGCAATATTTTCCTAGAACACCTTCTACATTTTGGAGGTATTCTAGGCCATCTCAAGAACAACTTAATCTCTTTGTTAAAAAGGTTAGTAAATTTTGTCTTAGGTGGTATTGCCTTAAAGAGAGCTAGGTGCACAAATAAATTTGGGGGGTATCATTGGTTACATCCAAATAAAGTTTGTAAGCACGATGCAGACTAGTATATAAGGTTGAAGCTTGTAAGGAATTGTGTAAGCAATGCATGATGGCATTTGAAATTTGCAGATATATATGGCCAAAAAGGCTTCTAGTATATAATGGATTTAAATCCCGTAAAATGCTACTGTTATTGCCTCATATCTTACTGATAGCTCAATATTCATTTGTAGTTATGCAAACACATCAACATCGTGCAAAATAGAGGCTATTCATGCCTTCTACACGCTGAAGGATTGTCTATGACTTCTAGAAATCATTTCTATGGTTTTGCCTCATTCAGCTATGGTTATAGTTGATTATTTACAACTCCATTGATTTATTGTAGGTTGTGAAAGGAACTTCAACTAGTGACTATAATAGATGATGGCATTTGAAAGCTTTGCAGTTGTCCAATATATATAGCCAAGATGGCTACTAGGATGTAATGGGTTCAAAACGCATAAGATGTGCTCTTGTTGCCTTGGGTGGATATTCGCACGGGGGTGACTTCGGCATCGAGAGCTGTTGGATGGGCATATTCACAAGTTATTCCTCGATCTAGACCGTATGCTTGTACAAGTTTTGGTATATTGTATAATGAGGTTTGCAAAATACTATAAGATTTGGGGCAATGTACTATTTAAATGGTCTTGATTTTATACATGTACTATACGATTTTAGGGACTCTCTCCTTTTAAGTGCCAGGTGCAAAATATCCCACCCACCCAAACCAAAGGGGGTTTCAGGGGGATTTTTAAATAGTGTTGGATGTAATATTTTATGTTGTAAAAATTTTTTTTGCCCCTTCGGAGCATTGTAAAAGTATACAAACAAGCAATTTATATGTCTACAGTATATGATCCAAACTCCTTGGTAGATATCTATCATCAAACCAAAGAAAGTCATATAATCATTGTTTTATTGCTATATATTGTTATATGTTTTGTGAGGTCTATGAAGAACAAAAGGTTTAGGGTCTATAGAATGTAAATCCACAAAAAGCAAGTACAGAGTAAGCGTGTACTCAAGAAACTAGCATAAAGGGTTTTGATGGGATCAATAGAATTTCTAGCATAAAATAGGGACACCCTTGTTTTCACGCTAGATATTTATAAAATGAGATTACACATTCAAAATTGCGAGCACACATCTAAAAGATAAAAAAATATCTTAAAACATGCATGTTGAAATTGACTACACGACAACCTATATCTTTAAAAATGCATGACTATATGTACACCACAATGCCAATGTTGAGGTATAGCTACGAGTCATAGTTATGACTTTAAATTCCATGTAACCGTAATGCAGTTGCTCAAAGCTTCCTCACACTAATTTCAAATAGCACAAATCAGTACTCGGTATCATCGATTAATAGCAAACCAATCGTAGCTTGTTTTGCTATTCATGCATAGAAAATTTGCTAGTCACCATTTGAGAATACTTGTAATTTGCAGGGTAACAAACTTGTAAATAAGATGAGGTAGCCCATTTCCAATTGCTTAAGTATAAAGCTCTTTGTAGGTGCTTATCTCCCCACTATTGAGGGTTTGACCAAGGGCTCCATCTTCAAAGCGCCTCGGTATCTTGCATGAGCTACAAACGAGAAGATAAGATAGAATGAGATGAAACAAAAGCTGTTGATATTTCATTATCATTTACTAAACAAAATTAAAATAATTATATTGAAAAGATTTAGAAATGTGTTGTATAACATTATTTGAAATTTGTCATGCACGAGAGAAGATACTCTGAACATTCAAGCTGTTAAGTAAAGGAGATATATCAATAGAGTCATCTTCCACTTGATACTTTAGAAATCAAACATACATCGGTTATTCTACATTCAAAGATTTGAAGGGAAGAGTAAAATATATCACGTTGAAGAGAAAGGCATATCTTCTCCATCTGAATCAGGAGGTATAGAATCGGCCAACCATAAATCCAAGCAATAATTGCTTAGCTCAAAATCTTGAGCAAAAGTGCGACTATGAAGCTGAAGAAAAAAGAAAATGGGTGCTCAGTAATTGAAGGATGTTAGCCTTCAATTTCATAAACCAATACCAACCTTACATTTTGCATGCTCCATGCCACCACAAAGTAAGGATTGGAACTTTCATTCCCTTTGTGGGAAAAACTATGCGATTAAGAAACTCTAGCCATGCCTACTTCACATACTCAACATCCACGGCAACAAAAGATTTACTTGAGGCTTGCTACTTTGGAAGTAACAAATTAAACAAGCAAGCCTTAACATCCTGTACGGCTATAGTAGGTAGAAGAGCATCTGTTTATAAGGAATCTACTACCTTCCCTTAAGCTCCAAAAATAGAGCATTGAAAAGGATTTTGCCAATTCAAGACGTAGGCAGGTGAAGAAGAAACTACCTCGGCTACACACCATCCTTTGTTATATCACGGACTCGGCCTGCGAATCTTTTGCCAAGAACCACGAAATAATAGAATTCGAGTCTTGCAAATAGAAGATTGGATATGGCATTGAGTGGGATTGTACTTTTGTAAGAAGAATTATTTATACAGGGCCCTTGGCCAGCTTCTTCAACGATAGCAACTAGAAAACCATAAGCTCAGGTCCTCGACCCTTGCATGTAAAGAAAACAATTGTTTCTTATGAATATAGAAGTAGAGAACCCTAAAATATTAAAAAATTGCATGTTTAAGGGTTTAACCATTGAAAAATATGATGAGAATTTATTAGAGCTTATGTGCACTCTAGATATACGCATTAGTATATCCCATGAAATACGATAAACAGGGAAAAAGGTACAAAAATACAAGGGAAACCCCCAGTTATTATGCTAGATATTTGATAGCTGAATACTAATTTATACATACCTATATTTTGCTAGCCCTTTGTCTATATTGTTTGCTATTGGAATCTATATGTCGCATTGTTGTGAAGTGCTCTCCTTGTTGCTAACATGGAATATCTAATGTTTAAATTTGTTTTTCCCCGCAAGTGGAAAACTTTTTGGATTTTATTCAGGTATATTTCCTAAGGTTTCAAATCTTTTAGTTGTCGATAAAAATTTACATTAATCAATAAATTATTACATGGCTTTTCTGTGCTTTGGAAATTGAGAATTTTGGGGGTGACTTGAGTTGTCTAGAAATCATGAGGTACCAAGTGTTGGATATTTACACCATTGCTTATGATGCAGTCAATCTAGCTCCTTCCCTCCCGAGTCAAGAAGCCGAGGGTACCTTCTGAGCACCGACCTTGAGATGTTTTGGTCTTCTAGACCCGCCACCTGAGACCTTGGAGAAGGTCTTGAGTAGCACATGACCCACAGGGAAATATTACCCGGAACAATGGGGTGGGAGCCTTTACGTGGTACATGCCTTGACCCAATGGGAAGGCCGAGGGCACCCGATTACCTCCTTGAGCGAGCCTATAGCAGTCATTCTTGAAGGGATGTCATAATGGGCACACTAGCGCCCTCATGCTTGGGGAAGGCATCAGATTTGGATAGTAGCGGTGAGGAAGACTTCTCAAATTAGTAGGGCCCCAATGAGATGCGCGGGACCGACTCTTATGAGGGCATTACAAGAGGGCTTCCCATGGCTTTGGACTACGGTGAGTTGTGCCCATATACAAGCGGGGGACCCCCGCGGCCCGATAACTATCGTACCGTATGAGTGGGATTCGGCGTCTTTGCCAAGTTGCTTAGGGATTCTTGGCTGGCCGATTGACCCACTTTAGGTAGGAGGGATGGAGATGCAGGCCCTCACTTGTGAGGCCGAACTTATGCGGCATTCTACTATTGACCATATCTTCCTCTGCCGAACACTCATAGAGGATAGCGGAATGGCAGAATACATCTGTGCTTGTAAGGTTTACTTAAAGGCTTGACGATGCCTCGGGATAAGTTGTGGGATAGATTAAGAACCCATTTAGGGATTTGATAAAACTTGCGAGGAGATGCTATATCACGGACTATGAGAGGGCTTGCTTTCCGGTGGAGTCTCACAGCATGCGGGAGCCGTTGTTAGTAGCATTAAGGATGCGCCGGGGCTGCCTCTATCACGAAGCGCTCTTAGAAACTTTGTACATTGACCCGGCTAGAAGAATGGCTATGAGAACTATACCCGAGGGGAAGGCCTTCGATTGATGCACCACATAATCGACTCATATATCGCGTGATGTTGACACCTTCGCATATACCCCGAGGATATGCAGCGCACTGGATGCTTTGGACACTTTACGCCCAGTTCAGCGACGCGAGAGTTAGCTTGGCCCAAGACAAAGTCTTCTTGGTCCCATCATCCGGCACCCCGCGCCTTCCCTCATTCACTTGCGAGAGTAGGGTAGTGGGGGTGGCTCGATCTTATAAGTATTTGGGCATTGAGTTTCTACTACCACACGCTGGGATTGCATCCATCGGGTTCACGGGTCACTTTCTGAGTTTGAAAGCCACGTATACAATACAAAACAACGGTCTGGCGTATGCATGGGGAGTCACGAGGGCACACTTGTTGAGGGAGCCTTGGTTTGGGCAGTCCTCCTCTATGGGCCACACCGAGGGTGTAGGGGCGGTGATATCCCTACCACGGAGCGATCTAGGCCGGTACAAAAGGCCTTCTTGGCAGGGCCTTTGGGAGTGGAAATCCGCGGTCCCATGCTCGGATCTTGCTCCGGAGAAGGCAGGCTTCACTTCCATTCCTGAGAGAACATATTTGAGCGTCACGTATTTACTTCGAAGGTGGCTGTGGATGAAGCGCGACTGCCCAGCCTTGCTTTGGCGGTGGTGATGGAGCGCGACTCAAAACTGCTGGAAAGACAAAGCGGCCGATTAATGGTTCGCTATGGATGTGCGGGCACCACCAGAGATGTAAGACGGTGCATACACACACCAAAGGAAGCCTTGCCCTTGAAGCATTACTTGGATTGCCTTCATGGCCAAGCTTTGGGATCTGAGAGGCCACATCACATATCAAGGTAAGCGGAGTGTCGATAAGCGGGGTTAATCCCATGCTCACGAGGGGCCCACCACTACACATGCACCCATCTACCCATGAAAAGCCTTGAAGTCAATTTACTTCCATTGTACAGGTACACACCACCTCCGCGGTAAGGAGCCGAGGAGATGGATTAGGGAGGCGCGTGAGGGCAGTCTGTCAATCGCACATCCAGCGAGCGCCATTGAGGATAAGAAAGTCACGCCCTCGGGCACATCCCGTGTCTGAGCATATCCGGGCTGGTATGCTTTCGGTGGATTTGGCCTTGCTCCGAGGCCTTGCGCGGAAGCCTCGCGAGCGGCCTGCAGCAGGCTTGGAGGATAGTACCTCGAGTAATGAATCTGTGGACTCGGATTATGCCCCACAATGGGCATGCTTAGCGGTATGCGCTGATTATGTATATAAGCACATGCTGATTATGTCGGCATCCTTATTACTACTAAGGTTTTTCCCGAAAACTTTTTCCAAAACCCTTGGTAGGGGGTTCCCACAATCACAGTGGCCATCTTTCTTTGCTCTCTCTTTGTTACTTGGGTCCCATAGGCCAGTTGGTCTCCGTGGACGATAAAATCATATTCTATTCTATTCTATTCTTTCTATGATTTGGATGAGATGGTATGCCAGTGGTCGATTCGTATGGATGCCACCAGATTTCGTGCCCCGCGATTGGGGCTCACACTAAGCTCTTCGTAGCTATGTATTTACAAGTGGAATATGGAAAAGCAATTTTCCCTTCTGTTAACGATCATGCCATGGCATATTTATTCCCCTTGATGTGGGCAGGTTCAATCTGCGAACGATCCTTAACATACTCATTCTTCTTGGAACATGTCGATAGTGATTGCGTTTTATCCAACAGAACAGGTACTTCCATAGATATATTTTATGTTTGTTATTAGGGTGTAGAGAATATATTTTGTGTTTAGTGCATATTAGTCTTGCATCTTTTCCTACATGCTCCTTATGAACCATGAGATATAGAGGATCTTAATATACTTGTCTTTGGTATCTTTGAATGCTTATCTGCTTTATTTTATTCTAAGAGACGCTGCTTTGTTGTTTTGAGAAGTGGCAACATCCGTTGGATTTCACAGGGGTGGGATTTCCCAGCTGGGATTGCAGACCAGCTGGAGACCTGATATGATTTGTCATATGGGTTGATGGATTAGAGATAACAATTTGAATGAGAAAAAAAAATTGAAAGGCATGTGGGAGGAAATTGGGGACCCGAAGCGTAGGTGTTGTGAGGAGACATCGATAAATTCGAATGAAAATGCGAGGCCTATATATATTTTGCACAAATCAAATCAAATGCTATGCCAATCTGGAGTAGTTTGAATTAGATCACATTAGTACTATTTGAATTTGGTGTATGAGTTTTAATTTATTGATCCACTTTTCATAGTGCACATGCAGCGAAATCGCCAGTTGCAATTCATTTGTATTTAATTTAGAAGAGCGATGCAAAAGTATTGAAAAGTTCTAACACAATCTAGGTCTTTTAAGGAAAACTAGATGTTAGCATAGATTATCATTCAATTTCCTCAACAATATGGGAATGTTTCTTCTTGAATTGAATAAAGAAGACAATTTTTGGTAGTGGCAATATAGAATACTAAGATCTACATAAGTTACTTTGTCTACTATTCACAATCTAAATTGGAGTTATAGTTAACGAAATATTGAAAGTACTTCTTTTACAAGAGATTCAAACATTCCTCCATAGCGAGAATATGAAGATGGGATTTTTGGCGAGATTTGCATGTGAAACAAGTGCTAAATCCTTATAAATAGTAATATGGCATCGTCAGAGCCTCGGTTCGTTATTACTGGGGCCGGGGGCGAGCAGCTATATATGTACTTTCGTCATTGTGTAACTAGTTATTGGCATCTTCTCTGGCAACATCTCTTTCCTTGTCAGATTTGCTTCCCACCCTACGCCTTTATATATTGTTTTAGTTCGTCCTATTTTCTATATGTTTACGCTTCTTCACGTACTCATTGGGTGATGCTTTTTCAATGTTGTGCAAAACCCATTTTTATTTTTAAATTACTTTATAAAATCTTCATGTTTTTAAAAAGGATTTTATGATTTGGTATGGCCAAAAACAAAATTGCATTCTTTTGCGGCTGCTTTTGCTCCCGGACATATTTGCTATCAAAGGTAGCATGCCAACAAGTAAATCAGAAGCTTATTAAGTTCAAGTACAAAGATATCATAGCTATTTTGCCCATGCAACTCTCGAAAGTTTAGAATTACATTATTATAGAAGTTTAGATATATAAGAATTCTATATACAAAGATAAATAAGTTCAAGAATATCACATGTTTGGATAAAAAAATCACGATCTAAGGATTTTTTAAGGATTTTTAAAGATTTTTAAGGATTTTTGAGGATTTTTGTATAAAAATCGTGTTTAAGATTTTTTCAAAATTTTTTAAAATCTTCAAATCTTAAAAAGCGTTTTTAAACATACAGTTGCAGAAAACTGTACTTAACAACATTGCTTTTTTTCACTACGATGGGTGATGCTCTCTCTATTTTCCACGGTTGGGTGATGCTGAATGATTTCCACTTGTTGGTGATGCTATTTTTCTTTTCACCTTTCGGTGATGTTCTTTTCTATATATGTTTTACTTCACGGTTCCTAATATCTAATGGATGTTTTTTTGAAAACTGCTTAGGGCTATTTTTCTTAAGGGGTGCTCTTTTGCCATGGTTGTACCTATTTTTTCTAACGTTTACTTGAGGTACTTTCTAGAAATTTCTTTTCCGTTTTCGGGTTTCACACATTCCATACCAGAAGCGTTGATCGCGGCGTTTGGCTAGCTACACCCGATTTCCTGCTTGCTCTTGAGGGCATCCCGTTGTGACCATGTCTCATTAGGTTTTCTCGAAACTGCGAAGGGTTTTTATCGGAGAATGAGGATTTGTAAGCCATTGTCCTCTCTCTTGCTTTGCATATTTTCTTATTTCATTTATGGGGTAGCTAGACGGTATTTGTTTTCATAGGTGACTCCCATTGATCTTTCACGCATTGTATACTAGCATTTGTGATGAATTACTATAGGAGCCTTACCTCTTTGTGGTACTATGCTACTTTTCCACATGCGATTACCTATCTTCTATTATTTGTCACCACTTTCCAGTTGGATAGATTGGACACGTATATCGATCTACATGATGATATGGCGGCCACGAGCTGATTTGGGCCCGTCATATTCTTTGGAGAGGGACTTTAATGGGCACATGGGGATAGAAATTTGCTAGCAAATTTTGATGCTTTGAAGGGCGTCTTTTAACTTCGGCCGTGCGAGACACCATGGCTATGAGACATTAAAGGACAAAATCCATTGATCGATCCGCGGCGCTTTGGCGAGCCAGTTGCTACAAATATGTCGCATCTTTGAATGGTCATCTACAATGGATGTATTAGCCATTTGTCGGCAAAGAAAATGGAAGGCAATTCAGAGTGCGCGATTGAATTATGCGTTAGGAAGCAGACTATGCATCTGATCAATCACTTTCACATTGGCATGAAACGGTAGAAATTTGAAGAAGTCGACTTCAGAGACCACCAACTGCTGATTAACGGCTAGGCGTAGAACCTTGTCTATGAGGTTCCCATATACCTCTATGCATGTGGATTCGACTAATGAGACCTATGTCTAGATGCTGAGAGATGACCTCAGCAGAATTTACAACTTCCCTCACTATAGCAATAGACATGTAAAGTAGGGTGAGGTGCTTGGGGCTAGCTGAGAGAGGGGTACTTTTGGGAAGAAACACTGCGAATGATGGGGACCACAACATTCCTCCCAGCGGTGGTTTGATGTTGTGCAATTGCATTTATTTTCGTTCAAAATCTCATTGTTTTAAAGACATGCATGCTTACCACAAAGACCCCATCCATGTTGCTCCATGTCTAGAAAGTACTAAAAGCAAGCAAATATTAAGGTGCATTAAGCTTATTAAGTTACATTCAAGGATGATAGAATACAACCCCAAAGACATCTACTATACAAGCTCAAGAATAAAACACTCCGTTGCAATGTTTAGTTTAACATATTAGCTGAAAAGAAAATTGCACCAAAACTTACCTACCTAAACAATCTCACTATAAAATCATTGGGTAGAAGTAATACAGTAGAATTCATAATTGAGCGGACATAAGACATCAAATATGCAACTTGAATTTTGAACATGTCTTCACAAGACAGAAGCCTATCTATGGCAGTTTTGTGTTCTTCTGATCCCTTCGAAATCTTGGGCTTTGTTCCTATCATGACCAGAATTTGTTATAATGATGTTTTTAATGCGATAAAATGATCTTCATAATATATATAGCATTCAACTTATCTCCAAATTCACAAAAGATGAGATCATTATCTTTACTTTCTACATGATGAAAAATAGTACCAACATGTCATTAGGCGAGAGACACAGCTTTGTGAGATGCCGGTGACTCATAGTAATGCTTTTGTGTGAAACAAACTGTTTATCACTTGCCTCTATTCTATTCATTCTATTCTGTTCTAAGATTAGAGGTAGATTGTGTTGCTCTCTCTTTTTGGGACCCGTAGGCGATTGAATTATAAAGTGGACAATAAAGCCTCTATTCTATTCTATTCTATTCTACATTCTATTCTATTCTGATACATTCTGTTCATTACGATTGTTCTGTTATTCTATTCTATTCTATTCTCTTCTATTCATTGTCAAGCAATATATGTTAATACGTATATGAGATGAGATAAACTCCTCATAATTTATTTATTTATGCAAGCTTAATGAAGCACATATAATAATATTATATAGCAAAGACTCTCCAAGTTTTATTCATGACATCTTGGTAGATCTAGCATTTCACTTGACATGACTTTGCATTGGAAACACGGGTACCGAAATCAATATCGTTCAGTTGATTTGTGGCGTGCCTACCACAATTAGGACCATAGTAGAAACTTGAATGGCGTACTGAACTTAATTTGTGAGCAACATCCTTTTGCTGAAATTGACACATCCAACGGTACGTAATGGTTTTAGAACATTAGCGGTTTGGATCTTTATAAGTGCCTTGAGACGGTATGCAATGGATGCATGAAAGACTAGAAAGATTGCCACAACCGCCAAGAAAAGAACTTTGTAGGATGCCCGGAAAAATAAAAAGGACGTGGTGTGAGATTTCAAAGAGTAGAATTACAACATCAATTCGCTTACCGTTTCGCTTGCTTGTGCTTCAATGTGGGTGCATCAAAGCATGTCATGTATATAGCTAAAGATGGCGGCCTTGTCCATATAGGCAAGCCACATGGCAATATTCGATTAAATTCGGAGGTTGAAGTCTCCATATCCATATCTAGGAGACTTTTTCAGCAGAAAAAGCCAGTTAGTGCCGCATCGCCGTAGTAGAATCATCACGATTTATGATGCTTGAGACAGAAACTTCTAAACCGTGATTCAAAAACGTTTCATATAAGTTAAGTTACAAATGTCAAGTCCCCGTCCCATCTCAATCTCAACATCACAGCATATATTGAGCATATTAAATGATACAACATCAAATGACGTAAATTAAATGATAGGTGTATATTAAAATGATACAACATTTTGACTGGCAACATAAGTAGTGTTGAATTTAGCCTTTATAAATGAGGGAAAGAAGAATCTGATACCGTGGCCCCTAGTGGAAGGTGCAATATCGTCGAGGAAATGTAGCAGGGGCGGAAAGGAGAGCTTAAAAGGAAGCGAACAGCAAAGAAGAGTGAAGCGGCACAGACCAGGGAAAGTTCGATAACCTCACGGAGGAGTGTGAAGTGTCTGTGAGAATCCCGGATCTGCGGGGAGGATCGGGGAAGCGGCGGTGGCAGAACCGAAGAAAGGTTGATCACCCGGTAGTCGTGCCAGGTACGTCGGGTAAATCAGAATAGTTGATGGGCTATCAATTCATCACATTTAGAGACGGTGGGTTCGATTCTTAAGAACAGCGGTGGTATGAACTAAGATGTAGCGGCCGATTGGCATTGACCTATCTCTTGACGAGTGTTTGATGGGAACAGTGGCTTCCGACTTTGGAAGGCCAAATCATCTTGACTACGAAGGTAGATAAAAATTTGTGGGATTTGGTTGATCCAGCAAAAGAGGAGATTCCATCAGTCTAAAGTGGCGCGGAAGCATCGGGATACGAAACTAAAATTTGGATGTGAGAGGAGAGAGGTGCAAAGCCATTATCATGGCCGGCTGAGTGGTGACATTGTGCTTGAAATTCAGCACAAACAGGCGAAGATATGTATCTTCTAAAAGATATGAGGAAGGCGTCTACTGAATTGATATCCACGGAAATGAAAGTGCATAACTTGCAATTCAAGAAAGGTGATGATCTGAAGCAATCTGAAATCTTAGATTATTTGTTACCGATTTGGATGGGTGGGCCCAGCGTTATAATGACAATGAAGAGTGTAGCTATGCTTGAGCATTTCAGAGGATTTCATTTAAAGATTTAGCTATACTAGTGAAGGACCATCCACCACGGATGAAGCAATAGAAGCAATTAAATGAGGCTTGAGCAGGGAGGTTTTGGTAAGAATCAGTACGGGGAGCCGAGAAGAACCTTAATTACCTTGTCGCGGGAGAATGCGGCAAAGGAGGTCGGAGACGGAAGAGAGGGAGAGAAGCGGGGAATACAATATTCGCGGATCGCGAAGTTTGGTCACATCAAAGTAGATGTCGAATCAGGGGAAAAATGGTATCGAGGCGTGAGTACGTGGATTCGTTTGGCCGTGGAAAGACGCGCCGCGTAGTTGCAGCGGTTGGGGAAGGCGTCACGAGAGCCGCCCGGCGATGGGAGCTCTCCGCAGAAGAAGAAATATAAGTACTTACCAAGTCATTTTTCAAAATGAACATCACATCTCAAAATCAATGTTACGAAAAATTTGGATGAAACTATTACTGACGTAGATTAAGGTGCAGTCTCCATAGTGAGCTTCGCTGACATGTTGAAATGCATTGAGCAGTGTGGATTGCAAGAGGCATTGGATAGGCAATGGAGCAATCTGAAGGTGCTTGGAAAAGGAACTTTATATTTTGGTTAAAGGCAAAGTGTTTTAAGTTTGCGAATCACATTATTTGTGCCGGAATGTTGTTAATCTAATTTAGAGTTGCCAATCGGTGGATATGGATATGATTTATTTTTCATAAGTATGGATGCAAGTTCATTAGAGGAGGTATTAAATTGTTTGAAGCACAAAGAAGGGGAAACTGTTTGAATTGGATGTGAATGATGCCATCAATAGGTATCTCCCTCGATAGCTTAAGACTTTGGCGCAAGGTTGGGGGCATGCGCTATGACAACATTAAAATAGCAAAAAGGCACAATCTTTTAGATAGACTTGATTACAAAAGTTGCGAGGTTGATGGCGTATGTGAAGCTTGCATGTTGGGAAAACAAAATAGAGTGGCATTTAGAAATAAAGGAAAGAGCATGAGTTACTTGAACTAGTGCATTGAATGTTTTAAGACTATGCGAGGTTGAGAAAGTAGGGGGCGAAATCCATACTTAGCTGCTATTGGCGATTCTGATAAGAGCGTACTAAATATACTGGCCTAAGACTAAAGATCAAGTATTTGATGCATTTAAATTATATGTTCGCGAGAAGTGAAGAGAAACATCACTAAAAGTGAAATGTCACAAGATCTGACCTTGGTGGAGAGTATAGATCATCACGAATTTTGTAAGAGTATTGTCAAGTCGCGAGTCAGGAAACAATATACATGCAGATACACCACAGCGAATGGGTATGACGCCATCGCCTACATCATGAATGCGGCGATCCGTAGCAAGCATGCGGGTTTGCAAACGATCTAGAGAAAATTTTATGCATAGCTACCTACATTCAAAACAAGGGTGCCAACGATTCTTTGTGAAAAGAGGAAGTGCGGAAAAGTATTAGACTAACGAGCGGAAATATCTGTGAAAAAGATTTAAAAGTCTATAGGTGTCTAAAACATATGATGGTGCGGAAGAGTTAAGGAAAACTGGATGTCGGAGCATGTGTGCCTTCCTAGTGGATTCTGATGAGCGGACAAATGGCTACATATTGTATGAACCCAGTCTACGTAAGGTATATGTTAGTAGGGATGTTGTGTTTAATGAGAATGTTCTATACAAGAGCGAGGAAAAAGTCTAAGCCCAGTGAAACAAATGGTAGGTGCCCGGCCGAGAATACTTGGAGGCGGTGACGGATGATAAGGAAGGCTTGAGACCCACGATGTTAAGGAAGATGAAATCAATGTGTAGGTCGAGAGAGTGAAGAGGATCTGAGAGGCCCAACAATGAGATTGAAGAAATAGGCGTGGAACGGATGAGGTGTATGAGTCAGTGAGCCGATAGTGCACCTCATGGACGGAGGGTGAGCGGGAGGAGGTGCATGGGGTCGATTGATACCAATAGTGCACGGGGCACGGACCTCCCGAGGCGGAGAAGGAAGTAGGAGATCACCGGCGTAGTGATGCGGAAGCGTCTAAAAGCAGGAGTTTCATTTGACACAAGTTTGCTCTGACGGGGCGAAAGTGGGAAGACAACTAGACAAAGGAAGCCTAAGGTATTGTCTTGTCTGATGAAACCCGGAAGCGGTGGAAAGCGGAAAGAAGGATCGCGGATCAATGGAAAGAAATACATGCAAAGTAGATTAAATTCGTTTAGAAGGGCCGGAGCACCTATGAACTAAGTGTGTGGCAAAAGATAAGAATGTAGGTAAGGAAGCAAGTGGCTTTTAAAATTATGATCTGGATCGGTAGAAGCCTTGTTATAAAGGCCTGATTTGCAAGAATATACTCAGAAAGAAATGAACTAAGGATACATTCTCATATCGTCAAAGAACGGTCGAGGACACTCCTCGCACTTGCAATCTGAGAATGATATGGAATAACCCTTATGGATATTAAGGCTGCGTTCTTGAATAGGGATTTAGATGAAGAAATATACATGGAGCAGCCACAGGCTATGAACAAAGGTCGAACATGGTGTGTAAATTAAAAGCGGTTTACGGTCTTAGGCAAGCGACGGCGGTGGTACTTGTGCATAAACGGTTTCTCATCTGCGGATTTGCAAAGTTAAGAACCGAGGGTAATCTATACATGAAAAGGAATGGGGACAAATATCTGATTATGGCCTCTATGTAGATGTTAGCGTCATTGTAAGCAATAGCGGAGAGGTTTGATGATAGATTACAAAGCATTATTTGAATGAATTGATTCGGATAACCGGACAGGAGATTTGGAGAAGTTGCTAGGAATGGAAGTTCGAAGGATAAAAACGAGAGTTATATCTTACAGCGGGAACAAATATTGAGGAAGTATTGGCTAAATTCAAGTCTTGAATGCAATCCAACAAAAACACCTATGGCTTGAGGATGAATTGTGGAGATATGTGTCCTAAGACCCCAAAGAACTAAGGAAATGAAGGCTAGACCTTACGAGATCATTGATTTGGTACTTGTTGTACATTACAAGTACTTTTTCGGCAGGACATCACTATGTGGTGAACACTAGCGGTTTTGTAATCACGGAATCTGACATTGAGTAGCGGCAAAAGAGTGCTTTCCGGATACTTAAAAGGACGACCTACGGAATTTATTTTTGAAAGTCTGAAGAGAACAATTGGTTAGTTATCTTGAGCCTTGGTGGGAGAGATGCTCGATGGCGAAATCCACATACGGCTATTTATGCAAACAGGGATCTGGCCGTAGCGATATCATGAGCATGTAAAAGCAAGAATGCGTTGCCAAATCTAATGATGTGAGCCCGGAGTATGTAAGTGTCATGGCGGCACCGAAATAATTGGCTCGCGTAGAGATAGCTAAGGTTGAAATCCACGAGGCCCGAAAGGTACCATATTATATTAGCCTGTGATAATAAAATGAAGTGCGATAATGAAGAATCGATTCTTACTCGAAACCAACACATCGAGCATTCATCATCTTCATCTGAGATGAAGTGGAAAGAGATAAATGTGACGTATATTCCACCCATCTTCAGCAGGCGGATATGTTAACAAAGGCTCTGTTTTGAGCCCATTAAGCAAAATAACTGCAAAGAACCTAGTAGGGTTGCCAGACCATAAAGGCTAAAGGGGAGTTTGTTGAATTTAGCCTTTCTAAATATGAGAAGAAGAATACAGTACACGTGGCTAACCGTGGAAGGCGGTGCAATATCTGATCGGGGAATGTAACGGACGCGGAAAGGAGAGGCTTAAAGAGGGAAAGCGAACAGCAGAAAGAGTGAGCAGCACAGACCCAGGAGGATTCCAGATGCATCTGGAGGTGCGGAAGTGTGCAACAGAGATCGGATCTGCCAGAAGGAGGATCGGGAGGCAGCAGTGAGCAGACCAGAAAGTTGATGCAGCAGATTCGTCGCTGGGCTGTCGAGGTAAATCAGAATAGTTCAGTGGGCTATCAATTCATCTGTTACCCAGACCAGTGGGTTTCAGATTCTTTTAGAGCAACAAGTAGCAGCATGTTATATGGATGAAGTTGGATAGACAGACGAAAATGTAACACCACCAAATGGATAGGATCTGCGTTGGCTTCTGAATATGTCAAACCTAATGTCGATTATAGCGGCAGCAAGTCATATTTTGATGGCGGAAGCAATTTGTCGGATCTTAGTATTACCTATTCCATGTCAAGGTCGTCATACTGCTATTGCCTTGATGTAAAACATTTGTCCAGAGAGCTTTAGTATCTCATATGAAGCTCAAGAGCAAGTTTTCTGAAGTTGTAATCAAGTAGACTGGAGAGCTTTTTAAATGGAAGAACTTTGCAAAAGCATGCTCAAGCATGATCTTAATAGCTTCTTTTCCTTTCTGTAAGTCATTTGCTATAATGAAAGTTTTTTACTCGTGCATGCCTATTTCTTTTAGATTGCAAACCTAAACAAGTTATCCAGGCATTTTTTTTATGGTGGGCAATCTGATGTAGATACACCTCCGTGTTACAAATTATGTTCGGTTGTTTAGAGTTCTCCATTTGATAATGTAGTCCATGTAGAATTGTATGGTTGGTTGTTTGAAGTTGTCAGTTTGAGTTTACATACTTGCAATGTTCAATATTTGTCTAGTGCAGGCCTGGTGCAGGTAAAATCTTTCATGATCATGATCATGTAATTTGATACCTGTTTATCACGCTACTCATGTTTCATCATTTATCTAAGGCTTGAGCAAGTACTCTGAGCTGGTTTGGTATTTGATTTTCCCTGAATGTGTCTGCCATTTGGTCTGTTGTATCCAAAATTCTCAAATTGTCATCACGCTGCCATTTCTCTCAGTAGGTTTCTAATGAATTTTTATTTGGCGTGTGGTTGTTTGTTTTTGTTGGAATGTGCTCACTGCTTTCGCCCGTTGGGTTGGCCTGGTTGACTTTGGACGACAGTCTGCAACAGACAGAATTAGAATTGCTCCACCAAAGCCAGAATGGTTTACGCTTGCCATGGTGGCCCTGAAGCATCACCTTGGCAGGAATCGGTCAAGGCAGGCCTCGCGCTGGGCAAGATTTTGGCGATTTTGTGGGAGCAGATGGCGTTTTTTCAAATGGGTTAGACCATGAATTTCTATTATTTATCTCTCTGTTCTGCTTTATGGTGCTGAATTTGCTGGAGACGGGCAAGTGGAGAGTTAGAGCCGCGTGGAGCAGGTCTGCTTGAAAAGAAGATGTGCATCAGCGGTAATTAGTCTTATTTTGCAGTGAATCAAGCTTGTGTTTGGATTCTTATTTGTATTTGGATTCTTATTTCTTGCAGTGGTCGCATCACCCTACAATTTTGTTAGCTGGGTTCCTTTGCCCAGCGATTCTGTTTCTGTTCTTCTTGCATTGACTCTTCCATCAACCAGCTTTTCGCTGAATTTAGCTTCTCTGTTCGTTTCTGTTCACATTTGCAACGCCTTTTCATTTTTGCTTTTGTTTTGTTTCTTCTCCATTGGTTCAACAGAGGCGCTTTGAAGGCCAGACATGCCACGTGTACGGACTACATTTTCTATTATTATTCAGCACAAAAAACTGATATTTGTACGATGGTGAGTTTTAGGTATGTGTTTTAGAGGTGGAAGATAAAGAAAGTTACTATCCTTGGCATTTAAAATCACTCAATAAACTTCCCCGTTTTTTGTTTGGTATTTGGAATGCAATGGTGGAAATGAATTTTACTGTGTATAGTATAGAAGCCGGTATATTTAGGGGCTTTGAGGAGCTTCTTGCCATTTAGATGTTACGTCTTGAGAACATTAGGTAGTCATGTTTCTAGTTGCAATTTCGGGTGCCATTTTTAGAGGCGTAGATAGAATGCACACTCACGTCTATTCGCGAGAACTCGGTGTACATTAGCCCCGTTCTATTGTGTGAAGAGGGATGAGCAGGGAGCTAAGCGCTTCAAGCGGTGGCAGAAAGCGATGGTTTAAGGCGTGGTAATACTTACATTTGGATCTTTGCCATGGTCGGTTCTTGGATGTGGCCTAATCCTCTCTTTTTCCTTGACTTCTTGAGAAGCGATTTGCAAGATTTTTATCTCCCATCGATTGCTATGAGCGAGTTGATTGACCCTCGATTATGGCAGGAATATTATTTGCAGTTGAGAACTTGGGTACATTAGCTACCGGTGATATTACGTTGGGGCTGATTTGAGCCTTGATTTCTAGTCGATTTGTGTTCGGGAAGTAATGCGGTAGTCTGAATTGAAGGGATTAGCAAGCGGCAGAGCATTTTATTCGGTAGTCCATGGCGGGAACTTTATAACTTCTATGGTGCATGACTGTAACTTACGTGGCACTAGCCATTGGTCTATGCGCACCGGTGATGTTTTAGGTGGGGTAGACCTTGAGGAAAATTAGAGGCCATGATCACGAGGAGTATTCCTCTCGGATCAATGGTCCTAAAACAAAGTTCAAAAACTCCCATAATGCTGTAAATAAACATGCTTAAAGATAAAATAACTAAGTTTATTAAAGGAAATATAGTAGCAAATATAATGTTAAGGAAAGCATATCTTGGGCATAGACTCTCCATTACAAAATGGAAAGCGGGTGCGTCTAATATCCTTGGCGTGCATTCTTATACGCCAGCATTAACGCTTCTACAACCGCGGAATGGAAGTTGAATTGATTTCATTTGGCAGTTTTCGCATTAGGGTTTTGTTAGGGTTCGCCGGTAGCAGCTAGTTGAGCAACATACTGACAAGCACACAACTTACCCGGTTAGTACAACATGCGGCAAGCATACGGCAAGCACCTGAGACACGGTTAAAGTAGCACACAACCACCGGTCTGCCCATTCTTGGAGAAGTTGAAGACGGTTAAAGGCCTGAAACAATTAAGCTCCATTCTTTCCGATTCTTGTAGAAGTTCTTGCGAGGCCATTTACATTTTCGAGATCCTTGTAGTTCTCTTCACCAAAACTGTCTTTGCAACGGCTTTCATCGGATCTGTTCAACTGACATCTATTCGAATGATCCTAATCTATTCAAATGATCTCTATTCAAAGCGGCTGGATTAAAAAAAAAAAGCCATGCGGAAGGGGAGCCCCTGCTTCCCTTCCCCTATACATTGAAGTATCTGTTGAAATTTACAAACAACGGTAACTCCAAATAAAATTTAAACTTTGAACACTATTGCATAATCAATTTCTTTTCTACCCAAAAAAAAGAAGTCTGAGGATTCTTCAGAATATTTCTCCACAACAAATCACAACCCTTGGGATGTAGGATTACTTAAATATTTTCGAAAACTACCTAAACATTTCAGCTCGCTCTTCAGGATCAATTTCTTCTTTTTCCTTTCTTGTGAGTTTTTAATGGTGAACATCTTTTTAGTAGGTTGAGGGTGGTTTGGTTGGGTTATTTGATATGGCCTATCCCCACGAAGATATACAATGTGTATGATATTAGTTGGTTTTTGGTGGATGTTACAAATGTTCTTCTTCCTTTTCTTAAATTCGACATTCCTTTTTGTAACTTTAGACACGTGTGTGGCATATCATAACAATACCTGGCTAGACAAATTTTTGTATTAGAGAAAACTATAATGCAAAGAATATAAAAGAATAGTAAATGCATTGCATGACTGTCACATTTTATTTCATTCATTACGATAATTTAAGGGAAAAATTGTAAAATGCCCTTATATTGTTGCATATTTGTCGACGCTCTATATTTTTTATATTTGTTAAAATACCCCTATTCTTATACTTTCGTCGTTTCTTACTTCCTGCAAGAAATTAATTACTTAGGTGCTCTAAGTTACACTTTATCGTAAAGCTTCACCGGTAGCAAATTGTGCGAGGTGTGACAAATGGTAGTATAGATGCCTATTGCGGGAACTTCGGAACCCAAACTCTTGAAGACCCAATTCACGGCTATGGAGAAATTCTCTTTGGATATGTCAACAAAGGGGAGACTCTTCATGGATACCCAATTCATATCGGTGGATTGAGGTTCTCAACTACTTACGATAGTATAATCCGACCTCAAAAGGATAACTGATAGGTCGGAGGTTGCGAAAAAATTAGCGACTATGGAACAAAAGTTCTGCAAATTCAAAGTCTAGGATGCAATGGGCAAATTCGAATCAAGAATAGATTTTTCTACCAAGTCCTATTCGAATTTGTGGGCATTAAAGCGCACTCCTTTGAAGTACTTTGCATTAGGATAGCTTAAATCCACGATGGACAAACTCATTTTTCCTTCGAAATGCCTTTTTTTTTCCTTCACTTGGATCATCATAACTAGTTTTAATCTCTGTTATTCTTGCAAATCAAATGCACAAAGTGTCGGATTTGATAAAATACAGTGCCAATTTTACACAAAAATAGGATCCAAATATGAAGCTCGAGCGCTTGCTGATGAAGAACAGAAGGTACAACTCAAAAAATCAAATCCTAAGCAACCCAAATCGATTATATAATGAGAACAGCGAAGAACCAGGAAAATTTGACAACCCAATAGCTTTGCTATGGGGGAACAGGTTTGTTATATGGGTATTTTGACAAATAATGAAAATATAAGGGCATTTCAATAATTACACGAAAGTACAAGGGCATTTCTACAATTTTTCCTAAAAACTTATAAACGTATAACTGATTGTCACTTCTGTGCACCATCCTCCTTTTGATGTATGATGACAAGTTCTAAGATCTTGAATGATGACGGAAGGTTCAGATGTATGATACACTTAAAAATGAATTTATTAGGAAAGGAGACTATCGAGTTGTCTTCTGAATCGCTTTGATCAATGCATTCAAGCAGCTAACATGCTAGAGTAACTGATACATTAATACAAAATGATTTGAATAAATGCATGTAAAAAGCTGACATGTTGGAGCAGCCAATACATTAATACATACAAAATGACGACCGAGAACCACATTTAGGCAATCATATGCAACTTCGTTATAGTCTACTATATAATGGGATGCAGATGAACGCCCAATATAGGATATTTCCTTTGCAGTGTCGTAATACATCATTATTGTTTCTATTCTATTCTATTCCATAGAGATGTCTGCCACGCAGAATGTGCAATATTGCAATGCTAAAAGTTTTGATGGACTGTAGTGTTGTGATTCTATATGTGATTCCATGAAGAATATGAATCATTTCCCCTTCTTTTTGTAATGTAGACATCATTATACATGCCAACTGACTCAACAATATTACAAAGAGAAATAAATATTATGTGGATAATTGAAGGGTATTCCTCTCTTGTCTTTGGCTATTCCCCTTTTGTAACTTTACAAAATATATATGCTTAGGTTCATTGTAACTTAAAGACCTATGTAAGGAACTACTTTCCATGCCAGGCAAGTTGCACTTGGGTTTTACTACAACCTAATAACCTACATAAGGACTATTGAGCAACCATACTCAATGCGTATATTCTACTGAAACATTTACGATACAAGGTCATACGACCTTTGAGTAGATAAGCATATTTTCCAAATACCAAAATTGGGCTTTAAAATCTTGGTAACCTATCTAAATGTCAGTTTTCTGATATGCTTTAGACGCCATTGTGATTTGCCAAGCGTCCATTGCAATTCAAATAATGCTCCATCACACCTAACTACTACCAAAATAATTGCCATGTGTCAATTGTTAAATTTGAATACAATACTATTAATTTTCCTCTAGGACAACTAAATACACCTCTAACGTCAAGATTTTTGCTATATGTATGCTAAGTATGTATATAACTTCATCGTTGCCTAGAGTATGCCCAACAATGCCAGTACCTGTTACTAGAAAAACATGTCCTTAGCTGTGTCATATGTCACTACCAGGATTTTTGTACTAACTAAAATTTGAGACTTTGCATATACCATGTTACTTCAACCTCAAAGAACAAATGCATGCAAATGTGTAGGAACAAATGTATTTTTATGACTTGACAACCGCGGGCGGCCCACGGCAATGCGCTGAACATTATTTTGCAACGCCGCAAACATCGCTATAATTGACCAAATATTGCCTTATGTTTTAGGCACGAATGTTTGGGATGGGTTCAAGGCGTTCATACGTACAAAAGATTGGCAACTTATGGAATAATGCTCCAAGATTAAGACCAAAATTCTTGGCGCATATTGAAGGTCCGTACAAATTCAGGCCACTACATATGTGCATCAAAGCCGGGACGTTGTTTAGGCGGATGTGCTTTGAGAGAGATAGGTCGAGGTCGAGTACATATATCTACCTATTGGGTTAATGTAGTGCTTTGACTAATCTTCAATTATTTGTCTTTTTTATCAAATGACAAACGACACTGTGCACTGGTACATATTGGGTATTGTAGTGCTTTGGCTAACCTTCAAGTGTTTTGTCTTTTTTATCAGATGACAAACGACATTGCGCACTGGGAATTGGCGTTTTAGTGGCAAAAGGACTCACCTGTATTGAAATATATGGAGCGCATTTTAGGGAGCATCCAAAACAGTACAACGTTAGGCTTGGTGATGTGCGCCATGTGAAGATGCATATTTAGAGTTCCACCATGAACTAAAGTACGCTAATGAACTAGAGCAAAATTTTGTGTTTTGCATTTTTGTGCCTGTTTTTTGTTGACGTACTTATATACTTCTAATGGTGACATTTTGAGCATAAGGTTTGGATCCGTCTTTCCAAGTTTTCGTCCTTAGATGTAAATGTAATCGCCCCTCGCATTCCTCATAAAGCATTGTTTCTCAATTAAAATCCATAAAAGCAAAGTTAATACATTGATGATAATGTCATTAGACAAAAATAATACAAATAATTACAAAAGCAAATAATGTTAATTCTTGCCAATATTAACATGTTGTCGAAACTTACACACATATATATTATAAAGGCCGAGAAAAACCCGGATAAGCCCTGGCTCACTTCGAATAGATCTCACTCGACATCCTTGAGATGCAAAAAGAACATGCAGGATTTGAACTTGCAATACTCCAAGACTAGCAATTGTAATATCTTTGTCCGTCCTAAACAAATGAATTTCACAAAGGGGAAAAACATGAAGTGTTCAATTACAATAGATTATCCATATCCTTTCATTGAAAACACTACATCTCCTAATCTTGCAAGTTTGAAGGGGTTTTATCACCCCCTAGACAGAGCAGGGGTTGTTGAAAGTTGGTGTGGAGGGCCCAAAGCAACCACCATGCCATTGGTGTGATTTGCCCTTTGCCATTTTGTGGCCATAGTATAGAAATTGCAATTATATAATATTACACATAAATGCCGCGTATGGCCAAGAGCAACAAAGGGGTCCAAAGGAGCATGTTAGATATGGAAAGATGAGCTAGGCCAAGAATGAAACCGAAAAAAAAAAGGTCTCACTAGAGAGGCTAAGACTTTTAACCTTAGAATTAAAGTGAGATCGCTTTAATTTCAATGGAACTATATGGTAGGTGCTCAAGTTAATAAAGGAATCGTAGAAAACGGGTCGCTTGAGAACGACCGAGGGGTTAGCGCGATCAAGCGCCTCTAAGTTTGACACGTAGAGAGTAAACAAATGGGATGTGGAGAGCATTTCTAAGGGATTATAGGGGTAGAACATGTACCGACATAGCACATGGGAAAGGTTATTGCATGGGAAATGGCTTAGCATAATGGGGTGTAAGATTGTTGGAATGCAAAATTTCAAAAAATAAAGTCATGAGATTTGAAGCAAGAAATGGGGCATTCATTCTAGTCGAGTAGAACTCAACAAAATATTAAACAAAAAGATGAGGGCCAAAGTTTTATTCCATTAGACCTAATAAAATCGCTCCCGACCGACCGACCGACGGTGCAACACACCAGTATTACTCATTGGGTTCTTCCGCCAATCACCTTGCATTAATTTATCTTGGTAGACTAGGGTGGAGACATTTGTATATGAGCTGAAAAATGTTCGATAGATTGGGTGGCCCTTTAGGAACCATGAGCACCGACCACGAGGACCACCAGCCTTCTCAACCAAGGGTGCCAATAAATTACAATAAATCATACGGCAAGATCTCTATGAATAAAGGCAGAATCTTTTGGAATCCGCAAGACACTGTGACGATTAACTATCGTGTCCGAGCTGCAGTGATTTGGTTTCATCCAAATCATCGTGGGCCTTTTCGGTTAGGGTTGCACGGCTACCACCTCGCAGGTAGTGGGTTCGAGTCCCGCCTAGACCCTTAAATGTGACAAGATGATTTGGACAACTCATGCCCTAGTGGTGTGGGCAACTCGTAATAGGGTTGGGGGCCCAGATGGTTGTCATCACACTCCTCGGTGTTCAGTCCCTTGCAGATCGAGTTCGGTCCGCCCCCAATCTCCCCGGTTGCAAGCCTTCAAGGAGGGGGGGCCTTGAGGGGAGGATAGTGTGACGATTAACTATCAGGTCTGCGAGCATGTGATTTGGTTTCGGCCCAAATCATTGGGCAACTTGTAATAGGGTTGGGGGCCCAGATGGTTGTCATCACACTCCTCGGTGTTGATCCCTTGCATCGAGTTCGGTCCGCCCCCAATTTCCCCGGTTGCAAGCCTTCAAGGAGGGGGGGCCTTGAGGGGAGGATAGTGTGACGATTAACTATCGTGTCCGAGCGTGTGATTTGGTTTCGTTCAAATCATCGCGACCTTTCTGCTAGGGTAGAACGGCTACCACTCCAGAGGTAGTGGGTTCGAGTCCCGTCCAGTCCCTTAAATGTGACAGTATGATTTGTACAACTCATGCCCTAGTGGTGTGGGCAACCCGTAATAGGGTTGGGGGTCCAGATGCTTGTCGTTACACTCCTGTTTGATCCCTTGCGATCGAAATTCGGTCCGCCCCCAATTCCCGGTTGCAAGCCTTCAAGGAGGGGGGCCTTGAGGGGAGGAGAGTGTGACGATTAACTATCGTGTCCGGAGCGTGTGATTTGGTTTCGGCCCAAATCATCGTGGCCTTTTCTGCTAGGGTCGCACGGCTACCACCTGCAGGTAGTGGGTTCGAGTCCCGCCTAGACCCTTAAATGTGACAAGATGATTTGGACAACTCATGCCCTAGTGGTGTGGGCAACCCGTAATAGGGCTGGGGTCCAGATGGTGGTCGCCACACTCCTGTGTATTCAGTCCCTTGCGGTCGAGTTCGGTCCGCCCCCAATTCCCACGGTTGCAAGCCTTCAAGGAGGGGGGCCTGAGGGGAGGATAGTGTGACGATTAACCATCGTGTCCGAGCGCAGATTTGGTTTCGGCCCAAATCATCGCGGGCTTTTCGGTTAGGGGTGCACGCTACCACCCGTGTGAGGTAGTGGGTTCGAGTCTCGTCCAGTCCCTTAAATGTGATAGACACTTGTCAATCCCCGCATCCGACTGTTGTTCCTGTTCCAAGATTCTTTTGTCATCCCCTGTTCGCTGCATCGAAAGGGAAATGGATCCCCGCTTTCAGCTCTTGCAATGCGAAGCTTTTCGACGATTTATTCTAGGCAAATCAATCATCCCACCGCTCATTCTCGTGTCTTGCGCGAGATATTTCTTTCCTTAGAAAAATAAACTTTTCAAAATGGCTTTGCTCATCCGAGTAGCTTCTCTACCCTTCAACATGCAAGCGCTGAGCTCGATTCTTGATGATCCGATGATAGTTCCATCCAAAGTTCCAAATCGAGCCGCATTGTTTCTCTCGCCATTCCCGTTTTTGTTTCGCGCTTCTTAATCCGACAATTTATCAGCTCCCCGCATCAAGTTCCGTTCTAGCAAAGATTGCTTGAGTCGCATTAATGTGATATGGTAGAGCTCATTGAAGCAAACCGGCTTTGTTAGAAGGTACGCTTTCTAACGGAAATATGACAATTTTTGCATTTGAGAATGAATATTTTGAGCGCCAATTTGATTCCGAAGTTCAAGGCTTATCTGTTGCAACCCGCCAATTTGAAGGCTCTTCGTCGAGAGTGCTAAAATGCCATGTAATAGATCGAATTGATTGGTTCTCGCAGAGTGGAAAACCGGACTATTGTTTCTTTATCAAATGATCCCTTCATATTTCACAAAGAAGAAAATGAGTTTACTTGAATCCACTCCCCTACTCCGGCCGATTGGTCTCAAAGTGGACGATAAAAAACTATTCTATTCTATTCTATTCTCTTTTCCATTGTTTTGTCCATCGCTAGAAAACAAGTGCAACAAAGTCCTAGGATTGAATCAAACAATCTAAGTTCAAATTAAAAAGTTCCTATCCACATGAAATATTGTAGGATATACGACCGGTCCAAAAATGGCGATATAAGGATTTGGGCGGTTGAAGCCCTAGGTCCTAGTATTTTTTTTGTTATATTTTATACTAGGATTTTCTTACTAAGCTACTTTTATATAGGGAATGCAAATATTATATTTAAGATACGCCTACAATATTAAATGCTGTTAAACGACCACCTCTAAAACATTTTTTTTCATCATATAGTGCATGCATTATAGGTTTTGCAATGTACTACAACACTTGATGAGCTTGTAGAATGGTCTGAAATAGAAAAGTTTTATTTTGTTTCCACTGTATGTGCTTGTAAAGAGAGTTCTCATTACATACAAGTCTACTACAGGATTCTTTGTAAAAAAGAAACTTCATGCTAACCCTTTTTGTTACAAGAAAGTTCCTAATGGATTTTGTAACAAAAGGGCCAATCCGGTTCAAACTTATATAATCCTATTAATTTTATAAATAGAAGGCTTTTTTCCTATTGGGAAAAAAAGGTTTGTTATACACTGCTAGAAAGCTTAACCAATTCTAGCCTTACCCTTAAACCACCATAGCCAATTCCGATGTTTTCCTCTACATATTTCCAAATCTGAGCTTGCCACCCGCAAAGATTTTTCCCCATTTCCGCCACTTGAGAATTAAGTAGCTTCTTTTATTTCTCCATTTTCCATCTTTCCTCCATCGCAATAAAAGGCTCCAGTTTTTGTTTCAAATCTTGTCCTCGCTTCTGCACGCCGCCGAAAGCCCTCCTCCGCCCACTCCATCGATCCATTCTTTCCCCTCTTTTGGAGCTTATATGATAATGTCAAAAAAATTCTAAAGAAGTGTTATGCATCGAAATTGTCCGAGTTGTCGAGATTTTAGATAGGAATCTCGAATAATATTCTAAAAGAATCGCCCTCCAATAATTATATATGTTAAGATAACTATGTTTGATCCGAAAAGTCTCTTTTTACCTTGGATAGTGATAGGCATGGGTCCGTCCGAATTTTCGGCTACACCAAGTGCCACATTATTACCATGTTTCATCCTCGGCCGCAAGCGGTTATGCGGAATCCAAACCCCATCGAGGGATCGTATATAAGGCCTCAGGGCTTGATTCCTCCCGGCAAAGCGGCCCTGAGGGGCTTTCACCAAATCCAAAGAAAAAAGGCGGAACTATTTTCACCGTGGATCATGGACACGTGGGCGGCTTAGATTTTAAATGCGGCGGAATGTGGTGCAAGAAATAATGACGACCGATTTAATGTCATCCGAAAGTACAATAAACATCAGGAGAGATTCGCAAAAAGAATCATGGACACGTGTCATGATCAGGAGAGATTCGCAAAAAGAATCATGGACACGTGTCATGATGGGATTGGGTTAGAAGGCGGAAAATAGTCTGCCCGTTCTTTCCGTGATAGGCAAGACCCATGATTTAAGATATGTAGACTAATTTGCCACGTTAAGATATGCTTGACTCAAAGTTGTCTCAAACTGCTTTATAGAATTTTCGCCATTCACGATAGTCACAGCACTTCAGTTTCAAAAACTGGTCTCTACTTAATCCATCCTATACGTGTTGTTGTTGGTTAGATTCTTTATTCTTTTCTCCTCGTTGATGCATGCAGCTGAGAATTTTATTCCCTAGGTGCATGAAAGAAATTGCTTTATTGCTCTTCATAGGTGATTCTGTGTACTCTGTTCTAGATGTTTAGAAGCTTGCGGGAACCAATTTTAATACCGATGAGAATTTTCTTCCCTAGGTGCATGAAAGAAGCTAATTTATTGCTCGTCGTAGATTCTTGTTTCTATTGAAATGAAATTAATTCACGCTTCTATAAGACCCAAAGAGCCATGAAGTTAAAAGCTTGCGCGATTAGTACTGAATTAGGGCTTCTTGGCCCTGGTGCTATGACGGCTAGTTTTTGAACGGGAATGGAAGGCAATGCAGTTGTGAAGGGGCCCTTAGATTGCCCACAGAAGTCATTCCTCGCAGCTATGCTATTGAGCTTCAACCCAACCTTGAGACCTGCCAGTTCCAAGGAAAGGTGGTTGTCGACGTTCAGATTATTGAGCCAACAACAGAAATTATTCTCAACTCTGCAGATTTAGAAATAGTGGAAGGATCTGCTTGGGTCCGTCTCATTGACTCTCCTGAGGTAATTTTCCTTCCCTTGCATTCTTATTCTTCTTGGCAACTTGCTTGATGTGTGAACGAAGTAAAGTAGAAACTACTGTTGATCTATGAACTAGTACACTTAAAATACATGTGAAGGTTATTCATCGTCATAAATTCCTGAAGTTTTGCAACTCTAGTCTGGAAGCATTTCCAAAAACCAAAGTCGTTCTTTCTCTGCACAGACAACCTAGAATGCCATTAAGGGTTAACAATGAATATGCAAAGCAAATTGTTGTACTCTTTTTTCTTTGAGACAAATGGCATGGCGCTGTGCATCTTCTGCAGAAGAGGGGCCATTCATCTAACATGATTGTCTCTTAGGTGCTGTGGCCAACTATCCACCTGGATGCTGAAAACGAGCTGTTAGTTCTGAAGCTTGGTGAAAGGTTGACAGTTGGATCCGCCATTCTTTCTTTGCAATTTCGAGGAGCGATAAGTACTCAGATGAAGGGATTTTATAGAGGGTATCCCCCAGAAGAAAAAGAAAAAGAAAAAAAAAACAGTTTCCAACAATCCCTATTAGTCTCCGCGGATGATAAAAAACCATTCAATTCATTTAATTCAATTCTATCAAGTTTAAATTAATGACATGTGCTTATATATAAGTAGTGATTGAGCAGTTCCTATCAAGTAAATGGGAAGAAAAGGCATGTAGCCGTGACACAGTTTGAGCCAGCAGATGCACGCCGTTGTTTCCCATGCTGGGATGAACCTGCATTGCCAAGGTTTCAAAATCTAACTTTTTAATTTTGCTCTTCATTCTGTAAAAATGTTATGCTTCTGTTAGCAAATTGTCGCATGACCTGTAGGCCAAGTTCAAAATTACCGTTGTTGCCCCTGTTGACCGGATAGTCCTATCAAACATGCCAATGCATACAGAAAAAGTGCTTGATGAGTTTAAAATTGTGCAATTCGAAGAAACTCCAGTCATGTCAACATATTTGGTTGCTGTGGTTATTGGAGAGTTCATTTATGTGGAAGGTACAACACAAGATGGTAAGTTTTGGGAAGTGCCACTAAGTCAAGGAATGCAACACGGGACTTATTATTATTAAGGTGTTTATTATTTTGTAGGTGTAAAGGTCCGTGTTTATTCTGTTGCTGGTAAAGTTGAGCAAGGAAAATTTGCACTGGATCTGGCCTTGCATATCATTCCTTATTATGCTGAGTGAGTTTGCAAAATAGTTTGCATGTCATCTGAAGTAAAAATTGAAGGTGATACAGCCTTGGACTGATGGTTAGGCTTCCCCTGTGAAGGTACTTTGGCACTCCATATCCCCTTCCTAAGCTAGATATGGTGGCAGTACCAGAGTTCCCAGCTGGTGCTATGGAGAATTATGGTTTAATAACATATCGAGAGGCTGAGTTGCTTTTTGATGAAACAAACTCCGCAGCTGCCAACAAACAGAGGGTGTGCAAGTTACTGTTTATTTTGCACATTGTTTTGTTGCTTGTTTTGAATTCGTAATCTCCTTTCTGTCCTCTTAAAGATCGCTGTAGTTGCCGCACATGAGGTGGCTCATCAATGGTTTGGCAATCTCGTCACAATGGAATGGTGGACTCATCTCTGGCTCAATGAGGGGTTTGCAACGTGGGTAGGTTACTGTTCGCCAATGTTTAGCATTTCTGGGGAAGGTTCTTATATTGCATGTTACAATACTGTTTAATTTATGGCATAGTGACTCTTTAATATTGGCATTGAGCTTGCAAAACTGTAGCATTCTATGTTATTGATGAAATGAAATGCATGGCATCTAGTTTAACATCTTACAGCAATAGTGGGTTTGGTTGCTTCAGGTAAGCTACTTAGCGGTCGACCACTTTTTTCCAGACTGGAAGGTGTGGACCCAATTCAATGCATTAACTGCAGAAGCATTTAGACTTGATGGATTGGTCAAATCACACCCCATAGAGGTGACAGTCTGCAGCCTTCTTTGTTAATAGCTTAAGAATCATGGATTTATTCTGAAGTGTCCATGCCTAATCATTGATTTCAGTGTGCAACTTGCTTCATGTTTAGTCATGCTGCTGTTTTCTCTTATCGCATTTAATGAACAAATTTTATTAACATCTAATGGTTGATCCTTTTCGAAGGTGGACATCGGTCATGTAGACCAACTCAATGAGATATTTGATGATATAAGCTACAAGAAAGGATCCTCAATAATCCATTATGCTTGAGAACTATTTGTCCCCTAAAGTATTCCAGGTATCTTGAAGAAAGATATTGGTTACTTTACACCTATTCATTCTATTGTATTCTATTGCTTCCACCATGTACCAGATCTTTTTAATGTACGCAGAAAGGCTTAGCATCATATATAAGAAAGTATGCCTTTAAAAATGCAAAAACCGAAAACTTGTGGGAGGTTTTATCTACTGAGTCAGGACAGCCCATAAGAGAATTGATGAACTGCTGGACTAAGCAGCAAGGGTACCCTGTTATTTATGTCCAATTCAAAGTAACTTCTCTGTATGTTGAGCAGGTAAGAAGATGGATTAATGTATAGTGTGGAAACTGTTTACATGATTGGCTCATATTTAATGATGTGAAAACTCTGCAGAGCCAGTATCTCTCAAATGGTTCATCGAGCACTGGAGAATGGATTATACCTGTTACATTCTGCTGTGGATCGTATGACTGTTCTACTAGCATATTACTTCAGGGAAAATGTGCCTCAATTGCGGTGTCATCAAATTTGCCAGGTGAAAAACTAGAATGGATAAAACTTAATGCTGGTCAGACAGGATTTTATCGGGTGCATTATGATCAGCACCTTTTTGCAAAACTAAAATCTGCCATAGCAGCAGGTTCTTTGCATGCTATTGACAGGTTAGGTAAGGACGTCTTACCGTGGTTTGTTAATTTCATCTACGTCTTGTTCAGCCATTATTTACCCTTGAGTTTGACTGGCAGGCATACTAGATGACACTTTTGCATTATGCAAGGCTGGGAAACTGCCCCTTAAGGACCTACTTTTCTTGATAGAAGTTTACAAGGAGGAAAATGAATATGCTGTTCTTCTATATTTGATCAATGTGAGGCAGTTGTACTTTTAACTGATGTTTATTTCCATTCTGTTTCATTGCCATGTTGGTAAAACATTTCAGGTGGCATCTGAAATTAGAAACGTGGTCTCTGATGCTTTCCCGAGTTTGGATAATGCTGCAGATATTTTTGTATCGAGTATTCTGCAAGATGCAGCAATGTAAGAGGACTGTATTGAAAATTCTAAGGTCATGTTTGATTACTTGTTAGCAGATGAAACTATTCACGATCTAGTAATTCGATCACAGGGACTTCTTTATAATTTTAGCTTCTCATTACTCTTCTGGTTGTAGGCGGGTAGGTTGGGAGTCAGGACCAACTGAAAGTCACTTGATAGCAATGCTGAGAGGCAAGATCATATCAGCGTTGGTATCATTTGGACATCAAGAAACACTAAATGAGTGCACAAGACGGTTTGATTTGTATTTGAATGATAGGGAGACGCCACATTTGCCACCTGATATAAGGAAGGTAATCCTTTTCTTAAGTTGCAGGATATTGGTATGCTATGTATATTAAATAAATCTCAACAAATTATCAGGCAGCATATGAAGCTGTAATGCAAGGGGTGACCAAGGAAGACAAGAGGGGCTTTGAAGCATTGTTGAAACTTTATCAAGAAACTGATCTTAGCGAGGAGCGGACTAGACTTCTTTGTATCTATTGGAATCGTTTTTATTATGTACCATTTACATTTGATTGACAGATTTTGTTCCTTATTTATGTGCAGCTGCACTTGCAGCATCAAGGATCCTGCAATTGTTCAGGAAGCTTTGGACTTTTCTTTCTCATCCGAGGTAGATATTACAAACTAGAATGCTAGTTAACAATTTTATTTGCTGATAAGTGGCATGCAGGTACGGAAACAAGATGCCATGTATATACTTTCAGGAGTCAGGAAAGAAGGACGAGAAACAGCTTGGTTATGGTTCAAGGTACCTCCTTTTTGATCTTATGGACTTGTACCTCTTATGCACTATATAACAATGAGGTTGGCTTCCAGACAAATTGGGATCTAATTTGGAGCCGTGGTCTGAGGGACCTATAATCCCAAGGTTCATCACTGGATGTGCATCTAATGTACATACTTGGAACTGTTTCTAATGACATTCTGCTCTTTGTTCGGTGGTTCTGATTCTCTCTAGTGATTCTTCCACAGTTTTGTACAGATGAAATGGCAGATGAGATTGCCTACTTTTTCTCCACAAGGAGTAACAAAGCTATAGAGCGCACAGTCAATTCTACTATTGAGGGAGTGCGCATAAACAGTCAATGGGTGAAAGCTATCCAAGCTGAGGAAGGAGTGCAAGAAATATTCTCAGCCTTTTAGGTATGCATGACTATATTTGTCCACTACAATACAGTAATACAGCATGGTTTAAGCACGCTATGGTTCAGAACGAATGAACCAGTATGAACCCAAGGGTAAAAATATATATTAGTCAACCTGCAAAGTTTCTTGTGTTACCACATTTCAAAAAACTTACGGGTAGTAGAAGTCCGAGTATTGTCTAGTTGGATTTGCATCTTTGTTATGAGCTTGCTTTGATCTATATGAGCACTCCTAGACAAGTCCTAGCAAGAGTGTAATTCAACCACTTGAAATTGAAAATTTCAAAATAGTCCATTAGGACTATTGTTCACGTCTCTGCTAAAAGATTGCCCAGCACCAAGGAGAAATATATCTACCATGCATTTGACGAATGCATTGTTAGAAGCATGTTCAATAACTGCAAACATTAATAAATGACCTACAAATTTAGAACCTAGTGTAAATGATGTAATTTCTATGGCCATTATATTTCTCCTCTTTGCGTATATATACTTGTATTTGTATTTTCATCTCAGTGCTTTTATTTTGCAAAGATATTGATGTTAGACAAGCAAGGGACTTGCTTTGATGGTGTTCTGAACCATTTAAGAAGGCATTTCTACTTGCCTCCATTCGATTATTTAGTGGATATTTTAAGAGTTTGGGATCCTTATTCTTACGGTATTTTTGTAATTTATTCATTCAGATGGCATAACTTCCACAATAAATTGCTAGAGAGGGGTGAACCAAGATAAGGAAGATAACTAGAGAGTACATACATTCACATATTGCTCTTATGCTTGAATGTCAGGGTGCTTGTAGACGCAATTAAGTTTAGCGAGATGATGGAAGTTAAATGAATCTCTTAAACAACATATTTTGGAACATCAAGCTATGAGTGGGTGAAAAATATGCATGAATGCCCTTATGTATTATGTTACATCTATATGTTTCTCATAGAAAATTAGTATTAGATAATTTCCGGCGAGGAGGGATTCCGCCGGAAAATATTCGAGGCTTTGTTAGGTTAAGTTGCTTGTTTCGAGGTATAGGTAGGATAGTCAGAAGGGAGAGGGAGAGAGTTCAGGCAGAAACAGGGATACGTGAGTATCCATTTGATATACAAGAGGATCCTATCTTTTTATGTCGAGCGGTGAGGGCTTTCATCCGCGTGCTATAAGGAAGACCGCGGCGGAAGGGGAATTATGATGCGACCAAGGAATAAAGCTCTGCCATAACCTTTTACGAAGAACGAGATATTTTGGCGGATATTGACCATCAAATCAAAATTCGGCCGGTTGTATAAAAGCGGTTGGCGTATTACATCTTGACAAGGTTTGGTATCAGGGGTGCAAAAGAGTTAAAGGTCGTGTTAGATGTTGATATCACATTAGGTTTTGATAATGGTGGCGAGATAATAAAATATGGGGAGAGAATCAAAAAAACCACCCGACCAACTATCACAAAATTTGATGAGAGACATTTCGGGAAGCGATTTGGACACATGAACTTGATTTTATTGTGACATACAAGCGATGCGTCGTCATTTACACCAAAGGAAGGCGGGATTGAAGCCAAAGGCATTTGTTTCTTCAACCGATTATGAAACCTAGAAAATGTAAGTGTTAACTTAGAACTTATGTCTTTGATTTTTTTTTTCTCTAATATTTTTGTTAATTGTTTTACGGGTTTGGTATCTTTGATTCGCCGGTTAAAGCGTGAACAATCTCTCAAGTGGTGAAAGTTATGGGCGGCGTCATTGGGCACGAGGCGCAAATTTGTAATAAAGCGGTCGTATTATCATTAGTGTCTCGTCTTTTCGGTTTTACCAAATGTGCTTGAGAAGTTGGTATGACTATTACGGGGCACAAAAATCGAGATTCATATGAGAAGTAAGTGTTTTAATATGTTTAATTATAGTTTTATTTATTTAACATGTGATTCTTTGGGTTTTCTTTGGCGAATCTGATCGTTACACTTGATTTGAAGATTGATGCATGCATGGATTTGGTTTCGAATCAATTAATCAAGATGGCGACACACGTTAGTTTGCAAATGTTCTTTACGGTATTTTCTCTCACTTCATATTTACGTATTTTTTTGTATATTACGTTTCTAATATATTATGCTTTATAATTTCGGATGAAATTTGCAAAAGCACACTTACCAATGCTTCTAGGGCTCCACTTGTTGATTTGTCCAATAACATTCTTTGCAAAAGAATCAACTTCAAGACTATTGCATGCTGATTTACGTGTGGTGCGACAAGAAAATATTCGAATAGTCGGGGAGTTAATCACGAAGGCGGAGTTCTTTGGTCGAGGGTTGCTTGTCGGGTTCTTTACAGGATTAATTGTCGGGTTCTTTGGTCGGATTGGTGATCAGTTATGCTGTCGGGTTAAGGTCGGAGTTCTGGTGAAATTTAGCCGGTCGGGTTGTTCGCATAAACGATGGAAAGGGTCGATTAGGGATTTTGGAGATTACGCTTTAACATGCAACTCTGCTTCGATGCGGTTCTTGTGATCCGGTTGGCGATAGATACGATGATGAGTTTTATAAAAAGAATTGAGTATTGCTTGTCACGATAGTGCACGAAATCTAGGAAAGTATCATCGCCCGATTATGAATAATTAAGGGAATTTCGAGGGTGCACTTTTAATTTTGGCATCGATGCAAATCGGTTGTTCAATGTAATGTCTGCGATTATGAAAAAACATTGAAAGGTCATTGGAAATTTCTGAACTCCTGAATCTAAAAATTCTGGTGTTTAAACTTTTTATAAACTTTGGAACTTTGGAATTATGATCTTTTTTGTATTCTGGAATTATAGGGAATTAAAAGTTTTCATGTAATTTGTATTACGAGTTGAATTGTATGTGAAAATCTGAGTTGAATATACGTGAAAATCTCTCTCTGTGAAAATCCGAGTTGAAAATTATGAGTTGAAAATCTGTGAAAAAAAAATAATCTGGCCCAGCAGATCTTGGTGGAGGTGAAATTCCACCTTAAAATAGATCCGAAAAAATACAGTAATCGCAGGCAAGTGGTGATTACGGAATATTAATGCATTGTGTTTAAAAGGGATATATAATGGAATGGCATATGTTAGTTTCTTCAAGTTCTATGCTCCACTTTTAAAGGTAGCGATTAAAAATAACTTCTGCAATATAAAGTCTCGAATTGAAACCAGTGTTGTGCTAACGGAACTTAGGATGGGTTTACGCTAGGAGGTTAAATTAAACTATAAGTTTAAAAAAAATTAAAATTTAATTCACTTCACGCCTCCCCCATAAAATTTTGTTAGGCTGTGGGAGTTAAAAGGGGGGTTAATTTTAATGGATGGACTTCCATTAAATTGATGATTCACGCATGATTTTGTTATGCTGAGAGTTAAAAATTAATGGTGATTGTGCAAATACTCCTTGTGAGCATACCTTAGCCCACTAACATTGCCCTTCCGCGGTTCACCTATACGCAAGGGGTGCGCATAAGAGAGGCGGATGGAATGGAGAACCCTATCTATTGTTCTATGCCAACCAAGCAAACTCCATTGCCATAACTCTGTTTGTTGTTATCTGGAGGCTTGAACCTAAAAGCGATTCCCCATTTGGGTCGAAATCGAGATAAGAGCCTCTATGTATGATGCTTGTGTGTTTCATGTATTTAAATGAATGAACCCACCCTTCGGGATGGGATATTACGTTGATATGTTGTTTGCTATGTGCTTACACATGTCACACTTTCAGGTGGTCTAAAAGATGGATGCGAGAATGACACCTCCGCATCCTAGGCAGTCGCCGAGGGGATTTTCGGTGGGGAGTCGTATTGGGGAGGTAGGATCACACCAACTGGGATGTTGGAGATTGACTTCATGAGGAGTCCAAGACCTATGTGCTTAATATGCAACATTGAAGAGCCGCATCAATTAAATAGCATAAGGGTTCAAGTACCTAATGGCTTGTATCTAATACCAAAACACACAAACACATAAGTCATGATACCTTTGTTCCATCACTCAGACAAAGAACTGGATTTGTATCAGCAAGCAAGTAACAACCACAGTGGGTGCGGCGAGCGACATTCGGGTTCCAATGAGTGCAACACAGAAGGATTAGTATTTGAGCCTATAACTAAGGCAACCATGTCTAGATCGAAGGTAATAGGTTTTAGTAACAAAGGAAACGTTGACACATTGCAACCAACCCCGTTTGCAAAAGATCTAAAGTAAACAACATAGAAATAGCCTATTCAGTATGTAGCAATGGATTCCAAGCAATATTAGTCATGGTTCTAAGCAACAATGACAACTTGCATTTACTACCCTTCTAGCTCCAAATGTATCTCTCTGTAATCTGCAGTGGCCGTGCACCAGAGAAGGAAACCCTCATATCATTAAGGCTTCTTTTCGATTTAGTAGACCATTAAATCCTAGTGTGGAAAATCCATACTTATATCCTAGGTAGAGACGCAACAAAAATATGATCTTTTCATGCATGGTTTGATCCTATAAATTCGTGGAAACTTACATCTTGCAATGTGAAATTTTGCCTTTAAATTGTATTATAAATAACATTGCACAAGGTGCATTTCTCCAATGGCAAAGTTCATACACCTCATTCCGTCCATGCTCAAAAGACTTGTTTCAATATCTACGAATGAACATGTCACTATCCTGTATCGTTTACATCTTTGGTTTTAGCTATTGAAGGTTAGAATGCCGTCAGCCCTTCATGCCAATTTAAGAATGGGATGGAGGCATGTATCAAAACTCTATAAGTGGAGCCTTTGTCCATCATCCTGAAATTTGATTGAAAATAAACTTCAAAGATCTGGATAGAGAATTCAGATTGTAAAGGGACAAGGTAAGTACAAAATCTTACCTTAAATTTGGACCATTCTGAATAGAGAATATTATGGTAGAATACAAGTCTTTTGAATAGTCTGATAATCATCCGCAGGAGAATGACTGGTTGATTGCAAGTCTATCTCAAAAAGCTTTGGCCATAGTTTTCCTGTGACTAAAAACATGAACCAAACCAAAACTTAACCATCAATAAAACCAATTTCTGCAAAGAAAAACAACCACGCTAACACCACATGCTGACACTGGGAATTAGGTGCTACATAAAAGTAAACATCAAAAATGATTGCCATTAAACATGTATTTTTTTAGATGCATTTATGTTGAAGTTGCACTAGGAGAGCCGAGAAGCTATCGTTTCAAAGCTAACCACAAAGCTTGGAAATGAAAAGTGAAAATTAAAGGGGAAATGGTTCGGACGGAATATAAATAGCAGACATAGGCCAACTGCAACACAAATAGCTAGTACATTATGGTACTACTCATGACAAAGCACTAATATTCTGTGTGCTTAGATTTGTCTAAATGATTAGAAAGGTCATGGAACAACTGCGCAAGGAGAGACTTTCTTATAACTAGGCTATCTAGTTTTACAAAGGAATTTGACAATCGAAGTGTAATAATTAGGTTTGAGGACCCACCAAATATTCGATTTTTCTCTGCATCCCAAGCAATGCCATTAAGGACATCCAAATACTGGAAACAGCCAAAGAAAACATGTGATATAGCAAAGGAAACCACATATCAAAGACTATGGCTACTCTTATTATGCAGTAGATAGTTTCCATACCTTATTACCAGAAGTTGCAATTAATTTATCCCTGTGCATGAAAACAGTTAGCATATACATAATAGTAAAGGCAAGGCAAGAACTTACCGTAAGCCATGCAAAACTATCCACCCTATAACTCTGCCATCTTTGGGTGACACTCGCACAATACATTCGGTCTGTCATCAAAATCCATATTACAATTAGAAATATGCAATTCAAATGAATGATCACACCTAACTCTAGTTGTAGCTTTTCCTCCTCCTTGACTTAGTTGAATAAACATTTGATAATAATAAGCCATGATGGTTTCTCAAAACCACGATAATCCAGTCATAATCTGGTACAAATGAGGTAAGGATGATAATTGCTAAACAGAAGGTAGGAGGAATGACGTATTGGAAACTCATCATAGTCCAGGTCGAAAGAAATGGTTGAAAGAAATGATTAACTACATAAAGCTACCATGGATTACAGAACTTAATAAAGATAAATATTCGCCTGTATCAAGCTTTCAGTTTCTGAATGCTTTGAAGATGCAACCTGAGATGTGCATTTTTCCTTTTGTGCCTATTTTTCCTTTGTGTCATCCATAATGATTGTTGCTTCAAGCAAAGACAACTGGCTGATTTGCTAGCATTCAAGTTATAAAAAGAAAACAAGGAATATCCCCCACTTGCCAGTACACTGATCATAGACAATAGCATCTTAAAATCATTAAGTTGGGATTCAGGCACATAGCAGGTAAGGACCCCATAAGACATTATGTACAGGCACAGAGCAAGGAAGGATGCCAACTATGCTTTAATAGCCTATCCTCTTAACAGCAGTGACATGAAACCCTAAACTATTGCATCCAAACATCTGGACCACTGAATAAACCATTCATCATGTTGCATGTTACAATGTCTATGTCTGTATCACTCCAGTGGACTGTTTGCTGTCTAATAACATCCAACCACTCTATATGATGCCATGTGTTCATCTAATGTCAAGCATAGCAAATCGTGGCCAGCCCATTGAAGAAACTTTTCCCCCTATCTGGCTTGAAAAAGGAGTTTTCAAGTTACAAAAATGTTGGGCTAATAAGCATAAGGTCCTGGAGAGAGAGCGCAATCCCTATATAGGCTATGCTGTTTAGAATGCACATGCATCTGTGAGCACCTCCATTTTGTCAATCTCAATAGGACTTGGTGTTAGGACCAAACTTAAAAGAAATTACAAATGTGCATCGCCCAGCTTGCAAGGCCTCCCTTTATTCTTGCATTTCCGATCTAAACTATTAAGGCCAGTTCAGAGCACTCCAAATTCAATTCGCAGTAAAGAAAGCAGCTATTTTGGTCATGCTATGATTTTCAAACCTTCACGAAGTTAATTGCATTGCTTGGTCCTTTTTGGCCTGATTAATCAAATATAATGAAGAAAGAGAACAATGTCACATGTATATTGCCAACAACTTCAAAACCCCATACCTAGCATTTCTATTCTAAAAACATCATTTTCATTCTATAATTCCAAGGGCAGTCTCTACTAAGGCTACCCTATGAGGCATTGGCCCAATATAGAGAGGAAATAAGAATTTACCTGCCATACATTTGCCCAAATTTCACCATTAACGTACTCCAGTTCATTGAGGTATTTTACCTTTTCTCCCTTATAAGCAACCGTTAACTTTCTGACCTCTGTACAGTAGCTCTTAGATATCAAATGAAATGGTAATTTTTGCTAGCTATCAAAACCATCATTCACCTGAGAAAGTGCCAGGCTGCAAAAAATATAAGGATGAACTCCCGTCGCTTCCAATAATATACTTTCCATCGTAAGTTAGTCCCCAGCCATCACTCATTGGGTGCTTAAAGCTACCCATCTATCATACTTCAAAAATGTTAGCTCTATTTTATATATCAATAAAGACTATTTAATACTCACGGGCACAAATGTCTTTTTGTTGTAAAAGAAGCCTTTGGAAGTCCTCCATAGAACCTGCACTAGTCTATCCCAGCATCAAAGAAAGATTCAGTATAGTAATATACTCGGGAAGAAGAAGGGCAAAAGCAGATTCAAGTGTAGCTAATATGTTACACACTAACCCACGGTTCTAACCAGCACAGGGTGGACCCTTATTGGGCACCAATCTCTCAAGATTTATCTCATGCCCTTAATGCCCGAACTTTACTTCCCGTCCCACAAGATGCTCGCTCTTGATCACGTGGCAACCACATTTTCCCTCAATCTATTTGTGCTCTCCACCACAAAATGAAACAGGCATTCCTAACAACTAAGATGTAGGTGCCCCAATCAGGAATAGCACCATAGCAAGAACGTGCATTCTTAAAGGACCTAACCTCTCCAAGTTTTTCCTGCTCTAATATGTTCATAACAGAAAGATCATCACTTGATGCTACTCGGAAGCTGGATCAACAGTAGAAAAGATAGCAAACATGTACGCTTACCGTTCACGTCAGCAATAAGAACATTAAGTCATTGCGCAGTCAAGGCTAACAAAGATCTCAACCAATCCAACATTACTCGTTGCAGCAAATGCTGCCAACATCATGACGCTCTAAAGACGCATAAAAAGGCAAGGGATCAAAACAGCAAATTTATATCGCAGGTCAAAGTTACCCCCCTGCTCTGCTAGCTAAATTTGCAACCACTAAACTGGGAACATCCAAGCTTTCAAGAGCCCATAAAACACCAAACAAGAAAGCTTATGCATATACCTTTGGTCCCAAAGTGTCAGTCCTTCTCCAAAGTATTCGTTCCCAAGTGCTTTAAGCTGCATAACCTGAAAATAGCATGTGGTAAATTTATAAGTGTATCATCCTCAGGAAACAAAGAGGAACTATCAACAAGGCACTAACATATGTAACAAACTCAGTAAAGAAAAAGTCCAAATAACTAGGTACAAGAAGACATGCAAATAAGAGATTTATCATCCTTATGTATACAAGTCATAAAAATACTTTGGCTTCGAAGAACCATAGATCTTAAAAAAGACTTATTTATGTATAGCCATTAATGCATATTGTTTCTTCTTATCCAGTGCATAAAACATTAGCATGATGTACTATGATGTGGATTGTTTGGTGCCAGAAAAAAAAGGGAGCGGACACTCTAGTTATATAATGTGGAATGACAAATACATTTTTAGTTTGACGATATACCTTCCCACTTCGAAGTTGCACTTCACGAATGGATGACTGCAATAAAAACATCCATTTGCAATTAAAATGTTTACAAATGCCTAATGAACAAACATATCAATACTGCAATGATGCCTAATGAACAAACATATCAAATACTGCAATGATGTCAAAAAAGCCTAGCTCGCAGGATAGGTTGCCCTGAATGTGAATAGATAACTTTCGGCCGGTAAAACATATGAGGGCGCATTTTTCCTATGTTCCTCTGAACAAAATGCAAATTGTTTATAATTAACGACTTAGCTTGGACAAAGTCATTTTCACAAGAGAGAAAGCATTCAGACAAGGAAACTCCTCTCAATAATGCACATATCTTCCTTTGACGTTGCTTCTAATAATGCTTTCCACTAGTATCTGAAAGATTCTGAGACGTATTTGTAACTCCTATCATGGTATGCAGCACCACAACTAATCTGAATAACCATGCAGCCACTTACACGTCCATATAGACCTGTCGATTCATACAGGGTGTCATTCCCAGCATATACAAGTCCCTGGATTCAAAACCATAACAAAACATAAACCTTGCTTGCATGTATAAAAGACGCAAGATAACAACATTAAGAATAATTCACACTTGTACAAAAGCTCCAGGATCGTGAGGATATTCGTTCACAATTTTATAACCATAAACAGGGACAGCATCGGTTGGAGGATTCAGAGCTTGGAAAACAGGGCTGTGGTGGAACAGAGCGATAAGGAACAACAAGATGAAAGCGGAGGCCATTGTGACATAGCAAATCGAACAGGTTGCAGATCCAGTTCGAGGAGGCCTCAACTTATTAGACATCCTACCTACGTCTGCAACGTACCTTCTGGCCATTGGGAGTTCGCCGGACTGCTCGCTCACATTCTCAACATAGTACTCCCAAACCCACAGCTGACCATCTCGACCCGACCCAATCGGATGGCCGGGCCCACCGGCCAATGGCAAACCACCAAACCTCGTAATTGGTGCTAGGACGTGTTTCTACTAAAATGTGACTTTGGACCCGACCTGACCTGACCACGTGCGCCCCAGTCAAGGGTCTGTTTCCATGAGGCACAAGGCAAGGCTCCTGACTCTGTTGGCATGAGGGTGAGGCACAAGGCAAGGCTCCTGCTGACTCTGTTGGCATATGGAGCATTCACATGATGGACTTTTTTGCACCAGCCGGCACACAAAATAGCGAGATGTAATGCCGCTTCAAAAAAATTTTCTGCCACGCAGATTTGGCTGTTGCCGGAAGGCCTTGGCTGCAAGATATAGCTGCAAATTGGGCTCATCTCGTCAGCAGCTGTCTGGCTAGGGGCGTCCGGAGGGTAGCCCCCCTTCTAGAAGCCCAAGACAATTTATGGGCCACGTAGGCAGCAAGTGCAGATCAGAGGAGATGTGGAAATGGATTTTGTTGCACCCTTGTCTTCCAAGTCCAAGACGTTTTGAGGCTTCCTTTTGCTGTCCTAACACACGCGGTTAACTTGTGCAATTTGGGCCGTCAAAATCTTTGCCGCATCTCAGTCGTACATGGAGATCCCAGCCTCCAGAATCATCTAAAAGATCCTCGCCTCCGGGATCCTACATTCGGTTTGATCTCCCACCTCCTACCTTCAGGGTCATTGAAGGGTGGTTGATATCGTCCCGATTCAGCCACCTTCATTCCATCCTCGGGGATCCCCGACATACCTTGGTAGTTATCCCCTCCTTTGTGATGCCCCCTGCTCGTATACGATGCTCCGATCGTATAAAAACAGGAGATTCCCTCCTGTCGACACAGCTCGTCAACATGAGGCCGTCTATCTGACGTCAAGCCCTTAATGGTGGGCAAGAGGCTGGCGTTGGAATGTGACGTCCCCTACTTCGTCTACGATGCTCTCATCATATCGAAAGGCGGAGTTCATCCCCGGCGACCAAAGCGTGAGGCCGCCGCGACATCAATTCCTCGGCAAAGGAATCGATAAGGAAGAATGGGCCGGGTCATTGTCCGAATCTTCCCTCGAGACCGTCGTAGTTGCGGAAGCGTAAATAAACATGAGCACATGACATCAAACATAAATAGCTCCACCACGAAGGGTGGCTCACCATAGCATACATGTAAAACATATCAACAACATCATCAAAGGGGATATCCTACCCAAAGCTCAGACTCACAAGGTATGGGTGGCGGCAGGGGCTCGAAGTCATGGTAGGCGGGAATTCATGGCAATAGATTGGGCTAGCATGGAGCATGGCTGTTGGGTAGTCCTGTCCATCCGCCCCTCATGCGCATACTTTGCAGAATAGGTTGAAGAGTCTTGGAGCTGGACCGTAGCCTGTCGGCGGGAGCATAGCCAAGGGGGCTACTACTGGATTTCATATCCCCATCCTCGATGTGGCAGGAAGGGGATCACCCCCTCTAGAGGCACGCATGCCCATCCGCAGTGGCGGGGCCAACTTGCCCGCCTCGACTTGAACCTCATGGAAGGTGGCGTATCACCCAAGAGGTGTTGAGCCCATGCCTTGCCCACATGCAGTGGCAAGCCATTAGGCCTAGCCTGCTAAAATCCTTGGTAGGCTTTACACACTAGAGGGATCAATCTGGAATGGGACATGTCCTCCTTATCCACCGGTCTAGCCCCACCAGACGGGCTCTTATGCACAGGCCGCATTAATTGGGAATTAATGAGGCTATCTAGGTACATCAACTACTAAGCCTTTCAGGGTCTCTATCCCCTTTCCCAATACACAGGAGTGCGCATAGAATAGAACATCATCATCAAAGAACTGAAATATAGAATAACATCTAATCTAACTACCTGACATACATGGTTAGGTTCCTTTGTTAGGGCTTGTGATCTCAGTATCTATAAGGCCGCTAAAGCTGACATATTAACATTTAATATTCAAAAAACTTTTATAATTTGTACGCTTAATCATTAATAGAGTTGTCAAAATTTTATAACTTAAGGTCCATTTGGTCTCCTTGCAACATGACAAAATATATGTTGTAAGTCTTCGTAGTGTGACCCTCCTGCCGCTAGACACTCCTATTGGCCTGCATATCCAACACTACGTTAGTGTGCATTTATTTATTATAAAGTTGGTTATTAGGGAACCACCCATTTAATTACACTTAATTAACTATATAGATGCAAGGCTAATCTCCGGCGTATGAAGATGATGTTTCTTCCATCGTGGCCGTGGAGACAGCGCCCTATAATGCATAAGATGATCACTCATGCCTACATCTTTAATTAAGCCCTTAGTGTGGAGGATGGCGTCCTCACCGTAGTGGGCATTGACTAGAGGTGTTTTCCTATCAATGCATGACTAAATGACCTCTTATCTCTCAATTTTGTCTACTTCTGTGGCGACAGAAGTAGACTTCTTAATCTATCTCACACTCACCTATCGGTTCGATGTTGACTACTTCGGTGACGAGTCGACCCTTGCATTGCTCCATGAACTGAGGGTACTGCTTCTCCAAATCTGATTGTAGTGCCCACGTAGCATCTTCCACAGGTAAGTGCGTCCACTTCACTAGGTATTGGAGGAATTGGAATCTTCTTGTTTTCTTGTAGGACTTGTCAAGAAGAACCTCTGGGACGATCTCCGGTTGCTCGTCCATCATTTTCAGTAACTCTGTTGTCTCCAATACTTCTCTGAATTAGGAGTGTGCCTCTTCAGGAGACTTACGCGAAAGACCCTATGGATTTTGAGATGTACTGGTAAATCCAACTTGTAGGATTGGTTACCTACTCTTTTGGTTATCCTGAACGGCCCAGCCCATCTTGGAGCAAGCTTCTTGCAATTGGCAATGCGGAGCTTCGCTTATTTGACCTTCATCTTCAGCCATACTTTGTCCCCTACTTGGAACTCTCTTATTGGTCTGTGCTTATCAGCTACACTCTTCTGCTGACTCCTTGCTGCTAGAGATATCCTCTCACTTCTTTCACCAATTGTTGCATGTCGGCTAGCATCTGCTGGGATACTTCTATCTTGGACACAGGATTGTGCCAAGTGTCTGGGATCAAACATTGGTAGCCATAATTGATCATGAATGGCAACATTTGAGACAACTCCTGCATGGTGCTATTGTATGCAAATTCCACCAAGTAAATGTAATCGTCCCACTTTGATTGCTTGTTCCAGACGCAATTCCTCAACATATCTTTGAGTATCCGATTCGTACGCTCCGTCTGCCCATCAATCTGAGGGTGATATGTCGTGCTCATTGACAGCTCAGTCTGGATGATGGTGAAGAGATCTTGCCAAAATGCATTCATGAACTTCGATTCCTTTCAGAGATTATCACCCTTGGCATCCCATGGAGTCAGAAGATCTCCTTTGTGAACAACATGACGGCGGTATCCAAAGCTGTATCCGTGGTCCTACATGGCACAAAATGCGTCATTTTTCACAACTTGTCAACTACTACCATTAAGGCGTCCTTGCCTCTTGTGGTTCTTGGGAGCCCTGTTATGAAGTCCATGCTTATTACTTCCCATTTGACATTTGGCACTGGTAAATGGCTCCAACACTCCTGGAATTCGAAGTTGCCATGCCTTCGTCTGCTGATATAGCTGACATTCACGAATGTACCTGGCTATCTACTTCTTCATGCCGAGCCAGTAGTAACTACTTCTTATCTTGAAGTAGGTTTTCATGATACCTGCATGGCCGGCTATTGGGTTGTTGTGCATGTCATGGAGTATTAACTTCTTGATTCCAGATGACGCTGGTACGCATAAGTTGTTCTTATGATACAATAGGTTACTTCCCTTCTTAAAATGCTTGAAGGTTTCCCTTTCTTTGTCCATTCTTGTCTCCTTAGAAAGGCTTGCCCATGCTTCCTTGAAATCTCGGCCCGTTGGCAATATCTCTCATATATTCTTGTCAAACTCACTGGTGAGTGTTGATATGGCATTGCAATGGACTCTAGTCGTCAAGGGGTGCCTTCAGAGTGCATCTGCAACCACGTTGATCGTGCTTGGCTTGTACACGATGTCAAAATCGTACTCTTCCAGAAATTCCATCCATCTCCTTTATCTTAAGTTGAGATGTGGTTGGGTCGTTCATCTTCCTTGAATCATACGCTACTATCCTCTCCTCCTGCATTAAGACCGCTCCTGTTGCAATCTTGCTAACATCGGTTGCCACCAACTTATCTTTCTCTGGGTCGTAGGGTAGTCGTTAAAGCTTCCTTCAATGTCCCAACGCTGCATGAGCCTTCTTTTGCCAATCACTCGCCCAATCTTTTATATTCTCTGCTTTGGTGAGATCCATTAGCGGTGCTGCTACCGTTGCAAAGTTCCAGACGAACTTTCTGTAATACCCTGCTAAGCCAAGGAAGCTCCTCACTTCATGGATATTCTTCGGTGCTAGCCAATCAACTACCACTTCAATCTTCACAGGGTCGATGGAAATACCTTCCGCTGTGATTACGTGTCCCAAGTACTCTACTCTTTCTATCACGAAGTGACACTTAGATAACTTCGCATAAAGTTGGTGTCTCCTCAACTTTTCAAGTACTTTCCTCGAGTGTTAGGCATGCTCCTCCAAGGATATGCTGTAGACTCGAATGACATCAAAGAAAACTATGATGAATGTGTCCAGAAACTCACGGAAAACGTCATTCATGAGCCTCATAAATATTGCTGGGGCATTGGACAATCCAAATGACATCATTGTGAATTCGTAATGGCCATATCTCGTCCTGAATGCAGTCTTATGGATGTCTCCTTCTTTGATTTTGATCTGATGGTAGCCTGACCTCAAGTCTATTTTGGAGAAAACATTCGCTCCCTGCAGCTGATCCATCAAATCATCTGATCAAGGCAGTGCGTGCTTGCTCTTGATAGTGTGTTTGTTCAATTGACGATAGTCAATGCACATTCTGAGACTTCCATCTTTCTTCTTGACAAAAAAGATTGGCACCCTGAATGGAGAGACGCTAGGTCTTATAAACCCTAGGTCTAGCAACTCCTGTAATTGCTTCTTCAATTCCCTCAATTCTTGAGGTGACGTTCTGTAAGGTGCCTTAGTTGTTGGCTTAGTCCCTGGCTCAAGTGCTATTTCACACTTAACTCCCCTGTAAGGTGGAAGTTGCTTCATTTCGCCTGGAAACAAATCATGGAATTCCTTCACTAGGTTGGCTATTGGCTTTGGCAGCTTGTTCAATGCTTTGGCCTCCTTGTCTTCTTCTGTTTCTGGCTCCTCAGCTTCGAGCTTAAAAACATAGGTCACTTGCTCCTTCTTTATGCATCTAAGTAATTTCTTACTAGATATGCATTGCATGATTGGGTGACCTCTTTACTTGTTATCTCAATGATTTTGTCATTTGGCATTGTTAAGGTGATTTTCTGCTTCCCACAATCAATCACAGCTCTAGCTGGGCCAAGATATTCCATGCCTATGATTAAGTCATACTTCCAATGTTCATCACTTCTGCTCCCATTCCAACGTTGATACCTGGCAAGTCTATGTCGAAGTTGATCCTTTTTCCTGCTGCGTGTCGGATTGCCCCACTTGCCAACACAACAGGCCTATGTTTGGACTTCAAAGGCTTCAGCTTCAACATATCTACCATCTTTGGCGAAGCAAAATTATGGGTGCTCCTTATGTCTATCAACATTATGAAGGACTTGGCTTTGACTTTCCCACTCGTCGAAATGACCTAATATTGACTCTCGGCATTGTCGGAGACAATGGCAACAAAGATGTGGCACTCACTCTGGATGTAGTCACAAGCATCATCTTCCTCGTTCTCTGGGGGTGTCTCCCATCCTCCTAGCTCTCTCATTCATCACAAAGGGGCAGTTTTGTGTCCAATGCCCCGGTCGGAAGCACCTGAAACACAACTTCTTTTCGATATATTCTTGTCTCTTCTCTTTCGGAATGGACTTCAAGAACTGCTTCACTGCTTTGGAGTAGTTTGAACCACCCGCTTGCTCTTTGTCCTTGACGCTGACCTGCTTCTTGTGCATTCCCTTGCTTTTCATAATTTGCATTGTACTGAGGTCTCGCAGCTGCCAGACTTGCTGCTCTTGGACTATAGCTTCCTGTAGCTTTCTCCTTGTCCTGATAGTACTGCTGCTACTGTCCACTGCCTTGGGAACCCGTTCTTTGTAAGCTCACGCCCTTGGAATCTGCTTCTGACACTGTTCTGGGGTTGATAGCTCTCATAAGCTTCCTGATCTCCTCATTCAAGCCTTCAATATACTCCTCTACTACATTTGGCACATAGAGCCTCAACCTCATAGACTCTTCGGTGTACTTCTGCACCGTCTTATTGCTCTACTCCAACCTATAAAATTGCTGCATCATATGACACTTGTGTTCCCTCAGCACGTAATGACGCTTAAATGCCTTGGAGAATTTCTTGAACATGCGGTTATCTCTGCTTAACCCGTGGGCCTTGGTATAGCCTTTCCACCAAATTCTGGCCGCTCCCTTGAGATTACCTGTCACTATTCTGCCCTTGTCTTTGTCTTTCATACTATAAGCATCGTATTCTCTCATCTCGTCCAACCTAGCTCGGCTTCCATCCCTGACATGTTATCTATTCCAGCTTCCTGGTTTTCCACACGTTACTCAGTGCGAAGTCAACTTTCTTCTAATAATCAGCCTCATTCTTGCCCTTCTCATGGTTGGGACCTTCCCAGCGGTCCTGCCGATCGTTATCCTGCTCCGCTGATTCTAAGTCCGAGTCGGAACTAGTGTTGGAGGAATCCGTGCTAGGGGATCTCCTTCTCCGGTTTCTCTTCTTTTTGCCTTGTTTGTTCTGCCAGCAGGTGTTTGCGGTCGTTGGACATTCTGGTCTGGTGCAGTTGCTGCCTTCCCTGCCAGCAAGGTTCTTATCTCCTGGATATCTGATCTCATCTGCGATATCTCTTCTTCTGGGTTGGTGCCTCAAACCCTTGAAATAGGTTCCTTGGTTGAAATTATTTTGCGGATGTTTGTTCTTCCTCAGTGTGTCCATTCCTGGGTGCTCTATTTGCATACGCATTAGATTGCACTCTTATGATTAGCTTTTGTTTGTTGTTGCATTCGTTGTTTGATGATATAGTTGTGGAAACAAAATATATCTAAAAAACATTCATAATGCCAACAATTATATTCAAAAGATACAATATTATTACAATCAATGGTAGAGAGAAGAAAAATTTTTAATCTATTCTTGGAATCTTCGATATGCCGGGTTGTCTTCCAAAAACTTCTTCACTTGGGTTGTGCCAACAGTACGTCCCAAGTTTTGAGAATGTTGGTGGGCATGCCACCTTGCAATGTCGTTACCAGGTCTTCCATCCTTCTATCCGACATATAGGCCACAGTGACGGCTATTCTGCCCTGAGGTCTGTATGGTACTGCGAAGTTGAAGATGCTCAAGGCTATTGTCCTCTTTACCAGATGACGTAGTCGATGTTAGGAGGCATCCGAGCATGCCTATCAAATTCTAAGAGGGCAATGAGCATGAACACCCCTTCTTCTTCCCATGGACTGAATTGCCGATGTATCACTGCTATCCTTCCGTCGGTGAGGAGCGAAAGGTAAAACCTGAGGACCTTATCGTGTCCTTCCTCTGCTGCCTCTTCCCTGGTTCTGATGCCACTGCCCGTCTACGACTTGAACCCCATTGAAGGTGACGTATCACCCAAGAGGTGTCGAGCCTATGCATTGCCCACATGCAATGGCAAGCCATTAGGCCTAGCCCGCTAAGATCCCTGGTAGGCTTTATACACAAGAGGGATCAATCTACAATGGGACATGTCCTCCTTATCCACCGCCACTCACAACTAGGCGGGCTCTTATGCAGAGCCCACATTAATTGAGAATTAATGAGGCTATCTAGGTACTTCAGCTACTAAGGCTTTCAGGGTCTCTACCCCCCTTTCCAATACACAGGAGTGCGCATAAAATAGAACATCATCATCAAAGAACTGATATATAGAACATACAATACATGGTTCCTTTGTTAGGGCTTGTGAGCTCAGTATCTATAAAACCGCTAAGGCTGATCTAATATGCTATTCCAGCTCATTGCCGGACTAAAAGTCGGCATTGCACAACAGAATCACTGGTTACCTGATCCCTGGCTCGCTCCCGCATCTTCGGACCGCGTCCATGCCTTTGCTTGGGACAAAAGCAGCTGAATCTGGAGGATCTGTTGTGCAAAGATGGCTTGACGGCGTCTGGCAATGCGAACTAGTAGCTTGGCTTGGCCGGAATGGCTCAAGGAAGCCGAAATACGAAATTGGAAAAGGTTTAGGGTCTCCCCTTACTGCGGAATCGAGAGGACATGACCTTTTAGGGTCAGGGTTAAAAGAATCTATGGGGTTTTGCCATGAGGCAAGGGGGTTAAATGCATATGTTTATAAACATGTGCAACATACGAGGTTGCCCCTTAGGGTGCAACCCTTTACAGTTCCTAAGTACATGTCATCAAGGTGACATGTACGAGTGGCGTGGCAGTATAATATATGTATTTGGATCGTATATTATGCTGGAACATCACAGGAAAGAATAGACATGCCATTCATCTTGTCTTCCTCAGGACCATCCTAGCTGCGGAAGCGCATAAGCATAAGCATATAACATCACATGAACATAAATAACCAGCTGGAAGGATGGGATCACCACAATAAGATACATCAGAATTAATACATCATAGATCAACAGAAAGGAAGTTCTACCCAGGCGCAGACTCATGAGGGTCGACTGAGGGCTTGGCCCCCAGAAGTCAATGCAAATAGAATTCATAGCAATGGATTTGGCCAGCGTAAGAACATGGTCGTTAGGTTGGTATTAGGCCTCTCTTATGCATACTTTGCAGATAGGCTGATAAGTCTTGAAGCTTAATCATAGCCTGTCGGGCATAGCCGAAGGGGCTATTCCTGGATTGCATCTTCCCAGTCCTGATGAGGCAGAAGGTTAATCACTTCCCTCCATAAGATATCATGCCAATCACAGGCGGGCTAGAGAGCCATTGCTTGTATACGACTTGAACCCCACTGAGGCAACGCATCAGCCAAGAAATGTCAAGCCCATACCTTGCCCACACTTAGTGGCAAGCTATTAGGCCTAGCCCACAATGTTCCCTAACGGACTCTACACACCAGAAGGATCAACTGTGATTGGACAAGTCTTCCTTATAAGCCGGTCTAGCTCCTCCACCCACATCCAGGCGGGCTCTTATACACAGACCATTAATTGGAAATTAATGGGCTAATCTAGAATCATCAACTAGAAGGCTCCGTGTCTCTATCCCCTTCCCAATACACAAGAGGTGCACACAGAGATATCATATACCATCACAATAAATTGAATTAATAGAACGTAGATCTAATCTAACTACTATAATCAAACATGATTAGAGTTTTTTTGTTAGTTTGGAAACTATAGAGGTTCTTTGGCTCTAGAGATCACCTAGCCTTGGTGCGGGCCATGGCCTAACAAAAATGGAGTGCTAGGCGAAGCAAGGCTGAGGGCATCAGGGTAGTATGTTGGGGCAGCTAGGGCAGACAGGGTCTAATACAACAGCTATGGCGAGCGGAGGTTACTTTGGGCGAGGCTAGTAATCTCCAAACCTCCTTCTGTTTCAGCAGTCTTTTAATGGCTTTGACATGAACCATTTCTCTTCTCAACATTTTAAAAGTATTCATCTGCTCTGTACTGGAAATCTTCCTCATTCGAATATTCAGCATTGCCCATCATCCTAGCAACATCACCCATCCTATTGGGTCTCTTCTGCTCGTTTGTGTAAGACATCATCAAAAGAGTGAAACTAGTAACATAATACTCATAAGGACCGTGGAACCGACCAAATCTGTCCCATGCACTATCATATTTCTTCCCTTTTAGTGTTTTGTGAGCTACTGTTGAGTCTTTAAAAGTGGTGAGGAAAGTTTTTTTCATCCAATGCATTGAAGGGTTTTTCTTCTTTAATTGAACTCTGTTTCTATGTTTCCATATCACCCAACAGTATATAGCTCTTGTTGTGTTCTTGATTCTGGAATTTGCATCTAGAAAATTTAGCATATTACTTTCAGATATGGATCCTAGATTTATCTGAGCTATCCAGCTCCAGAATTCAGCTACCATGGGACGTAGGAAGACATGGTTGGAGGTTTCTTTTCCACCACATCCCATAGGACATTTACCTTCCTCTGAGCTGTTATATTTTGCTCTCTTATCATTTGTTGGCAAACTTTGATGGAGAACCATCCATCTAAAAGCTTTAATTTTATTTGCAGTATAGATTTGCCAACCTTCAGCGTTTGTAGAGCTTAACTTCTCATCACATGACCATAAGTGTATGGCCCTTGAAGGTCCATTAAGTCTAAGAAGCTTATACATCTCCTTAATTGAATATGATTCCTTCCCAATAAGCTGCCAATGACTAGATTTATTGCTTAATTCATCATACCTATCCAGTTTTCTCATAACTGACTTAAAGACATTGTTATCTATATTGGAGACCTTTGTAATCTCTGGTACCTCTTCCCATAGTCCATCTGTCCCCACTTCTTAAATCCTTAACGTTTCTGAGACCTATATCATGCCACTGCATATATTTAATATTTTTGGGGGTGTTTTAGAGCCAGACAACTGTTTTCCTCGGTTTCCAAGTCAGGGTGCCAGAAAAAATGAATCTCTCTACAAGTAGCATCAATTATAGGCGGTCTGTAGCACATACATACCTCATTCCAAGCTTCCAGCATTCTTCTCATTGTAAGAGATGTATCTAAACTTGGTTTCACTTGGAAGAAGGTTGAATCAGGTAGTTCATGTTTTAGAGTATGATTTTAGGAGAAGAAGTTGTGTTTCAGTCCTTCAAAAGTAGAGTATGTACTACTTGTTATGAAATGATGCATGTTAAAATTTATATGAGTCATCATAGTCACAATACCACATTTATGCCAAGTGCTATTTTAAGATATGCTAACCATTCAATCATTTTTTCAAGCTTTTCAATGTTTCTCCATTTAACATCAATGAGTTTCATGCTGTGCACAAAGGTATAAGAACTCTACTATAGTGCTTGATCATAATTGCTAGCATACGAGACTAAGTTAATATCACATGCAAGAATGCATGCACGTGGAAGAAAGAAGAAATACTAAATGCAAGAACTCAGTATGCTACTTAAAAAAATAAAAAAACTTTTTACCTGCTTGCATAATCGAAAAGACATATCCCTGGATTTGTCACAATGAACATTGGGTTAGAGGACAATATGACTTTGAGTGCTGCCAGTCCTCATATCCCCCAATTTACCACAATTTAAAGCTCTCATATTATAGCCAAACACCTAGCTTCTCTCCTAAGCACCTCATGAAATGATAATCTTGACAAAACAAAAGTGCTTCACAATGCCCATAACAAGTGGTGTTAGCATTCAAGCGCTTGATGTACACATCTTGGTCATGATGACATATCTGCATGCAAATCAGAAGGCTTCCATGCAAATCAGAAGGCTTCTCAGAAGGCTTCCCCTGACCTTCCCCATGCCAATGCAAGTTGAAACATTAGTATGTGATTATCTAAATCATCTATATGAATCTATTTCTCTAAGTCAAAGCTTTATATTTGGCCCAAACTAGCCTCGAGACGATAGAAATCTGAGATGGTATATATGATAAATTCACCAACAAAGAACTTCTAATACGCAAGTGTGCCCTAGAAGATCATATACATCTTTGAAGAAAAGGTCATTCCTAGTCGAGACGGTCTAGTCATAAGCTAGGAATTCAAAATGCTACTTCTAAATAAATCAAAGCTTTAAAGGCTTAAAGTTCACATGCAACAATCCTCTAAAGGCACGTTCGCCTCCTATTTGAATATCCATTTGTTCAGATGTAGAATAAATCACAAATAGTCATATAAATGGCATCAATGCAGACTAAGACATAGACAAGCCTCTGTTAGATTGCACTTTATAGATAAAAACCAAAATGCAGTCTCATTTAGGAATCTACCTTTTCTTTGTACATAAAAACCAAGTATACGACATCTCAAAAGCAGCAATAGCATCTGACACAAGCAAACCCCTCATGTGATTATACATTGTGACCTATAATATCTTTGTCCTTTGCAGTCATGGAGTTAAACTAAGAGATGTGCACAACTAACCATGATTGGGGGGAATTCTAGTCTAGGCTTAGCATGAGACATTAGGAAATGAGATACTGAAGATGCATTAAACCAATGGCTTATTATAGATCTTCTAAATAGGATGTTACTCTTATATGTATAGTAGGGTCGAGGGGTTTTCAAGGGCCAGCATATATATCAAACCAGAAAGTAAGTCTGGAAATGGGAGGGTCTAGAAATGTTAAAATTATATATACGTTATTTGTATTTTCAATGTATATGATAGATACAACAGGTGGGGCATGGCGGCACATTCTATGCTGTTACAGAGTGCAGGCTTACCATAGTCAGCTGTATGCGATGTACTTTGAAGATTTCCATGGATTCTAATTTTCAACAAAGACAGCCGTCTTAATAGCATGCAAGGCCTTTATATTTCTACATTTTGCAAGCACAAAGTCAAATGAGCCTGAACCTTAAAAATAGAAAATCCAATATGGTTAAAATGCGCAGAATATGGTTTATGCACTATACTTAGGACCTCCAAGCTTGGTCTTGAAGGCCCAACAAGCCACATTCCTAGGGACATATTTGGCTGCCATGTACCTTAAGAAGAGCATGTGTTTGGTGTAATGCATGTTATTTTAAGATAATGCTATGATATCTGGAAAGCAAATAACAGCTTATGATCTATCTGCCAGAATAAAGCCAAATATGCTTTCAAAACGTATGATTCTAGGAATGCATAAAGTTTTGGCAGGATTGGATTATGCTACCTAAGGATTAAAAGTTCCAGCTTAGAACAACATACGATCGTTTACATACTGATATGAGGAAACAAAGGTCTCTCAAGTTACAGTTGGGTTCCAAGTTACATTGCAATTGTCCATACAAACGGTATAACAAGAAAATGCAAGTTACCTTTCTATATGTAGGCCATGTATTTGGATGCTTTTTATCGTTCGGCACTCTCATAAACTCCCAACTATTCTTGATTATGTTCAAAGAGCATTCAACTACCTTGCTCTCTAGTGCTTTTGAACTTATGTTCTCTGCCAAGCATAACAAAAACTCAATGGAAGAAAACCAAAAAGATTTTGCCATACAAACAACTACCAGAAAAGTGTCAACTTTGCACCATCAAGACACTTTAGCTCGCCAGTCTTGCCAAGCAAACAAAGACGATGTTCTCTCAACTCCGGTATTGTCTGTAAGAAGAGGAAAAGGGATATTAGATTGATGTGGATAAAGAGGAGTGCATCAGAAACATGAGAGACATCTTGTGGATAAAGAGGAGTGCATCAGAAACATGAGTGACATCTTAAAGGAGCATGCTGGCATTCATTTCAAAATGAGCATAGATAGAGCACAAAGATGACTCTCTATAGCTATCAATTTGTTGGTATGGGAATAGAAGAAACCCTGAGAATGAAATCAGCAGAATTCATATGGGGATACTTCCCACCAAAGAGGCCATTGTATCCATATGGTATGTATGGGTCATCCCATCCCCTCGCACAAGAAACGAAAATGAATCTATATATGAAGCCCCCGCACAAACTCCCTATGGACAATATGCTCGCTTTTAAGTGCAACCATTTTCCTAGGAATTTATTATTGATGAATGAGTAAAAGACATCGAATCGTAATATTTAGGGCACTACACTAGGCACATGGATCTCTTCACATGTTTCCTTTGATAATCCATGTTACATTTACACGAAAATCCCTTCCATTTTTACTCGGTATATCAAACCAACAAATTGATAGAATAAATGTGCCAATTCAGCACATGTTATTTTTCTGCATGAAGGGAGGGAGGAAAGCAACATTTATATGGACAATACTTGTATGCGTGGTGAGAATTCAATTGGAGAATGAGTGAGAAGCAGTTCTCCTTGAAAATCCAACTTGGAAAATGTTCTCGCACTTTCGGTTTGTTATAATGATAGCACCAATTGCATGATTTGTAGACACGCGCCTTGCTCTTCTAGACATGTTATAACTCATCCATATTTGACCAGGTTGAAACGATGCGTCCAACAAAGAATATTCTCAAAGCTCGAGGAGCTTTACATTTTATGCCACGATGATAAAGAACTGTCCCGCATGTGATTGCCTAAGGCTGGTAACACTCATTTTACAGCATAGACTATCTATCTCTACACATGGCATGCCTCCAAATGAAATGAAACTATGCACCAAACATCGATATAGAAATGAAACTATGCATCAAGGTGCAATTGAGACCAACACGGAAATATTGGACTGCCTCCAATTCATAGTTATAATGATGGCTAGATAAGGCTAGATAGTTCTTGGCCATGCAAGGCCGGAGATGCATTATTCCAATTGAACTGCTGATCATGTAAACGAGTAAGTGTCATCATTCCCGACCAGAAGCGAGAGTAAGGTAAACCCAATGTTTACCTTGTCATTAGTATGAAGACCTACTGAAACATCCAAGGATTTATTCAAACAACGAGTATTTCATAATTGCATGCGGGTTTTCTTTCCCAAAAGGCATTTGAATAGATTTGTTCATACCGGTCCTTGGATGCCACAGAGAAACGAGCCAAATCCAAAAATATCCTTATGTATGGTAAGCATATCCGTTTTACTGCGAGCATATCAATGTGTTTGTGCATCAATCTAAGCAAGCATAGTTGGCTTTAGGATCTTGCCAACATCCGACCTTTAGACACACACAAATATTTGGGATTTTTCCTAATTTAGATGTGGCCTTTTCCGAAATCCGGGAATAGAAGTGATATTTTTAGAATGGAAAGTGTAGAGTCAAGGACAACTACAAATACAAAGGTATAAAAGAACGTCCTCATTTGCATTTGCATTGTGTTGGCATTACGCAATTCTAAGTATGGAGACGGAGACGAGGAGACAGACGAAGAAATTCTCAACTACAACTATTCTCGCTTTTATTTCCCAATCTTTTGAAGAGCTATGATCCGCTTAAGGAAATCGGCGGTGGCCAAGCTACGGTTTTTTTGCAAGTAAAATAGAAGGTAAGAAAGAGTTTGCTTGCAAAATCATCCGGGTAGGAGACACAGAGCGATCAAGGAAGTGGAGATCATGCGGTTAGCCAGCTGACCACCGCGTAGTGCATATACAAGGGCAATCAAAGATGAGGGATTCTCGCACTTGATCATGGAATTGTGCGAATGTAGCTTGCTTGATGTAATCATCAAGAAAGGCGCTATGGGAAAAGGAAGTCGCTCTTCTTATTCGAATCTTGCTCTAGCTATACACGATCTTCATCAAAAGGGTATTATCCAAGGGATCCGGCGCCGGAAAATGTTCTTGTGACCTCGTGACAAAACCCTATGATGTTAGGGTTTTGATTTTTCGCCTATCGGCTCGTTTTTGAGTTCGGCTCCCAGTTTTACATCCGTAGTCCAACACTAAGATATTTCGCTCGTGAGGTTGTGCGGGGATATTATTCGACGAGAGATAGACATATAGGATCCGGGTTTGATCCTCGTATGAGGCGCTTCTGATTATCCCTTCTCAAGTCTACAAACCGCGGAAATTCACGAAGAACTGCTTCATGGCGAGGATCGGGTCGCCTCACACTTGCATTGGCCCGGTTGGGTTGGTGTCGGAAGAAGCAAAGAGCCTTGTTTTGGCGATGTTGCAGCCTGATCCGGAGGAAAGGATATTCATGCGACAAATTTTGGCACATCCCCGGGTTGCCAAAATTATTCTAGTGCTAGTAGAAGTGCGCCTCAGAGCTTAAAACGTAAGAGGCCATGCTTCAAATATGATGTTCCTTCTAAGCTCATCAGAACAGTGAGGCCCTGTGAAATTGTCTGCTGAAAGGACATTCTTTGTTAATTTGCCACTCAAAAAAGGCAAAATTCTTTTGTACATACGTCACCTCTGTGACATATTTTTTGAATACAGTTATTATTTATAAAGGTTGGCTTCTCAGATAGATATGCCACCTTCGTCACATAATTGTTTGAATACAATAGAATTATTTAGAGAGGTTGAATACAATAGAATTATTTAGAGACCCATTTTTTAACAGGACTTAAAATATACATTATAGATAGAGCACTGGTTGGCTTCTTGACATAGGCCACCTCCATTCAAAATAATTGTTTATATGTGTGTCTTGTATATGAATTTATGTACCATCACATTCACTCCTCGTACTTCAGCACAGAATTCTATATAAACATCTGCATTGAGTGTCATTCATGGCACACCATCAGACGCAGGCGAGGTTACTTCTCATTTCCAAACCTCTACCTTTGGGGAACTCATGTATATTAAATAATTACTATGCACTATGCGTAGTACACCACCACTTTCTGTTTGGCAATGTGCTGAAAAGTGAAGTCATAGCTACATAAGAATGAGCATCAGAGTCTGACCCACGTATGACCAACGTATAATGTGGAGCACATGGAGTAGGTAAGCCTAATCACATAATACCCAAGAATTTGCCCACAATAGAGAAATCTGATATTAACCAGCATGCAATGAATGTTGTGAAAGAAATTCTCTGCCATAATTTCTAACGCTATGCTTTAGAAACTGAAGCAGGAATTTGTCAGAAAGTTCGTTTTCAGGAGAAAGCTCTACATGGTAGGACCAGAGAGGATAGATTTCAACTAGTGTTTAAGGTTTAGTTGGCATAGCTCTTGGGTGCTACAAATCCAGAGAAATATATGTTGAAGTATTTGGCTGCAACGAATAGCTGTATTCATTCCTGCTTTTTCAAAATTCTATAAGCATCTATCTATGATTGTGCTCTATACGGTTCAAAGGATATCTAATTGTTGTTATACTTTCGCCCATAGGATACTCTTTTCCTCTTAGTATTATGCATCAATGCAATTATGATATTGATCTAGGTAAAATAACATGTTCATACTTGATTTACCTTCAATTGATTTGTATATTTGCAAAATGGAGGAGAAACAGAAAAATCATCAGATTTCCTTAGATCTAGATCTTGAGTATACTTCAATTTTTTGAGATGAGGACAAAAAGATATTGGTATGTTGCAGATTAAAGGGGAAACCAAGTAAGAAAGGTATGTGCAAAGATCATAGCAGTTTTGTTGCACAGTATTTTCACTTGCCTGTCTCAAGAACACACAAATGATGATGTTTCACACAGCTGATGTTTGTGATATATGGTTCCATTGCTCTACTCACCATAGTGCCTTTCTGAGCAACATTCCATATCCAGGAGTTGAGCATCATTTTGCCTACCTCAGGACCACACAAATGATGTTTTTGGCATATGGTTCCATTTCTCTACTCATTATAATATCTTCTTGAGCAATATTCGATGTCTAGGATTTTAAGCATCATTTTGAGAGTTCAATCATTAGGAATAACACAAGGTATAGAGTTGTAAGATATAATTTGCAAATTGAAGTTCCTTCTCCTTCGTTGGGACTGGGGCATTTGGGAAAAAGTAGCTGCTACACTTCGTCCACACCCACAAGATGTGGCTCCCCAGCTCTGGGTGGTTCATGGCAGTGTTAAGGAGGAGCACCTGGTGCACTCGATGTATGTGGTTCTGCTTCATCCTGAGTGTTGCCTCCATCGTCAAAGTGGCCTTTAGTTATCCCCGAGCCTCATCGTAAAGCAGTCTGGCGATGGGTATGGGATAAATTGCTTCATCCTAAGCTATCCATTTTTATGGTGGCAGATCACTCATAGATGCGTGCGGGTAAACACTGTTGTTCATCGATTTCGTCCAGAAGTCTCTGTGATCTGCCCTCTTTACACGCAGAGGGATGAGACAATTGAGCACTGCTTTTTCTTGTGTCACCATGTTCGACCTGCTTGGCAGTGGCTTCTGAGTCTTTTCCATTGTGACTTGAATAGTCAGCAGGTCCTATTATCAGTCTATTCTAGTTCTTGGGACAAGTTGGCAAAGAGGGCTTTCCACTTAGCATCTGCTTGGATCATCTGGTCCATCTGGAAGAGACGAAATCTCCTCATCTTCAAGGGACAGCTATTTTCAGATACGCAAGTACTTAGCGATGCCCATAGTCGCATTATGAAGGCGTACAAGTGTTCTTCCTTAAAGGATGAAATCAAAAGTGTCATTTGGGAGCAATATCTTCAGATTCACACCTACTCATAGCAAACAGTTGTGCTCATGGTGATCTGTATTCTCTGCTTTTCTATCTCCACTGGGTTTTGAGTCCCCCATGTACTCTTTGTATTCTTTTGAGTAATAAAGGTCCACGTTCATAAAAAAAAAAAAAAAAAATATTGTTTCTTTAAGTCTCCCTTCCTATTTTGTTGTACCCTCCTTTTGGTTTTTAGGTAACCCGGTCCCACAAAATTTAACATTCACTTCCTTTCCACATTCCTGTTGCACAAGCACAATGCCCCGTGCATTACCTTTCCCATCTGATCCCAGTGATCTGTACCCCCTGTTGCCCCTGTTGGGCCTGACTATTCCCACCTGTCATCCTAAACCCTAATTCCCCTAGTCGCTAGGCACCCCCTGCCATCGTTACAATTCTAAAGTATCACTCATCGTATTCCCTCATTGTCATTATCAAGTTCCACATCTGCCCAAGGGTCTTCATATTCAGGTGGTATCGAGCGAGCGGGTGCTAGTGCCAACGCTTGCACTTGATATGTATTATGAAGAGTATCTAAATCATTGTTTGATAAGAAGAGCTCAGCATTTTCAACTGAGATAAACTGGCCAGTTTTTAGGTCCATAATGGCAGTCAAATTGCTATCTATGACAACTACCTGGCATGTATGTGGCCCAATAATGGATGCTTTTAGCCTAGCGGAGATACATCCAACTGGCATTTCATAGTCACCAGAACCTTCTCCTGCTTTCCAAACACCAAATTCCAAAGGAAATTTGAGATCACAAATGCTGACCATGATTGGCGACGTGACACTTTGAGGTTGCATGATACGATCATTATCAAGTTTCATATCATAAGGGGCCTGATAGAGTTGTTTGATGCCAAGTTGATGACGTGACGTGTCGTTGAGCAGATTTACAACACTACCTCCGTCAATTTAAATGCGATTGACTGGGTGCTGTCATACTATAGCGTAGACAATAGGCATGGATGTAGCTACAACTCCAACTAACACCATGGGCAGGGGTAATTGGACTTTGAAGGTAGGATAGAGCTTTAAAATTGTGGCCAGACTCATAGGAATCTTGATTTTTGCTAATTTTTCTTATAGTTCCAAAGGAATCTAAGCAGAGAGACTGGCTTGATCCACTGGCGCCGGATTCTTGGGTAGGGAGGAGGCCACCTCTTGTAAAAGCTCAACTTTAATAGCAATGTTGGGATATAGTTGACTGCGTGAAGATGGCATGGAGGGACCGGGGTCAGTGGCCCATTGCTATGCCCTTATAGTAGCATGGTCTTTAGCCAACGTGTGCTCTTTTGCAGCTTGCATCAGTTGAAGAAGGCTTTGGCATAATTTGGACATGACATGAGGCATGAGTCGTTCCAAATCAGGAGTGAAATGAACATATTTAAATGGAGGCTCTGCAGGTACAATGTCAACAACATAGCTGCATGCGTGTCCTAAGGCATGAGAGTATATGGCCAAGTGCCGTGATGTTGGCAAGAAACAATGCCCACCCAATTTGACTATTGAAATGGAGGATTGCAACTTCATCTTATGTATTTCTCATTTTTTCTCTATGACATCCATATTGCCACAGACCACTAAGGAACAAACCCATGTTACAGCATCCACAGATGCACCTTCGTCTTGCATCTGTTCAAAACATCTCAGTGCTTCGTGGGCAGGACCATATATTGCACCCAACAATGAGTGCAGTCCAAGAAATAGTGATTTTTAATGCTAAATTCCCAAAAACTTTGCTCTGTAAGTGAACCACATTTGGCATAATGTCAACCAATGTACTTTCCAAAAACATGTCCTGCTCAAGTCCATTCTTTGAAACTTTATAATCAATCCGTACCTTCTTCAATATGCTTTAATTTGGCACAAGCTTTCGATAGGGCCAAAAATGTATGAGGACAAAAAATATCTTCTGCATTGTCTTCAATATCAAATGTTGCAATCCATGCCACCACCAGTTTCTTTGAACATGCAAGAGTAGCATATTAAGAGCCTGCAGCCAGGAAACTTGCTTATCACTGCACATATTGTTTCCAGATGTTGTATATTTAACTATAAATTCGAGATATGAGTAAGTCCCCTTGGATTGTGGAAGACCAAAGCACCTAGATGGATAAAGTGACATGCAAATAGATGTAACACTTGAAGACCAACCTTGATCACAGAGATATATAAATCAAGCAGTCTGATGTACTTGCCAACCATTGCTATTTTGACATGTAGACCATCAAGAAAACTCAACATTTGTGCTTCAAATCTTAATAGAAAACTACAATAATTGTGATCAACATAGGATGCTCGTTCCTCCCTTAATGAATAACCTGACGACTAGGTATTCTAAACCTTGTAGGAGTTTGAACACATAATCCTCCAGCATAGCTTATTGAAGTTTTTTTTTCCTAAATATCTCCTTCCATTAGTTCATGGATTAAAGAGATGAGCTTTGAGATTTTCCCTTGCATGGTCTGTATCAATCCATTAGAACTATATCTTCATATTGCAGTGCAATGCTTGGTTTTGTTTATCCAGTTCTTCAGGGGGGTGTTAAAACACACTTTTTGATTTGCTTCTAAATCCTTTTGTCCCTTTGATGTGCAATAGCTACTATAAATGAAACCCTATTGCTGGGTAGATTTTCGTGAACAATCAAAGACCCTCTGTTTCTCTAAACCCTCATTGTAGCTCTAAGCCTTGAGGCCTGAATTCAAAAATTAGACTATCTCCATAATATAAGTATTATCTAGAAATTTGCAGCCTACTAATAAGACTGGATAGGTGCCTACAAAATTTTGCATTCCACCGATAGAAACAAGTCTGTGAATAAGCTTGGGCAGCGCAAAAATCTCCCGCTAGTACCTCTTCAAGCAAATACTCCTCTTCTCAGACAAAGTTTGGCATGGAGTTGCTTGAGATGTCAATTTTTAAACTGAAGAATCAGGGCAAAATATGATTAATCGCCAAAAAATGACCCCCATCCTCGCAAGCAAGCCAATGGCTATAACGGAAAGACAGAAAGCATCGCAGGAGAGTAGTTTCCTTAATTTTTCTAAATTTATTATTCGTAGATGTAAATCTTTTATGATCATGGACAATCTAGGATGGCAGGAATTGTTGTGAAGGGTTTAGGCAAGCCTGCAAAAAAAAAACCGCTCAATATTAATTGTCAAATTAGTCAAGTGATTGTTGTTCTGCATTTGCATGTAGTGCCTTCCAGCACGTTGTCGCTTGTAGCCGGATGGAAGTGTCCTAGTGTGTAGTAGAAGAAATCTCCACTCCCAAATATTTGTAGGTAGGTGCTACTTCTACATTTTGCCCTTGATAATTGAAGGAGGGGCCTCTTAAGTGACATGAGGATGATATGATGACCACCTTAGACTTGGCCAGGTTGACCCGCATGTCAGTCGCCTAGCAGAATGTGTCCAAGGCATCGAGATGACGCTACATGTCTGCAGGAGTGTAAGCTAGGAGGTCTACATCATCAGCATATATTAGACGCCTGGTGATCTGCTGCAAAAGTTGAGCTCCGTCGTCCCCATTTTTCGCAAGCCAGCTTCCACTGATCAATGTAAAGGCCAGCAGTCTTAGAGAGAGAGGGCATCCCTGGCAGACCCCGATACTGCTATCGAATGGTTGGCCTGTCGGCTGCAACCGGCCTGAGCATGTCTCATATAGCATGTATATTGCAGGGACCCCCAGCTATTGCAATCTTGCCCACAACTTTTCCGAGGCACAATGTCAAAGGCCTTGGCGAAGTCAATGAAGCAACAATACAGGTCTTGCTAACGGTTCCTGCTATCTTCAACCAGAATCTACAGCGTGAAGATGCGATCAATGGTTGAGTGCCCGCAACTTCCCAGTCTGTCAATTGCTGCTCAAGAATCCTGTCTAGCAGTTTTGCAAACACTGAACTGACCATGATTGTATAGTACTTGGCTGTGTTGTGCGGGCTACCTGCCTTATAGATGGGAGCAACTCTTCTAGTGGTCCACTGCGAGGGAAAACATTCCTATAATGCCCTGTTAAACACGGCGATTAGTACCGACACTATGGACGGCCCTGCCCACTTGAGCAACTCTGCATGCATGCCATCCAGGTCTGGCGCTTTCCCATTGGCAAGACTGCTGTAATATTGCCCCCACTGCTCGAGAGCGATGTTCCAAAAAACCACCATATTTTAAACATTTGCCAAATCCTTTGAAGTACGGATAGCTTTGCTTGCTAGACAAGGAAAATGAACAAAACCTGTACCAGACCAGCTTTTTAAGACAAAATTTGTTTCTGTATATAAAAGACAAAATGGCCATTTTACCAAGTCCACCAATGGAAAGCAGAGACCACGCACTATCGTAAGAAAGCTTCTGAAGAAGCTGCCTTCTCTCCGTCCATGTATAAGGCGCCGGCCCTGTCCTCTCCTCTAGAAGCTCTGGCAAGAGGCAGGGATCCTTTCATCTGGAGCACTTATTCCGGTTCAAAAGTGAGATCTTACCCCTGTCCATGACTTGAACATTTCCAATCCATGTTTATGCAGTTCGCCCATAGGCCTAAATGTCGGAGTTCGATCGATGGGCACTAAAGATTTTACCTGAGGCTTGCTGGGAGCTCTTTTGGCTGAGATCGGCAAAGCAAATCGATTAAAGTGGTGGGTTTTATGTACCCTATAAAAGTGTGGACCTGCCATTCTGACTTCATGTTGATTAAACAGCCTGCTTGTCCTTGTTTCTTGTGTTGTTTATCGCAGGTTGAATCTGGCCTGGACATCATGAACTGTTTGTGGAGTCAGGATTTGTTCCAGTTATTATTATGGCTATTATGTAAGACTGAGTCTGATAATGGCAATCAGGGGGCATGCATTTCTAGTTGCTGGTTCAAGCGCAAGGTAAAGACTGTCATTGACCCTTTTAAGCTCAAGGCTGGTGTCAAAAATATAATTTCCTGGGTTTCTAAGTGGACAAACGTAGATGATCTCAAGACATTCTTCATTATGCTATTTGCCTTATTTGTCCTGTTATTTAGACTATTTTTTGCGGAAGCCAGGTCTATTCCTTCACTCTCCATGTATCCAACATTTGAGGTTGGAGATAGGATAATCTCAGAGAAAGTTTCATACTGTTTTAAGACCCCAAGTATTGATGATATTGTTACTTTCAAACCTCCTGGTTCCCTTGCTTGTAACGACTCAGAGGTTTATGTTAAAAGAATAGTTGCTAAAGCAGGGGATACTGTAGAGGTGAAAAATGGAAGTCTCTTGATCAATGGGGTAGCCAAAAATGAGAATTTTATCGCAGAACCAGCTACCTATGAAATGAAGCCAATCTCTATCCCGAAGGGTTACGTCTTTGTGATGGGAGACAACAGAAATATGAGCTATGATTCTCATATTTGGGGACCCTTACCTGTGGAAAATATAATTGGGCTGACAATACTTAGTTATTGGCCCCTGCTCGGCTTGGGGCAACTGATGTTGGTTCCTCTGCAGGCAACTTTTTACAAAGGTGAATGTTCTTATAACATCAAAGCAAGTGGAATAAATATACCTCAGAATAACTTCTCCGAAGAAAGTTTATTTCTGATCGATGCCAAAGGTCCTGTGGATTTTTTATACACCTTCAAAATAAGTTTTGTAATACTACCATACATGTTACCTCTTGACATGTGGGAAAGTTGCAATGCTTAGATATTTCATACACCTCTGAAATGGCCCTCACACATAAATGCTACTTCTTGACATGTTGGAAAGTCTTGACGACTAAAGAAAGCCTCAGATGATCTTCTATTGAGTATGCGGCAGCAGGTTGAGTTGATTCCCTACTGTACAAAATAAAAAAAGTTCTTGGGCTTTCAAAAGTTTTGAATATGTTACAACTTAGTTGAACATCATATGCTTAAGTCTGCCCTCATATGGAGGTCCTGGAGTTCTTAGGCTGGTTTTTGGGATGCACCAACAGTTATGCAGGAATATGTTGCGCTTTACTGCTAATGTATATCTTTAAAGGATGACATGCAGATGATTAGAAGATTTTCTATGGCTGGGCCATTTATTCAAAACAGTTTATAGTATCTATTTTTGGTGGTACTATTATCTCTGAAGTACAACCATATTTAACAATGCCATTGCAGGGTGGGCATTGTAAATTATTAACAACTTGGAGCTGGAGTTGTTTCTGACTGAAATTAATCAGCATTTTATAATGGACAAAGTTGTCCTATATTTTGCAGAAGTGAAGACTATTAGCCATTAGTATGGCAGTAATTCAAGGCATTTTATTGAGAGCTTGTCCATATTTTGCATAATGGATAAGGGTATTAGTATATACTAATTGAAGACATCTTATTGAAAGCTTTTCCATATTTTTGCATAATGGAGAAGACTTTGATGGCTATTAGCTTAAGACATCTTATTGAGAGCTTATCCATATCTTTTATAATGGAGAAGACTTCTATTAGTATGACAATAATTTGACTATCTTATAGACAGCTTGTGTTGATGCTTCACAGAAATAGATCCCCACTTTATTGATGAGATTCTGGTCGTTGCTTGCTTCCTTGATACTTTGTCTTGTTATTATGCATGTCCTTTATTTTGCACGTATTAGATGACTGAAACATATTTCCAACTGAACAAAATAAATCTGCTTCTGAAATCTCAACTCATTGGATGCATGAGAAGCTGATAGATGACGAGCCATTTGAAACTTTTTATTCAAGGTGGTTAGTACTTGGAAAGTAAGGAATGGGTATATAACATGCAGGTTTAATTTAAGTAATTCTTCTTACGGGATTCTGAGTTCATAATGGGTATATAACATGCAGGTTTAATCTAAGTAATTCTTCTTACGGGATTCTGAGTTCATATTTGAACCAGTTGTTTTCAGTCATTCTATTTAACTACTTTCATGTTCGATTAACTCTATTTCCAGTACCTGGAAAGTAAGGAATGCGTATAATAACATGCAGGTGAATCTAAGTAATTCTTTATATGAATTCTGTATTCATATTTGAACCAGTGGTTTTCAGTCATTTTATTTAACTGGTTTCTTGTTCTACTATCTATATTTGCACTCAAAACAATTATGGTACAAATGAGCCCATAAAGATCTTAAGCTGAAAGACCTTTTATATTATTGGATCTTTTACAGATGGAGCTGTCTCTAATAGAAGACACATTATAAGCGGTGGATAATAAGTAGGGTGGAACATAGTAGGTGTGCAACAGATGTAAAGCAGCAAGGTTTTGAGCAGCATTCAGCTAATGCTGAGGAACCTTGATGCCTGCAAACATCAGAAGAAACATCAAAATCACAGCGTCAAAACATGAACACACAGCACAAGAAAAATGCTTGAAAACACAGCTGAAAACATCAAGAACACATTCGTTTTTGGGGCAAATAGTGCTTACCATTGCAAACGATGTTGGCAGGAACAGGCAGCTGACATTTAGCAGGAATAGCAACAGCCAGGTGTAGGTCAACTTTGCTGTTGAGCTTCTGGGCAGCGATCATGGAGCTACAGAGGCAAGCAGCACCAGCAGGGGAGGTGCCAAAGGAGCCAACCGTCTGGCAGCAGTTAGCAAGGGACTTGGGGTTTTTGGGAGGATTTATGGCAGCAGCCTGGCAGGCTGCAAGGCGAAGAACATTGGCATTGACATTGCATTGCTGAGCAGAATCAGCCACAGCCATAGCCACCATAGCCACCAGAACCACCATAGCCAACCCTGCCTTCAAGCCTGCCATAGCTTCCCTTCCTTTGCAAACAACAGAAAGAAGGAATAGAGTACCACTCTTTCGCTTCAGTAGCCTGCTTGATTTGTGAAGACATTTGGTTCCTTATATAGCCCCTCCTCTCCCTTGCGCCCTTTTGAGCCTGATCTTGTCAGGATTTTGGTTCCTTTCTTTGATCCTTGCCTGAATGCCTGACCACACACAATAAACATGGACGTTTGGTACCATCTTTTCTCTTGTTGGTAGTCCCGCTCCTTCATTTTACATTGGGCGTGGGGCTATATATAGCTACATAATTTGCTGTGCAAGTTTTGCCTCTTTCGTATCTGTTTTCCTCTATGAAAGATGGTGAAAATAAAGTTACCCTTGTTGTTGTGGGTCGTGGCACAATCATGAACGTTGGTTATTTTATAGGATGGAATCACCACCGTTGGGATTGTGCCACATCAGCCTTGTTGGGATTGCACCACATCAGCCTGGTAAAGAGCCTGGTAAAGGTAACTTTATTTTTAATACATCGCAACAAAGAAATGTTGGATTTCGTGCACATATGCAGGTTGAAAAAAAAAAAAAAAAAAAAAACAACCCGCAGGTTGGATCATCCGTTGCAGACTTGTGACAGGCCAGAACATGCAATTGCTCGGTAAGAAACTGGTTGAGCCTGGATTCAGGCTCGAATGGAGATAATCAGGCTGGGAACAGCTTTGGAGGATGATAATCTTGTTGTGGAGGATGATAATCTTGCTGGAGGGTGATAAACGAGCTGTGGATGTCGAAGCTGGGCCTGCCGGTTAAAGGGGTTCACCTCCCTGCTCGTTCCATTACGCCAGATAAATGGGCACACATGGGCAAGGTCAACCCCTTCTAACCGGCAGGCCTTTTTGATCTGGTTGATCATGGCCGTCTGTTTCAACCCGGTGATAGGGCAGAATGGGCTGAGTCCTCCGGATAGGGCAGAATGGGGTGAGAAACAAGCTTTTGATCCGGTTGATCATGGCCGTCTGTTTCAACCCTGTGATAGGGCAGAATGGGCTGAGTCCTCGGATAGGGCAGAATGGGGTGAGAAACAAGCTGAGATGCCTTGGATTCATCTCAGAAACAAGTAGCTCTGCCTTGGTTTTAGCTTTGGGTCATGATAAACCAGGCTAGGGGATAATAAACCAGGCTCGGACGCTGATAAACCAGGCTAGGGATGATAAACGAGGCTAGGTGCAGGTATGGTGCAGGCTTGGTGTTCTTGATCGGCCAGCCTGCCAGTTAAAGGGGTTAACCACCCCTGCTTGGCTGTTACAGCCTGTAAATGGGCTCGCCCATTTACTGGCTGTAACAGCCTCGCAGGTGGTTAACCCCTTCTTCAGGAAGGGTTTTCCATCGCGGTAAATGTCGGACGTGGGCATGTTATAGCCAGGCTTAAATGGCAAAACATCCACTAAGTCCACAAAAACGTCGTGTAAATTTTTTTTTTGGCGTGGTTATAACATGTCAAAGATATCGATATATCACGGATATGCCCGTGGCTATAACATGACGGCGTCCGATATATACCCCTGCAATTTGCATATTTCGATCCATTTTATCCATTATTGGTGATCTCATTTGCCGATTTCCTTCAAACTGAAATGGCAATTAAGACCGTAATTGACACGATGACTTTGCTTGTGTTTAAAAACATAAGTACTTCATAGGCTTCTTTATAATGTCTAATGAAGTGGGTTCTATCTTCCTCATCCTTAGCCAATCCACACAAAAATAACACCAAGGCAGTTGTCTATTTTTGGAAAACTACCAAAATGCCCCCATACTTTCTCTCCTTTGCAAAAATATCAAAATGCACCATAATATGGTGTTTGTGGCATAACTTCTGATCGCACTAGAAAGTGGCCTTCAAAAAATTTATAGATAACAGCGAGGTATGTCCAACATTCAATTGGCCTTCTTAAAACTTGTAAGTGAGAGTGAGGTTGTCCAACCACAATAGAATCATCTTAAATGGAGTTGAAGTCTTCAAATTATAGTGTTTTAGATATGTGTTTCAAAAGATAACAACGTAACTTGTGAATGCGAACTTTAATTTTAATGAATTTCATCTTGTTGGGAAGATCTTATCTTTATCTCTAACTTTTGTGAAGATAATGTTTGCATTTGATGCACCACAAAAACTATACAACCATACTACCCTATGTTTGAAGGGCATCATGGTAATTTTTGCAAAATATAGGGCCATTTTGTAAATTTTTTCTCCAAGCTTTCTTTGCCTGCGTTTGAAAGGCATTGGGGTAATCTTTGCAAAATATAGGGGTATTTTTCACAGTGGACCATGATCCTATCTCAATTCTCAACTATTGAATGAAATGGATGTAATCTGATTTTCTTCTACAAAAGTATATATGATACCTTACACTAAAAGCAAATTTTTTTTTTTTTGAAAGATGTTTCTATTTATTGTAAATTTGTGAGTACAATAAATTCTATGAGATATCACTTCACCATATCCGTAATGAGTATGTGGATGTAACATACCCAGCCCTTGATGACCGGCAGATATATACTTATGTACATATGTACATATGCATGGCATGTATGCAGCATGAGTCCAGAGTTTTATCTCTTTGGAAAAAGGATTGCTGCAGAGCATGAAGACAAGATCAATTCTGGGCAGTTTTGGAGCCTGAACTCAGCAACTCGATATCCTTTTTAGATGATTTTTTCTTTTGCCTCGAAACTCATCCGCATGAGAAAGTTATGGCGTAAAAGCAAAGGATGGCGGGGTCGAATCGACGACTATGTATGCTCTTCCTCAGCTTTGATTCTTGGAGCTAGAAGACGATCTTTTGAGGCGCAAGCACAACAAGAGAATGGTCATTTAGCGACATGGGCTTGCGACGTTCCTGCGACGTGACGTCGCAATTTACGTGACCATGCGACGTCAATCTTTTGACGTGACGCCGCAGAACGTCACTTTATCGCGGTAATCGCGACGTCGACACTAAGCGTGACTTACAGACCGTCCACGCGCCCGGTGGATGTCGACACCAAGTGGGCGGGCGATTTGCCACATTCTGCGGCGCCACGCCGCGACTTGCACGTCATCACTTGGTCTATAAATCCACGCCGTGGATTCCAGCGTGGATCTACGGTGTCTCACGCCCGGTGGATGTTCTGCGATGTGACGCCGCATGCGGCGGACGCGACATTCGTAATCCGGATGACGCGTCAGTACGTATTTGCCACGTGGCTACCAAGTCGTAGTGACACGGCGGATCGTTGACAAATACCGCCGGCGTCGCGGCGTATCAACATGTCAAAAACTTCGTTTAGTTGGGTGAACATGTGTGGTCTTCACACGGAACTTGTTCCCCGAGGCAATGTCGGCGCCCCGAGTCCATTGGCGGTAGACGGATCGCTGCCTCCGGAGGGGAGATCGGCTTCGTCCGGCCCCCGGCCTGGGAGAGGAAATTGGGCAAGCGGCTTAGAAGAGATTTTAGGGTCCGGTGGCTCGCCCTCAACACCCCCACTCCACATCAAGTCACGGCGCAAGGTCCCGACCAAATCTGACAAGGAGAGGGCCTCCGAAACGTAAACCCTGTGAGTTGCCAGGTTCTAGAAGGGTTTGCGTTTTGGGGGCCGAGACTTGGTCTGTTGCACTGGGACTGGCCGAAGCCGGCAATGAGAATACGGAGCAAGGGGAACGACGGAGCGGAGTTTGGGCCCCGTCCTCCTCCCAATGTGGCAAGTAGAAGTCTGGGCTTTTGCAAAGGGCAAGACATTCACAAATTCACAATTAATGCATTGTACAAAAATAAATTATGATTTTTTGCCAGCTGGATTCCTAATTCATCTCCAACACACAGCCCAATTTTCGAAATTTTCTGAGAAGGTCTAGGTCAAAGGGTTAGCATTAGAACGGTCCCGGGCAGCCCGCTGCGGTGGCAACCGAAGCCGGCACCCTTCCCAAGTCAAACGAGACCCGAGGACCTTGCGGGGATCCTCACAAGAGAGGAGAGTCCGAACCCCAAGAGGGGATCCAAAAGTTCCCGAGGCCCTTCCTTCGCGGCTCCCCCGGGGCCGCACACTAATGACCACCCTTTCGGCCCCTTCCCCCCCTATCCGACCGCTGGATCCTCCGGCCAAGGGCCCCTCTTCTGAAGGCCCAAAAGATTCCGATCGGTCCGAGAACTTGTCAAACCGCTGGCGTCCGGAGGTCGGCCTTGTATAAACCGCAGTTGTTTTGTCATTCCTGGACACCGGGAGGCTCCTGAATGGCAAATCGACCCCGCCAAATCGTCCCTAATGGCAGCCTTAGCCTAGGGGAGCAAGTTACAAGGTCGGTTTTGCAAAAAGAAAGAAACACTCACGCCTCCACGATAATATCCCGCATCCACATCCTAGGCCAATTGACTACGAGTGTGATGGAAGTGAGCTACTTTGGCGCTTCTTGGAGGTCGGGTGGTCTTCGGCCCGCGGAACTTGGTCCCCGTGGCAATGTCGACGTCCCCGAGTCCATTGGCGAGACGAATCGCTGCTTCGGAGGGGAGGCTGGCCCGTCCCCTCCCAGGCCTTGGGGAGAGGGGAAATTGGGACAGCGCGACCGGGATTTTTAGGGTCCCCGCCTCAAGTCAACACCCCCACTCCACGTCAAGTCACGGCGCAAGGTCCCGGCCGAATCTGACAAGTAGAGGGCCTCCGAAACATAAACCCTGTGGGTTGCCAGGTTCTAGAAGGGTTTGCGTTTTGGGGCTTTCCCGCTCCTTTTCTTTTCGCTTCCTCTTTGAGCCTTTTGGGCGATCTGCGGCGCTACTACCCTGATCGACCTGCAAGCAACTATTCTAAGGTTAGTACATCATATTTTTTAGATTGAATAGGTTTTTTGGATTGAAAGGTGCATGCCTAACCTAGGTTTTTTGTGTTCTTCATTTTTCTTCCTCTTATTTCTTCTCATTTCTTCTCTTCTATTCTTTCCCCTTCCTTTCTTCTTCCCTTCTCTACTTTCCTTCTCTTCTTTCCTTCTCTTCTTCTCTCTTCTTCTCTTCTTCTCTCATTTCTTCTCTCCTTCTCTCATTTCTCTTCATATTTCTCTTCTTTTCTTCTCTTCTTTCCTTCTCTTCTTTCTTCTTCCCTTCTTCTCTTCTTCTCTCATTTCTTCTCATTTCTTCTCTTCTTCTCTCATTTCTCTTCATATTCGTTTCCTTCCTTCTTCCCTTCTCTTATTTCTTCCCTTCTTCCTCCTTCTATTCTTTCTCTTCCCCTTGATTCTATTCTTCTCTTCTCTTATTCTATTCTTCTACGATTCTATTCTTCTCTTCTCTTATTCTATTCTATTCTTCTCTTCTCTTATTCTCTTCTCTTATTCGATTCTATTCTTCTCCCCCCTCTTCTTCGATTCTATTCTATTCTTTCTTTCTCTTCTTCCTTCTTCAGATTCTTTCTTCTTCTCTTTATTTTTTTTCTCTTCTCTCCTTCTCTTATTTTTCTCTTCATATTTCTTTTTCTTCCCTTCTTACCTTCTTCCTCCTTCTATTTTTTCTTCCCCTTCGATTCTATTCTTCTCTTCCCCCCATCATTTCTTCCTCTCTCCTTCGTGCTTTCCCTTCCCATCTTCGACCCTTCCCTTTATTTCTTCTTCCCCCCTTCCTTGTTTCTCCCACCCTTATCTTCTTCTTCGATTATTTTTTTCTTTTCTTGATTTTCTATTTTTTCCGCTTTAATTTTTTATTTTTTTTAGATCTTCTTCTTTTTTTGTTCTTATTCTTTTAACTTTTGTTGCGTTTTGTTTACCGTCCTTTTTATTTGGGCCCGGCAGGATCTTGTCTGCACACCTTCATTTGGTAAGTTTATGACACTTGCATTTTTTTTATAGCTTTAAATAGGTAAAAAAAAATTGACGGAGTCGCTTGTTCAAGGCACGGAGTCGGCTCCACCTAGAGTGGAGAGGACCATGTGTACCCCGGTTCAAGTCCACTTCCACTATGATCAAATTTTATTTTGCTAGGTTAAGGAGTGGCTTGTTCAAGGGCACCTGTCGGCTCCGGATCACTTACAGGGTTCAAGTCGACTTCGACTTGTTATTTGTTAGGTTTAAAATAAAATTGTAGTGGCTTGTTCAAGGGCACGGTCGGCTCCACCTTGCGTGGAGAGGACCAGATGTCCGGGTCCAAGTCCACTTTTCTTCTCATTCTTAGGTAGAGGTGGCTACGGCAAGGACATGGTCGGCTCCACCGCTGAGTGGAGAGGACCGGTGTTGGGGCCTTTAGTTCACGCTCATTGTCGATTTTAGCTTTGGAGGTAGCTAGGGCAAAGACATGGTCGGCTCCACCATGAGTGGAGGGGACTGGATGTTCGAGCCCTAGTCCCACATTCTTATTATTTTTGTTAGGTACATGACCTAGTCATAGTCTTGTTTTTATTATTTTAATATTGCGTTGATCTATCGATTTATGTCAAAGGCAAAGAGTGGTCAAGGAACCAAGATGACTTAAGAAAAGTTGGAGGCGATTGGTCAAAAGTCCCTAAACCACTTAATCTCCACAAGGAAGATATCAAAGGTATTTCTTATTTTTTTTGCCATTCGTTCACTTTAACTTGTGATAATGTTGTGTGCCTTGCAATCAGTTGCATTCGAACGTGCAAAGGATCCGAGCGAAACATAGAGCTCGGGGCCAAACAAAGCAACTAAAAGTGAGCGAAAGCCTTCTCATTTGGGCTCCAGCGGTCGGAAAGGGTTTCACCATAGATTTGTAAGAGCTATATTAGTTCACATTAATTTTAATAAGAACTTTAAATGTCATTAGCTAATACTCAAGTATATTGTCATAGACACGCTATACGGGTTTTCCCCTAACTAGCGTAGACGTAAAATAGCCACGGAACGTGAGTCGCTGTTTATCTGTATCAACAGCTATAATGAAGAGGATCTGTCCCACATCACGGGAATCGGGGGGGTGCGTTGTGGAAAATTATTATAATTCTATGAACTACATTAATGCCATATTCTTTTGGTTTTATAGGAAGCAATGGGGAGATGAATCAAGCCCTAGACGAGGACATGGGGCGCGGAGGTGAGGGGATCCTAGCAAACTATGGTGGAGGGCCATCCAATCGCAACCCCGAATCGGATGACTACTTCACTGAATCTGACATAGATTAGCTCTAGGCTAAAAGGGTGGATACTCCCCTTAACGAGTCTTTTGTGATTATTTAAAAATATAAATACAATTCACTTTTGTGATTATTTAAAAATATAAATATAAAAATACTTTTGTGATTACTTTAAAATATAAATATAAAAATACTTTTGTGATTACTTTAAAATATAAATATAAAAATATAAATGCCATTTTGCTCCTTGTACATCATATTGTAATAATTATCTAAGCCAAACATTTTTTTATTTTTTTATTTTTTTTATTTTTTTTTCATACACGTCGCATGCGACGTATCCCCGGGGATTTCACCTAGGCACATGGGGATACCTCATGTGCGTGCAAGGGGTCACCAGAAAACCCCTCGTATACGACTTTTGGAGGTCGAAAACCCCTACGTACGTAAATATGAAAACCCAATTTCCCTGCCCCCTACCGTAGATATACGCCCGAACTATGTTACGTTTTACATACCCCTACCCGATCTTGTACTTGATTTTGTGCCGTAGCCTTATTCAGAGAAAAAATGGTTTGTGGAGAAGGAAAAAAATTTCACAATGTGTTTAATAGACATTTCTCTCATCTTCATTCTCGGTCTAAGCTTGTGTCGTTGGTTAAGACTCTAATGCATCCTTAGTGTGTCCCTTAGTGGTAAAGTACTGGGGATACTTCAAGCTTGAAAACATGGCCGAAACATGGTGCATATGGGTTTAGGAATGAATGTCTAAATGGATTATGGAATAAGGAATAAGCAAGGTTAATATGAAACTTTGTTAATATGAAACTATGGAAGCATGCAAAATGTTAATATAATCCCCATAATCCTTAATATATGGAAGCATTGTTAACATATGGAAACCATGGAAACATCGGGGGAAACATGCAAAATGTTATAGCTTAATCCTTAAAATGTTATAGCTTATAGCCCGAGATATCTTGCATGGCCCGTAGTGCATGGCACGGATATAAAAAAGCACAGTTAAGGTTGCACCACTGCATATTTACAAAAGGGGCACTAGAATTACGCACGAGTTACCTCAATGAATGCAACTCTTATTCTTATACAATCGCAAGCCATGTTTTTTTATTCACTTTGCATTGACGTGTTCTAAAAATGTATTCTCGTTATCTAGGTCAATATATGCTTGCGCAGATGAGACCAAGCTTTATACTTCTACGGAAAGACCTAAAATGAAGATGATTCCAATCTGTTGCTTTAAGTAATGTACCTCTCTTAGATGGCATTCCAGTGCAGTCTATGGATCTATACAAGCACAAATATTTTGAACCGCATAAAACTATTGAGTATTGCATTGGTTAAGATTGATTTTTCATGTCCCAATAATAGCTTTCCATTATACATTACAAGTTTTGCAACAGTAAGTGTCAAATTATAATAACCTAATTTCATAAGTCATCGTTGCCTCACGCTTAAATGGCATTTGATTGCTTTCCATGTCACAAATTCTTGATAATTTCATCATACAAATCTCTTATTTCTCTTATTTGTTTAACCAGAATGGATTTGTTGGCTTTGCCCACGGTGCCACTTATAACATCAACTCATTCAAGCTCGTTGTTAAGCCAACCAGTTCTCTTCGGTAATGGTGAATGCCGGATTGGCTGTGGATGTTATAATTAATGTTCGTTTCCATAAGGCAGATTACAAACCTGCATGGTAAAGCCTGCATACCCTTAATAATGTTATGAAATAATGAAACCAATGAATAACATTCATTTTCTATTACCTCTGCGTAGAGGCAAATCCTGTGGCAAGGTCTGCTCGTTTGAATTTTTGCAGGCATCAAGCAGGCTTGTCCATGCCTACCACTCACATTCAGTGGCACATTGTTCAGCAGATCTTCAGCTTCATTTAGAGACCCTCCACGACAAAACAACTCAACCATACATCCATAATGATCAAGCGTTTAGGAGAAATTGTAATTTCCAGTAATAGACAAAAGATAATGGTGTCCAATGTCTAGCAACCCCGCATGTCTAGATGCAGACAGAACCCCAACAAATGTGATTTTCTTTGGTCGAACTCCCCAACGCCGCATTCTATGGAACATTTTGAGCGCTTGCTCGCCATCTCCATGTTGACCATATGCTATAATCATTGCTGTCCATGACACCACATCATGTTTCTTCATTTGATCAAATACTGCTTGTGCATTCTTCACCTGCCAGATTTTACATACATGTTAATAAGCGCATTTTCCACTGCCATATCTAAGACTGCATTAGCACTGATAATGTAAGAATGAACTTTAATCCCATCTGTTATGGCTGAAATAGTGGCACATGCATCAAGAATATTCAAGTAAGTTACCTTGTCTGGATTCAGATTTTCTGAATGCATTTGCAGAAATATCGACATGGCTGCTTCATGATACCCATTGAAAGCATATACAGTAATCATGGCATTCCATGCTACCAGATTTTGATGCTTCATTTTTATGAACACAAGGTGCGTGTCTTCAAGGCTCTTGCACCTGCCATACATGTTAATAAGTGCAGTTGCTAAAACAAGAGACATTCTAATTTTCTCTAAGCTGGGGCATATTCTTCGCTATAGCTTAAGATAGCATATAATTTTTAAGAGTTTTATTAAAGCAAGATGGGAATGTAGTTTGGGTTAACTGGTTATTTATTGCTAAGGCGGTATATAAAATGAAATTTGAATGCCAAAAACACAGTTAAAGATGCGCCCCATAAATATCTCGATGCTCCCTTTATGCAAGAGGGTGCACTCAATCTCAAGAATGAGGTAGAAAATCGAGCCCTAATATACGGGCATAAAGCCAAATTAGTCTGTGTTATCGGTTGTAGTTGCAACCCGGATGCCGTATGCTTTAGAGCCCGCCATAAAATGATTTTAAATATCTTTGGCAGCCATATATCATCATTTACATCAAATGAATAGAAGCGGTAGGAGCATAACGAAACTTCTATTGTCAAGAGAGCAAATCATTGCCTTGGAAAACGGTATAATTTGTCATGCTTATTCTGACTGCCTTCCTTTTCAAATCCAAAGCAAAAGAGGGATAAAATAGAGCCCACAAAAACATGCATCTAAGCACAAAGCCCCATAAATTGAATCAAGATGTTGTATGAATGTAAAATTTCCAGTCCTATTTGAAGACATGTATTCAAACGTGATCTATTTAGAGACAAATCCTAGAACCAATAGTTAAAGGCGTAAGACTTCACCTTCTTAAGATAGAATGGGTGAATATTTGAGAGGATTGACTAGTTCCATATTATCTTGTAAGGTGCGATCTAGTAAACCGTGTAGCCCTGAAACACGAGGTTTAGAGTCGCCCTAAATGGCACCGCGTTGGATCTATGCCTTAGGCAATCGGAGTAAATCGAAGTTGCTCCAGCCGGACTATTTTTGGGTAGGCCTGCACCATCAACGAAATTATGAGCTGCTTCGGCTACTTCCTGACCAAAGCCCGGAAGTCGGGGTTTGGTTTATAACCTGTATGGGAAAAACCCTTTGAGATCTTAAAGCCTCGATCGATCTTGAATGCATATGCAAAAACAAAGTAGATTAAGCAAACTTTTTCCCGGCAGTTGGGTTCATGTTCAAGCTTTCCGGCGATTAATAGAGCATGAAAAGAGATTTCAAAGTCGCGGGAACATAGTCTTGCCCTAAATCGAAATTACTGTGCTAGTTTTGAAGTAGACACGCAGTAGATGAACCACAAGAACCCCTATGATTCAAAGCCTCCGGATCTTGAAGAACCCCTAACGTATCAAACCGGTGAAGAGTTCCCGCCCGGACCTCCCCTTCCCGACCACCCTCACGAAAAAATGGTGGTGCGGCCAGATTCTCCTTCGGCCAGGTATGCGGGACGGGTTAAAAAAAAACCCTAACCATCACGCACATGTATCATACGGTTTTTTAATGGTGAAATCCCCGGGGACGTATCCACGTGGCTTTTTTATTGCCACGTGGCTTTTCGAATTACACGTGGATTTTCATAATTTTTTTGCGTGACGTCGCATGCGACGTATACACGTGGATTTTACGGCGCACGGGGATTTTTTTGATATTCCACGTGTATATTCCACGTGTCACGTCGCATGTGACGTCTGAGTCACGTCACGTATCGCGTCTGTAGCGACGTCGTCTGCGGCGTCTGCCCAGAACGCGTCGCGCCGCGTCGCCGCGGCGTGTCCTTGCGGCGATAAATGCGGCGACGCGTCGTGGCGTCAGCCGTCGGGCGTCGCATAGACGTCGCCGCGCCGTCATATAAACGCCGCTAAATGACCTTTTTCTTGTTGTGAAGCAATTGCAAAGGGTCCAGAGGTCCATGCATGAAGGAATTCTCTGGAAAAAGCTTTGAGGATGCAAGAGCTTAGAGACATCGAGGAGGCCAGAGCTTGGAGATCACGTCAACTGCTGCATCAATCGTTTTCTTTCAGGTGCGGTTTTAAGAGTTACATTTGGGCTCTTGTGCTTGCCAGAGATATGGATCTTAGTATATATATGAGAGATGATGGTTGCTTGATGATTTACATGTGGTTTATGATCGGGGCATATAAGTTTGGATTAGAATTTATCATGAGATTACAGCTTGGGCATGAATCAAGCAACATCTCTTGCAGTGGCCAGAGAAATGCCATCAAATATGGATTATAATAACTGCTTGAAAACCATAGGTTAGACCTAGAATAGGCCAAAATTAGGATGTAGCAGATCATTTTGGCATGATAATAGGCTTTTGAGTTGAGTTGAAGTAGAACGAGAAGGCAGATACGAACTTCCAGCATGCCGAGATGGACCTCTGAATCCTCAGGAATTGCCTGGGATTTGTTGAAACAGAAAGCCAGGACCCAATTGGGATGAATTCAGGCTCAAGTGAGTCGAAATTAATGGCCATAAGTATGCCTTTATGCTAATCGACACCAAATTCTAGCACCATGCTAATGCTGTATCCATGTTTATTTTACTTTTGTCTTTTGTTGTCTTGTTTTCTTTGATTTAGTAAGTTGTTGCTTTTAGTCATATTTATTGTCATGTGAAAATATAAGGGCAAGTAACATCCTGGATGGAAATGGATTGCATCTGAGCTTAGCCAGCAGAAGAAATTGGGCATGAAAAGCTAGGCAGAATTATCGTAAGTTGTAAGAATATGCATTGTTTGAATAATTGTCTAACTACGGAATTTTGTAATTCATGTGAACAATTTTAAGGATTGCAAAAAGATATATTTTTGGCTCATGGAGATGGGGCATATACTAGGGAACAATCAAGCATAAATGCTGTACATAGGCAGTTGCTCGGCATCAAGGATAATAAAGTTTGGAATGGGCTTTTGAATACTCATATTAGTTGCATAATGTTTATTAGAAGCTAAAGAGTGGCTTTTTGATATTAAAGAAATGAAAACGTAGCTAAATGATCTTATTTAAATAACAATGTGGAGTTAGCCTACGTCTACATCAGAGTAGTGGTTCTAAGCATGTAGCATCGACTTATTTGGGTCATTAGGTCTTCATCACTTGTTTAGCTACTCCGACATGGTATTGGATGAATTGGCAAGAGAATTACATGTAAGAACTATTGTAAGTTATTATGGTTAACAGATTTAACAGAAGCTAATGCAGAATTGCATTCCTTATGGGGGGAAATGCCTTAGTGTAAGCTTGAGTTTTGAGGAAATGCTAACTGTATTGAACCTACTTAGATGTTATTTTAAGGAGCATTGAATAAGCTACTTCAATATGTATGGGCAACTTCATCAAGGGGCAGAGTATGATCTAGGCACATGTAGTAGTAAATAATCTAATGAACACCACATGTCTTGGTCTTTGGTATTGCATCACCTGTGCCTTGGTATTTTGATGTCTCTTGGATCCTCCGGGGTCAGGCTTCCAGGTTCGGGGGCCTGGGTTGCTCCGGCATGCTCATATTCATCTGTGTTTCTCTGTGGTATTCTTGTGCTATGTGACACCAGGCATAGTTCTCCTGGCAGAGATGCTACATCACCTCTGTGACTCCATGGTAAGAGGTCCTCCAATGCCAAACGTGGGCTAGGAAGGGTATCCACATACGAGGTTCAACCGACACCACTCCCACTACAGGGCTCGGAATGTGAGCTGGCTAGGCATGTTTCTGCTAACAGGGCCTGCCTGCACATAGGCTGACTGAGCTTCCCATTGTCCCGGAGCTGTGTTTACAATGGTTTGTTATCTTGGCTATGTTCTTTCCTTCTGATACTCATCTGTTGTATTTTATTTGATCATGTTATCATTGCCTAGCACTGTACTCACATAGGATCTGGGGTCTTTGCTTGTGCTTATGTCCTTGTTATCCGAGATTTCCAAGATGATTCCATGCATGCAGTGGCAGCCAGTGACCCCCACTTAGTCAAGGGCGGTTCACATAGTTACAACAGTACAATTTAGATGAGTGACCTAAAAGCGTTTATTTTGGGCTTGAACCATACATATACTCTTACCTAGGGGCTTTTTTTAGGTGACTCTAGTTCCATATGTGGCTGAAATGGGGGTTTTTGAAAGATTTTTAAGGCGTATACAAGGGGGTTTTCGGCGACACCTTGCACGCACATGAGGTACCCCCTATATGATAGTTGTACCCTCCGGGCACTTAGTCACGAGAAATAACCGCCTTGAGTGCATGTGCAAAGAATTAGCAAGCAGTGGCCAAGCTAATGGAGACAATGAAGCTGGAGAGCATGGTTGAGCTAGAAGATTTTGGGCTGAGTTGCTACATTATATTGTACTTGTATTGTGATTATTATAATTCCTCTAGATTTATGTTGAATTCATAAGAATAGTTCAGATTTTAACTGCAAAGGAAGATTCAATTCTTCACCAATACTATTATTTTCGTAAAGTTTATACCAACCTAGGCCTAGTCTTTTTGCAAGTTTTGACAAGGTCCCGAGTTGCCAGGAGGGTCAGCTCGACAGGCTCGTCACAGTACCTACATCACAACCAAACAAAGAAAGTGTTCAATAACTATTAACCTAACCTTTTTATTGGCCATAGCACGAACTTGTTTGCTGTGTTTGGATCTAAGGGATACTAAGATCCTTGAAAAATATGCGTAATTCTAGGAAAACATAAATGATTTGTGTCTCTTCCATATATAATCAAAGAAGCCACCCCTTACACAAATGTATGGCAGTCTTCTTTGACAATGTATTTACATATATGACAGACTCATTGAAAATATTATTTCAATAGCAAAACCTATATTACCATTCTCAATCAAATGCATCATAAGCATTGCAACTATTGTAAGTGTTTTAATGAAACATGGACATATTCTAAACGAGGTGCACCCTGAGCTATCACAGTCGTCAGATCCGTCGATCCTACAGCTCAGACTCTATGTTGGAGCCTCGATGCACTTTGTTTTGCTTATACTCATTTATGATTGAGGGAGCCTATGATTTTGAAATTTGAAAGACGAGTTCGTCTAATGCTAATCATGTGGAAAAAGTCCTCATTCTTATTCCAGTAATATTCTACAACAGGTAAAATCTATTCTGCCATAGCCATCCTTTTTGTTTCGGCACTTGTACATAGCCATAGATGACAGGTTGCCATAGCCATAGATGGATCCGAACTCGTGAATAGTAACCTAAATTAGATCTGCTTTAAAGATTGCCGTAGCCGTGAGCTGAAAATGACTCCGCAACAATGATATTTCAAGGGTAAGCTATTGGGTTCGTGATTCACCAGTTTGCTGCTCTTGTCTAATGCCGGTCACTACCAAACTGAGAACCACATGCCCTTATGCGAAAACGTTTACAGTTATGGAGTTGGTTCAAGGCAAAAATGGCAAACACACATATCCATCCAGGTGTTATCTAGGCCACAAAAACACAAACTATAGATTTAAAACATCATAATATTCTGTAATTCTAGGATACAATAATGTTGAAATTCCTTCGTCAACAATCATTATGTAAAAATTTAAAGAAAAGATTGTAAAAGTCAAATATATAAAGAAAAGAGTGTTAAAATCAGACCTTATTTTAAATTATCAGATAATATCAAAATATTTTTAGTACGATCTAATAGACAACGACTGTATATAATTTATAGTAAAAAATTCAGAATTTAGAAGAACCACCAGAAAGGTCTCGGCCAAATATCAACTTACAATTAAGTAGCAATCGCCATATGACTGCTTTGTAACATCCAAGCATACATGACAATAATCTAGGAAATGTAGACTAGGTAACCTGCTCCAACCATTGCGCATGTTAGCATGAAAGTGGTGAGGTAAGGAGTGCCATGTAAGCTATACAACAACATGGCTAAGTGGTCTTGTTTGTAAGTAATTTTGCTCCACAAATTATTATGTCAATCTATAGCTAGTTCCGGCATAGAAAAAGTGCACTCCAAAAATACTATTTAGTACACCTGCACGAATACAGCAACAAAATCATAGAAAAACCATATGAAAAAGCGTATAAAAATATAAAAGTAACCCCTGTTATTATGCTAGATATTTGAGGTTTTAATTTTTTTTTTCTTTTTCTTCAAATCCAAAATCCTAAAAGTCTGTTCTCTTGCATTTATGAACTGAACGGTGGTCTTTAGTATTTCCATGATTGTACTACATCTTTCACAACATTTAGCTCATGCTTGCCTACAATTGACTTAAGAAAATTCTCAGAAGAGACACTGTGTAAGTATCTAACCATCCAACATAAATGGTAGCCACCAAAGTTAAATGCCCTTCTAGACATATAGTATGCAAACCATGTGAAATCTGAAACATGACTATGACAAGATTGACTACATGATCCATATGTTTGCATTTATGATAATGTTATTCTAGAAGGGTCTTCGAGGATGCATCCAAATTTCGGTTATGGTCCTTCAATTGACACATGTTGGTATCAAAAACAAAATTCGTTGCACTTTTTTGTTGATTTGCTTTGTTGATTTGCTTTTATGAAGAAGATATTAGATCCCGGAACTTGAACCATTCCTATGCAATATCCACATTTGGAGGCAAGAATGCAGCATGATGGTTAGTCAACAAAGTTTGACGTCTGTTCAATATAAAAATCAACAAAGTGACAGACATGCATTGAAACTTCACATTCGAAGGGGCCTACTACAGATGTATTCTTTGGCGGCAGGATCGATTGTGAAAAGGGTTAAGGTGTGAGTACAGGGTTGTGGATGACCTCTATTGGGGATGCTACTAGAACATGACAAGACTTAACAACCGACATTTGTCGGCTAGACCCTATGTCAAGAAATCAAAGGTTCTCAAAAAAGTTGTGGGCCATAGTCGTCCATGAGGTGCATTCAATGTTTGAACTTGATCAATAACAACATGAAAGATAGTGTATAGCAAAGGAAGGTAGATAAATAGACAAATAAATAGATAGATGGACATAGCTACACAAAGTGTTGAGCTCCAACATAAAAGATCCTAGTGAGCGACAAACTCTGTACAGAAAAAGGTAAACTTCCTATATAATTTAAGCTAGCAGAGAGCATTAAGCAAAAAACTAGTTTTCAGCCGGAAAAAATGAAGAATTCCATGGTTTTTTACCGAAAAACTTCCTGAGATTTTTTTTTTTTTTAATATCGGAAATTCTTCATTCCAACAGGTTGGCTACAGGGTTCCCGGAATTTGTCGTTCACTTACAGCATAGATAGATAGATCTACAGCATCGAGCTCCAGCCTGAGAGATAGTACACATTAAAAGAAAGAAAGAAAGAAAGAAAAGATAGATAGATAGATAGATATAGTTACAGTCATCAGCGACATAGTTAGGGTAGTCATGGTTGAACAGGGTGCAACAATGGTAAGCAAAAAAGCATCATGCAGAATGATTATAGTCTTTTCCATATTTGCATTGGCATTGGCAAAGGGTGAATTTACAACATCAAATTATATTGCAGCATGTCATCACACAAAACATCCTCAACATTGCATCCAATCTTTTGCCAAATCCAACCTTGATTTAGTCTCCAATGATTCAATGGTTGTTTCTGCACTCAAATTGGCACTCGATACTGTGAACCAGCTTGAATCTGTGGCAATTTCTCTTGCCAGATCCTTTCTGATACCTACAGATAAATCCGGATTTGAAGACTGCGTTCTGCTTCAACAGGATGCTGCGGATCTTCTTAGCAGATCCATAAATCTGGTAGGGCAATCTCAGACCGGAATAGGCAGCAAACAGGCTTTTGATTTGCATACATTTGCCAGCGCTGCCCTGACTTATCAGACCACATGCAGCGATGGAATTGCAGGATTCAATCGGCAGTAATCTAATCAGTGCAGTATTTAATGCCGATAAATTGCTTAGCATTGCCCTTTCCTTCATATCCATGCTTCAAATTGACTCCATATCTGCGCAAAAATCCGCATCTGAGAGCTGGAATCAAGAGCTTTTAACACAGTCTTATAATTTTGATTCTCCTGATGCAATTGTTGCACAGGATGGAAGCGGACGATTCTCAACAATTTCTGATGCGGTTGCTTCTGCGCCAAATCAGAGCTCTACGGTTTATTTGATTTATATCAAAGCAGGGACGTATGTGGAGAATGTGGAAGTGCCCAAAGAAAAAACGAATTTGGCGTTTGTGGGCGATGGAATCGACCGGACGATTATAACTGGAAGTAAGAGCGTGCAGGATGCCGGAGTAACCACATTTACCTCTGCCACAGTTAGTAAGCTCTTAATTCGATACCAAAATCCTGTTTTTTCCTTATTCTGCACTGATTGAAATGCGAATTTAACCTAAAATTGCGATTTTTCATTGCTCTGTAGTGATGGGTCTGCTGATTTGCATCAAAATTGTGATTTTTTCTTGCTCTAAACTGATTGAATTGTTCTGTACAAAACCCTGCTATGAAATTGAAAAAACTGATTGAATTGCTGATTTGGGCTAAAAATTGTGGCAGTAATAAAAGGAGATGGGTTTTTGGGGCGGGATCTGACGATCCGGAACACGGCAGGGGCTGTAAATCATCAAGCAGTAGCTCTGCGAGTTAGCGCAGACAATGCAGCATTTTTCAGATGCTCATTCGAAGGATACCAGGACACGCTGTACGCCCATTCTCTGCGCCAATTCTACAGAGAATGCAGCATATATGGAACGGTGGATTTCATATTCGGCAATGCTGCAGCGGTGTTCGAATCCTGCGCCCTGATTGGAAGAATTCCGCTGTGGAATCAGCAAGTCCTCTACACTGCGCAGGGAAGAACAGACCCAAATCAAAACACCGGATTTTCGTTCCAGGGCTGCACCATAGATTCTGTGATGGAATTAAGAACCCTAAAAAATCAGATCGGCAGCTATTTGGGCCGGCCATGGAAGAATTACTCGCGGGTTGTGTATTCGAATTGCTTCGAATCTGGCAGCATAAATCCTGCAGGGTGGTTTCCATGGAACGGAGATTTTGGATTGAGTACTTTGTTTTTTGCAGAGTATTCTTGCCAGGGACCCGGATATCAGCCATCTTCTAGGGTTTCTTGGTCCACACAGATCTCTAGTCTAGATATTGCTAAGAATTTCAGTGCTTCCAACTTTATTCAAGGTTTTTCATGGCTCCCCCAGACTGGTTTTCCACTTGATCTCTTAAAGAGTTCCTGTGTCTGATTCATTGAACACTCTTGGTATTTGGACTCTTGGTGTGTAAGATTTGTCTTCAATTGTAAAAACTGCACACTTGCCATTGTTGACTGGCTCCACTGATTTCTCTATATTTGCTATTTGCTAGGAAAGATACCCTTCACTTGATGCCTATAACATTATAACATTATGGCTTCAAATCATCCATATCCCTCCGCGGAAGATTCTATTCTATTCTATTCTATCATATTCTATTCTATTCTATTCTTTAGCCACCATCCTTTTCGCTCCACATTAAGTTTGCAATCATCGTGACATTGATATTTCTATTTAAACAAAAAATTGCACCTTATACTTTGGTTAGTTTGTTCAAAATATGTCATGTGACATTGATATTTCTATTTAAACAAAAAATTGCACCTTATACTTTGGTTAGTTTGTTCAAAATATGTCATTTGCAAACTGTAAAATGCTCTACCTTGTGATTTGATTCGCAATATAAACATTAAAAACTCTTGGGCACCATCTTTGAAGATCCATAAAGTCATTTGACCTTTACCTTTCTTTAGCACATTTGTGTGAATGCAAGTTTAGACTTTCTTGCAATGTGAGGCTATCCACATTGCAGCCAAGTGGCTTAGGTTTTTTCTTATCATGTACATGACATTTCCACCATCTAATTACGTCAAGGTAAGTTAGTCTTTATTCTTGTTTGGTGTCCAGTGAGAGCTCGCCATGTGGCGATCATACTAATCAGGAATGACAAATGGGTAGATCATTTTTGACGAACCTGAGATAGCCGGTCTGCCCAAGCTCATCTGCCGAAACTCATCTGCCGAAGCTTACCTTGACGTCATGGAGCGTCAACAATTTGCCGAGAATCACGAATGGAATGGGGTGGCCATGTCGGCGGCGGCCGATTCGCCTACTCGGCCACCGCCCGCTGCCGCCAACCGATTCCAGAAAGCAAATCTTATTGTTAATGCTTCAATATAACATCTAGAGATAAAGCTAGAAGTTCATTATGTGGGCATCGAGAGCTGTTGGATAGGCATATTCACCCCTTATTCCTTAATCTAGACCGTACGTAAAGGTCCTCGTTTGTGGGGTATGCAAGTACAAAATTTGGTATACTGTATAACAAAATTTGCAAAATACTATAAGATTTTAAGCAAAATACTATATGGTGTTGATTTTGTACGTGCAAACAATAATTAAAAGGGCTCTCGCTGCCCTACGTCACCCCCCGTGTGAATATGCACCCAAACCAAAGGGGGTCTAAGGGGGATTTTAACGTAAATGTGTTGGACCCAATGGTTGTGTTAGTTAATATTAATTTTAATTATGTGTTGGTTGTTATACTAAAAAAAATTTTGGGCCCTTCGGGCCCTAAGAAAAGCAAACATACGATAGAACTTGAAAATTAAAAAACAAGATAATGTAATTTAATTATGTACGCTTTAAAAGCATATTATTTAAAAATTTATTAAGTCGTTGAAGACAGCAAAAGTGTTTTGCGCCTCTTCAATTTCGGGGTCATTTTCTTGTGCAGGATGATTTATCTCGTACGTGATGCCTTTTGGGTCGCATGACTCCGCTAAGTGATGTTGAGCCTGGGCCTCGTCTGTTTCGTGCCATTTGCCTCATAAAATCCGTGGACGCTTTTATGATTTTATCGTCTCCATGGACGATAAAATCATATTCCATTCCATAATATCTACCATTAAAAAAAAACACAATTGTTAATAACTAGTAATTTTAAAAACAATAGCAAGGGCTACATTTTTTTTTCCAAGGTTAAAGGATGTTTTTTTGACACTTTTCGATTTAGGTTGGGGCTAAGGTTTCGGAATTGCATGATGGGAGCGATGGCGGTGTGCATGGTCCAAGACATGGGGCGGATTTTTCTGTCTTTGCTGCGAGATCCGGGGTAAAGGCATTGTGGTAATCGGCTTTGTGGCGTGAAAATGTAATGGTCGAAGTTGTGGATTGGCCCTGGCATGCAGATTCCGGCTATGGCAGGCTATGGCATGCAGGTTCCGGCTATGGCAGGCTACATATTCAGGGAGATGCTAAACAAAAGGAAATGGCACTTTGCAATGCCCAATCTGTCCAAGATATTGGCTATTGCTCCTGCTCTGCCGCAAAGGTTAACACTCAATGGATTGGCGACCATTGCGATCAAGAACATGGCGAGGAAATAACGGATGTCCGAAAACAAGAGAGCACAAGCCATGCCCCCCATTTTCCTTTCATTACTATCCCAGTGCTGCTTCCACATGCAAGACATAGAGACTTCACCAAAGGCAAAGAAAATTCCATCCGCCTAAACGACTGGATGGAATGGCGAGAATAACAGAGCTTCACTAAAAACATAAAGTTGTTTTACCAAAGAGGGACACAAATTGGTAAGCAACTCGTCTCCAAGACCCGTTTTAATGAACCCTTTTGCAAAAAGAAGGCAAGAGCAATGAACCAAGGAATGGTATCTCCAAATACACCGAAAGCAAAATGCAAATGTCAATGTTTTGGTGAGAATCAAGCTCCAAGACCCATTAGAGCAAGCGCCCCCAAGGGCAAAGGTTGTGTGATAATACCCATTATCGTGGCCAAGAATATGGCAAGCAGCTGGCATGCATTTTTTTGTCACACCCGCAGGTAAAGGAATAAACCAAAGAGAAATACCTACTGCAAAAGAAATGACTAGCGTTTTAAGATTAGCTCCTTGCCATAACCGAACAGCCACAAAATTATCAGATCTGCTAGCGACTCTCGGGTTACTCGCGGTGGTCGAACTACCCTAAATGCTCTAAACTCTGCCTTCTCTGATCTAATCGGCCGCATGCCCCTTCCGAAATCTGTCTGCCCTCAATCCGATCTCTCTCTCATCTGGTCGGCCTTGGTCGGATGCTTGCTCCTCTGCTCCGATCTGATGCCCGCTCCTCCAACCCTTCTCTTCCAGAATCCCTTGCCCTCTCTGATCCATTCCTGCCCTTTCAAATCCGTTGGCTGCTCTTCTATCTCCAACTGGTCGACCGCCTCCTCCACAAATCTGTTTTCCAAAGGGCTTTTGCTCCTAGCCCTTAGATCAAACCGTTTCCTATCTCCACCGTTAAATTAAATAACTATTTTAGCTTCCAATCTTTTCCACTATTATGAAACAACCCTAAAAAAACCCTAAAACTAATGGGAGGATATTCACCACAGGATTTGCCCCCTTTTCTAAAATCAACGGCTTACAAAAGGGTGCGCTCTAGAAATACTATTTAGTACACCTGGATGAATACGGCCACCAAATCATATGAAAACCTTAGAGAAAACAGTACAAAAACACAAAAAAAAACCCCTGTTATAATGCTACATATTTTATACGAAAAGGACCTTCGAATTTTTTTGGCCTATTTATTTGTCATGCATACTAGTTTTTTTGTGTGAGGTTATGTCCCTCCATGAATACATTTCGACACTTTTTTCTCGGATGGCGAGTCGAGAATACCCCAAGTGATACGGTGGTGCTCGGGAGAGCGGTTCAGGCCCAACGCATCCAAAATGAAATATTGGTAATTAACGTGCCAAGGTAGTCTAGGCTTCAAATTATGGTTTTAAGCTAAGGTGTCAAGGTCATGATAGGCAACAAGTTTTTAACAATGAACCATTGGTTAGTTAAAAGAAAATTCAAATACAATGCTGATAACGGGTTGTGGGCCTTTGTCCGCAAAAAAAACAGTTCGAGATCATATAAGATCTCCCAGAACTGTGGTAAAAGGCAGATCCGGTTCTGCTATAGGAAAGTCGTAGGCATTTTTAACCGATTTCATGATTCTAGTAAATGATTACCTTTTTGAAGATATTCTTGAATAGAAAAAGGTTCTTCCGGAAATAGCTTGAACACTGCCTATATAAACAATTGTTCCTCTTTATTTCGGATATAGAGAGTCTTCGGTTGAGTGTTGGAGCTGAGTCTTTCTGATTTGCCTGCGGTCTTTATGGATGAACCTGTTCTTTGAAGTTGAACACTTGGATGCTATTGGGAAAGCAAGATAACGATTTCTTGCAGAGCCTGGACCCGGATGGGTGGTGAGCTTTGGGCTATAGGCCTGGTATTTAGAATGGTTAAAGATTTCATGTTAAATTTCTGAATTCTGGCTAACTGGTGATTTGTATCACCAAGGACAATAAAAACCAAGGAAACTGCTTACACATTCAAAATATAATGGTATTTGAAAGATTTTTTTACTGATAAATGAAATAGTTACAGTGTATATTACATGGATGAAGAGACCACGGTGGTCGTGCCATACACATATTCCACCTAGTAGGAACAGCCGAGCATGCATTTTTCAATCTTTTCTAAGCTTTGGGAGCAACTTGAAGAACGTGAAAAGCCTCACGAGGAGGTGCCTCCTAAGCCACGAGCTGGCCCATCCAGTCGATTTTCCCAGCTTCCTCCCGCATTCATTCTTTAATCGCCGGGTCAAAAATGCTTATTCGCAAACCTCCATGGATCTCATGTAACACTCGAAGGATCCTTTGTGCACTCTAAACCTAGGAAATCTTCTTCCTTTCCTCCCCGTCCTTTGAGTTTCTGTCGTACCTGCGATCATGAACAAGCTTATAACAAAGCCTTGGCAATAATATAGCTTGAGCAAAGCTGTGCCAGGTTTTCTGCCATATAGAAGAGCAAAATTGCATAATTGATAATGAAGTTGCCATTAGCCAGGAATAATGAACAAAAGAGTTGCAAAACTGAAATAGCTGGTAAAGCATTCATTTCATCATTTAGAGGTTTTCTCGACTCGCGAGTCGAGAATAGCCCCTAGAACAAATTGGACAAGATTTTTCATTACAGATAACAATACAGATTATACAAAAAATACAGAATAGTTTTTGGACTTTTTCAATACTGAAATTATTGATCTTGTTCACCATAATATATTATTAAACTAGCAGGTACCGAGACAAGTTTGACAATATAAAGCATATAATATATGGACTTCTATAATATGTGGTGTGAGAAATAAGTTGATCCAGCAGAAATAATATGTTGTGATGTGAGAAATATGTTGATCCAGCAGAAATCCAGCGTATTAGAGAGCTCTCTTAATTCAAATTGTGAACAAATATCCGGAGGTTATGGTACGGTGGTATTGCTGCTGTGTTAATCGGCCTGTTTAGTCGACAATTCCATTTAGAAGAATCCAAGGTAAGGAAGGGAGTTTGGTTGCAGGATGCTCCAGTCCATACATTCCGGCTCAGAAAAGGAAAATGATTCAGAAATGAGATCGACCATGTTTGAACATCTTAGCTCTGTCCTCATATTTTCTGGGCTAGAATTCTGACCAACATGCATTTTCTTCCTAGCCTTGCCTGCAGCATTCCAGAAGTTTTTTATTTCATTGTCTGTTCTACCTGGCATCTACTTCGCAATCCAAGACCACCTGCAAACATACATACAAATTTAAGAACGGTATTGTATGATTCGATTCAAATAGTTCAATTCGATTCCAATTTTTTGAAATTTTTGACTATTCACCTGTTAACATATTCAGATTGAAGCTGGAAAACGAGATTTTGTTCCTCAGATGTGAACTCTCCTCTTTTAATGCCAGGTTTGAGGTAATTGAGCCATCTTTGTCTACAACTTTTGCCACTACGCTCTAGCCCTGCAACCATATTAGTCTACATATGATTTTTCGAGATTCTGAATTCTAAGAATTGACATTACCAGCCAGAATGGGCACTCGTTCCATTTTATGATCTCATGTTGGTTCATAAAATCCCTAAGTTTCTCGTCCTCATCTGGAGACCAGTGGCCCCTCTTCAAATTTCCAGAGTTTGAGCTCCAAGTGGTCGTCATCGAGCGCTAAATTGCTGTTAGTTTTCAGCTGCTGGCTTTCTTTTTTATGTGGAAAAATTCATTCCTAACCTACATAAAATACACGCATACAACCAAATATGTCTACTTCATTTGGTCATAATTTTGCCATGCCTTGAAATTAAAAAAACCTTTGATTACATCTCTTGTTGTCCACACCACAACCACTTGATCTTCGACTTTGACTACGTGGTATGATCCTCCGAACATGGATGTCCTTGTCGCTAGAATACATGACCTGGTTGTTCAAATGGATTTTTCAATCAGTGTTGGAGAAACAATGGATATCTCAAATCATTGTTGGAGAAACAATAAGTCTTTTAATCACTGTTGGGGAAACTTTTATACCTCATCTAAAAATTTTCTAATGTTTCTCTAAATAGGCTGATACGTTTAAGCTACCAATGTGCGAAATCTGTTAAGTCCTTATAAGAAAATATTTCTTGCGCATGCAAGAACTCATATGGAATTTCTCTGTTTTGAATCGAGAAATCCTTCTTTACTCCAAAGTTTGCTCAATGCTACTCTCAATCACCTACAAGAATGTGCTTCAAATAAAAATCAATTCCAATTTAGTTTTCCAGAGAGGAGTTAAAACTTACCAACATCTTTTTGGACAACTCTCGAGCACTTTTTAGGATTTGAAAATTATCTCTGCACAGTAGTGGGCTTACTTTGCGCTTCTTATATTGGATATTAGCCAACATTTCATGGTTTTCGATCACAAATGTTTCTTTCATAGGACACCGGGCAAAAGGAAATAAAGTTAAGTGGAATAGGGAATTTTGAATAATTGACTTGAATTGAATTGAGTTGAATGGTCTATCATCCACGGAAACCAATCGACCATGAGCCCAAAGCAGGAGCACCACAGATGTATTACTGTTTGGATTAAAAAATCCCCATCCCAAAGAGTTTTCAAAGGAAAAATTGTGGCAGTAATAAGAATGTTAACATCATGAGTGTGTTACATGTCAAGTCAGTGTCCAAGGACACAAGAGTTTATAATAAATTCAAAATGTGGGCTGGGAGGCAGGTTAATAATGTAGTACAAATAATGTTTTCATTTTATTTTTGAGAATTAGTAGGCTAAGTGGTGTTGAGAGATCAGAGGTTCATGAATTGCCATTGATTATAGATCGTGACTTTCTTGAAGTTCAATAGACACCTATAGAAGCCCTATAGCTTCATGGGTAATATTAGAAACATTGCGACATGTGCAAAAATAATTAAATGATCGTCATCCTTAGAAAGATATACTCTTAGTTGTGCCCAGGAGAACAATATTTAAGCATAAACGTTGTTAATTATAGTACATAAATTCATGGTAGATGTAAGAGTGAGCTAGACTGTATTTTCTAATATATATGAAGATACTAAAAAAAGGGGTGATATGGACGACTATCCAAAAGCATAATTGATTTATCCAAGAATTATAAATTTTTTAAATGCTATTATGTTTAAGTAAGGATTATCTTTATTCATTAATTATTAATTATTTTGAAAATATTTCGAGGCCAAAATTTGACGATAAGGCTCATGCTACAAAATGCTCGATGTTACAAAATGATCAATGTCAGTAAAAAAACATAATTTAATACAATGCAACAAATATAATGTAGATGCTATCTTTGTGGTCTGACACTTTCTAATTTGCATCTCATGTGCAGTAATAGCTAATCTAATAGTGGTCTCATTTATTTTTTGTAACAATAAAAATGTAGTTGAACTTTATAATATTGTGTGTGGTAATAAATAGTATTTATTTTCTATAACTAATACATCTATCTAAAAAGATCTATTATTTGGATGTGAAAGCCAAAGATGAATTTTGTGCACTCGTGTAGAAAGATTTGAAGCATAAATATCTAGATGATAAATATTAAGAGGAGCCTAGCAACTTATTTTTGGGTTGCCCCTAGGGGGGCAAACCCTCGTTTATGTGGGTATGTGGGCATATTCAAGTATATGCTGGCATATACCTAGCATATGCTGATGACTGCTAAAACCGGTCACGCTTTGTGAAATGCTCGGTCGGGGGTCGGGCGAGTTGAGCACATGTGGAAACCGAAACCGGTGCTTTCGCTCGTCGCTCTCGCCGAGGCTACCTGACGACGGCGACAAGTGGAGCTCGTGTTGATCTGTGGAAGCACTTGATACAAGACCGGTTTCATAAAACAAAACATTTATTTACCTTTCCATGTGAATCTTCGACTTGGGGATCAAAATGTGGAAAAGGAGATCCCTAAAATGCAGCTCTGAAAGACATTTCTTCCTTTGCTTCGTTGTGGTTGTGCAAGTAAGGCCTCCATTTATTTTGTGAGCTAGGTATGGCAAAGTTTTTTTGCATAAAGAGGACTTCTTTCTATTTGGTTCAATTAGCTTCAGTAAGCAAAGAGCTATGCCCCAGGGGATATAAGTAGGGTATTTGCAGGCAAAAAGAAATATCATAGCAGGCTGGATAAGAGCATTTTGGAAAGGAAGATCTTTACAAAGATAATGATTGGTCATCCTCCTTGCGTTGGGGCTTGAACCTACTCACGGTTAGGCTTCGCTTTAAAAACAAATTTTTATCTGATGCAATTCATTAATTCTCCATGGCGACTTCCTTAGGTGAAATGTGGAGTAAGGGAGACTTTGGGCCTGCATGTAATCTTGTAGGGATATGTGGATCGAACACTTTTGGGTATTAACCATCTCTATGTGAGGCCAGCATGGAGAAGAACAAAGGTAATAAGGTTGATATTTATCCGTGTCCACTATTTGTGTTATAGATTCTCCTTAATAGGTATATACCTCAAGGCTTATCCTTAAATAGAGGGCAGGTAGAAATTGGACTTTGCACAAGAATGATAAGAGTTGTTGATGATTAGCTGTTTTGGGAGGAATTTAGACAAAATAAAATATCTTCGTCCTGTTTCATATCTCAACTTTGCATAAGTTGGAGAGTCTTTGCATTGAAACGAAATTTTTAGATCACGGGAACGGGGAACCGGTATTCTTTTAGATCTGATTCCACGACGCGCCCAACAATGTTTACATCAATCCTATTACAAGGGTTACGCCTGCACTTCTTGGACTTTGCACAAGAATGATAAGAGTTGTTGATGATTAGTCTGTTTTGGGAGGAATTTAGACAAAATAAAACATCTTCGCCCCAAGTTTCATATCGAACTTCGATAAGTTGGAGAGTCTTTGCATTGAAATGAGAACTTATTAGATGCGAGGAACCGGTATTCTTTTTAGATGCACCATGATGCTCGACTAAGTGTTTACATCCAATCCTATTACAAGGGTTATGCTTCTGCTGCACATGATGTTGTGGTTTATGCTCTAATATGTAGCATAATAACAGGGGGTTTTTTTTGTACTTTTATACATTTTTCTCTAAGGTTTTCATATGATTTGGTGGGCGTATTGCATAAGGTGTACTAATTGGTACATCTAGAGCGCACTGGGTATTTGCATGCAACTTAAGCCCTTTTTATTTGGCCCTTCTTAATGGTCAAGATCAAAGGGCTTACAACAAAAGCCCTCTTTAAAAAGACAAGATCGAAGGGCTTACAACAAAAGCCCACTTTTTGGAAAAACGGAAAAAAAAAAGAAATAAGGAAGAAAAAAAAAGGGAGAACACATGCAACCATCGTGCATATGCACTCTAGGGTTTCAGAGAGACTTAGGGTTTCATCTGGTCTGATAGTCGTGTCCATGCCCGGATGCTTCCGTTCCGCCCAGAAGAGGAAGAATCAAAGCTGCCATTTTCCCGGGGCATGCTCCAAGCATGTATCAAGAAGTTTGCTTATGTAGGGGTTCGTCTATTTTAAAATATCCGCTTATCCATCCCAAATTATCTAGTTACAGGAAAAGATCCAAAGATGCTTTGAAAAAGAAATCCGGTTGCTTGATTGGTGATCTCCTTGCCTTGCTAAAGTCTTCCTAGCTAGAGTCCGGTTTCACGAATTCTCTTAAGATCAGTAATCCGAATTGGTGGTGCAACCAGGATAACGATTTCCTGTAGTAAAGCCCGAACCCGGTTGGGTGGTCTAAACCTTCTAAAGATTGAGGGGAAGTTTTTCTTTTTCTTTTAGTTATTGAATTTGTCTGAAGAGTACTTCGTTGTATCAAGTTGGTATCGGGCCGCTAACCCGGATTGATTTCCTCCGCACTGGCCAGAACAAAGCTTGATCCTAAAAGAGGACGAGAGAACTTTTCTATGCCCCGCAACCTGAGAAGTGGAAAGCGTTGTTGCCCCTTGGTTTTGTTTTCGGATAACCAAGGCAAATTTTATTTCTTATTCCTCGGCAGATTCATCAAAGTGCGAAAAAATATCCACGGATTGATGATGCGATTCTGAGAGATTTTAGAAGGATCGGTTTATGCCCACCAATTTCCGCCCATGGAAGTGGTGTACAGAGATGGATATTTTCATTCTTTAGATAATAGAATGCTCGGATCTTCAAAAAGCTAAGGTAAGCGCAAGAGGGTGCTTCTTATTCATATACCTTGTGAAAAAATCTGTTCAACGATTCTCGGGACTTGATGCTTTGGATCTTGATCAACTCCCGAGCGTGGAGTATATGCCTCGAGTTTGGGGATATGTGAGAGAATATTGGTCCAAAGCGAGCTCAAAGCGTAGATTAAATGTTTCTTCCAACATCCGATTCGCAGATCAAATGCTAAACATAGGCAAGGTAAAGTTATTTATCATGGATATGATTTTCAAGATGAAAATGAATATGATGAATATGAAGAAGCTAGGCTTTTTGAAGAAGAATATGAAGCGATGCATATGAAGATGACTATGAAGATGTATGTGAAGAATATAACGATATGAAGATCCACATGCATTTCCAAGTCCATTTCCAAATGCATTTCCAAGTGCCCAAATAGGTGAATCCTTTTTTTTCACTGCTCAGTTCAATCCGTGCATGGTCCGCTAGGCTTGTGCATTCCTTGAGAGCTATGGCTATAAATTTCACGGACCTAGAAGAGTGGTGTATTCATTAAAGGTATGCTACATTTTATTACGTTTTGCTTTTTTGGAGGAAGTAACTATATAGCTCTTCCTCATTTCTTATTTTCCTCAAGATAAGAAGCTACTAAACCTTTGGTGGCGGTATACATTTAATGAAAAAAGTTGCTTATGTATATTAATTGACTCCTCTCGCTTTCCATTTTTTATGCAACCTGCTTTGCGTTCTAGTTTGATTAGAATAACGAGAACAGAAATTTTAGGCCCGAAGGGTCAAATTTTTTTCGATATAACAACCAACACATAGCTATCATTAACATTATTAACATAAACACATAACATATATTGCTACATGTTTTAAATGTCTTTTTATATTCTCATCGTCTTTTTTTTTTTGGCCCAAGGGCCAAAAAAAAATTAGTATAATAACCAACACATAACTACCATTGACATTAATAAATATAACCATTGATCCAACACATTTAAATTAAAATCCCCTTAAACCCCTTTGGTTTGGGTGCATATTCACACCTGGGGTGACGTAGGGCAGCGAGAGCCCTCATAATTGTATTTTGGACGCATTTAAATCAACACCATATAGTATTCCTTGAAATCTTATAGTATTTTGCGAATCTTATTATACAATATAGCAAATCTTGTACTTGCATACCCCAAAATGAGGAACTTTAAATGCGGTGTAGATTATGGAATAAAGGGCTTAATATGCCAATCCGACAACTCTCGATGCGAGTCACCCGGTGTGAATATGTAGCATTATAACAGGGGTTTTTTATGATTTTATACGCTTTTTGGCATGGTTTTCATATGATTTCATGGATATTATTGTCGCGAAGCATACTAATCAAGATATCTAGAGTGCACTCCGCATTTTTATTGTCTAAATTCCATATCCCCAATGGTTTATCCATTTTATTTTTTTATTCCTCTTTTCTTTTTAATAACCCATTCATGCAAGCATCGAGATGTTTCACTTTAGGGTTATTTTAGGGTGCTTTGCCAATAAGATATGAGGATTAGGGTTCGTGGAGGTGGCCATACCTCCCAGTATGCCATCCGCCAGAGCATTGCCAAGGCTCCAGGCCAGCATGGGCCATGAGGAACTGCACTCGCCTGTCGCATTCTAAGTCTTTGCAATCTATACATTGTTGCAGAAGGCAATACCCAATTTCCCGCGACATAGGGATTCCTTCCATCTGCGTGGCCTCTCCAATGCAGACTCCATGCTTCAAGCGTGCCCTCCCACATGTTTCGTTCAAAATTTCAAAGGTGCCGGAATGATAAGCTGCTGAAAACAGAAATGCTGGTTGGAATTTGAGAATATTGTAATTGTCTGCATAGCATCGTTAACCCCTGTTTTTGTTCTTTTCCTAGTTGGTCTGCACTATCAGAATGGCATCTCATGTGGTTGGTTATCCCCGTATGGGGCCAAAGAGGGAGTTGAAATTTGCCCCGAGTCGATTACGGGACAAGAAAACTACTGCTGAAGATGTGGAGAAGACTGCCAAGGATTTGAGGGCATCCATATGGCAACAGATGTCTGATGCTGGCGTCACATACATTCCAAGCGATACCTTCTCCTATTATGACCAAGTGCTTGATACACCAACTAGTAAGTTACATATCCCAAAAGCTCACTTTGTTTCTAGGCTTACTCGGAACCTTGTTTGAATGATTAATCTTTGTTCGGATGTAAGCATTCCTTTCCCTCGCGTGCATGTGTATCATGTGCTTATTTATATCATTTTATTACAGACTTGGCATTGAGACATTTCTGTTATTGTTGGCCCATTCACGATGCGATTTGCAAAGCCAGCAAAGGGTGTGGCTAAAGGATTTGATCTTCTTTCTCAGCTTGACTCCTTCTTTGCCGCTATGGGTAATCTTAAAGCTGTTATCCTAGATAGTACTTCTTATTGTTTCAGGTTATTTAAGCTGGCCTTATATGTGCAGGGAAGTCATAGGTGAGCTGAAAGCAGCAGGTGCAAAATGGATTCAATTTGATGAACCTGCACTTGTGCTTGACCTTGAAGCGTCTAAATTGCAACCCTTTGAGAAGGCTTATGGTTATCTTGCCACTGAACTGAGTGGTGTGAAGCTTTTGGTTGAGACATACTAGACTTTGAATATTCAACTGTTCCTTCAACAACTTACTCTTCAACAAGCAGCCGTCTACAGTAAGTTATCATCACCCGACTTTAGTCGTTTTTGATGTGATAGAGAACTGTGTGTTTAATGGAACATTTTGCAAGTTAGCAGTCTCAGCGGAGTGGAAATGGGAACTACTATGGATCACTGTTTTCACAAGCCACACAAGTTTCACAAGCAATCAGAACATAGGTACGCCTGCCAAACCTCATCTACAAGTCATAGCTTTTATATGGTCGCTTACAGACAAGTTTGTCTATTTTATCAGGTGTAATGATCCTAAGGTTTGTAAAGAGCAAATCAAGGATGACTTCAAAGAGCGCCCCATGTTTTGACGTCTCACATGCTATGCACATTGGAAATAGTGAGACAAAACTTTGGGAAAAGATTTTAAACTAAGTCTCTGCACCCAGTTTGCACGTCTGAAATGGATCAAGATATCACCGCAAATAATCCATGGTGTTTTCTTGCAGCCTTCTGAATGATATGGTCGGGGACATGAGTTTTGAAGAACTTCGCTCAATTGCATATGAAGGTGCAAAGCAAGGGATTCCACCACCAGATTTGGTGGGTGCAATTGTGTACTTGTTTCTAAAAGTTAATTCCCTAATAGGAACTTAGCAATAAAGTCTTGATGGCATTTTATATTTATATAGATCCAAAGACAAATGAACATGTTCATGGCAAAGAACTCTAAATTTGAGATGCTCCTTAGAAATCCTTATAATGGTCCTGCTGCTCATCCTCCACAAGGAACAACAATGCTTTTTGGGAAGATTGTGCCAAGTACCAACCAGTTTCCATTCCAAAGTTCGGGACCCACTGGAATTATGGGATGTAGCAGTCCTTTTCCAACCGTGACTTTGTTTGGTGGTATGTAGTCTAGGTAAATTTACAAGGATGAAACCATCCATCATTAGAGTATTAGGTAATGTCTATATCTACACCCCTACACCATTTTTAAGGCCCCGAAGGGGCCAAAAAATTTTTTAGTTAACACAAACCATTAACATACAACTATCATTAACATTATTAACATAAATCATTGCATTTGACACATTTAAATAAAATCCCCTTAAACCCCCTTTGGTTTGGGTGCATATTCACCGGGGGGTTACGTGGGCGGCGAGAGCCCCAAAAAATTTACAATACATGTACAAACTTAACACCATTAAGTACATTCTCTCAAACCTTATAGTATTCTGCAAACCTTAATATACGATATACAAAAACTTGTACATGCATACCCCACAAACGAGGATCGCTATGTACGGTCCAGATCTTGGAATAAAGGGCAAATATGCCCATCCGACAGCTCTCGTTGCCCGGAGTAACCCCCCGTGTGAATATGCACCCAAACCAAAGGGGGTTTAAGGGGGATGTTTATGACTTGTACAGTCATGTGACTTAAACCTAGCAAAGATGTGGTAGCCTGGACGTCTATGATTGCAGCGTATACCGAGAATGGGTGTGGTGAGGAGGCTCTGCTGTTCTTTCAACAAATGATGAAGAATGGCTTTGTGCCAAACAAGGTTACTTTTATCAGTTGTTTAGAAGCTTGTACTAATCTGGGAGATGTCGAGGAAGGCAAAGAGATACATCGATACGTTGTCGACATGGGTGTTGAATCTGATATTGCAGTTGCAAATGCACTCTAAACATGTACGGGAGATGTGGTAGTTTGAATGAAGCATGGGGCATTTTTGACAAAAATACACATGGAAGATTTAGTCCCTTGGAATACACTTATTTCGGATATGCACAACATGGCGGGGGTAGGGATGGCCTTCTCTTATTTCAAAAATCTTTGGAAAAAAGGATTGATGCGATAAGTTCACTTTTGTTAGTTTTCTCTCTGCATGTAGCCATGCTAGTCTATTAGATGAGGGTAACCATTATTTTATTTCATTATGTCACATGAATTCTCTTACTCCAACCGTGGAACAATATGGTTGCATGGTCGATCTCCTTGGGCGTCGCGGCATTGCTTGGTCCAGCAGAAGACATGATTGATAGCATGCCATTTGACTGTTATGTCATGCTATGGACATCCTTGCTTTCGGTGCATGCGAGAAGGTACTCAAATGTGGAGCAGGGCAAAACGAGCTACCTGAAGATCTTATAAATGTGGATCACAGGGAATCCCACACCTTATGTGTTGCTAAAGAATATCCTTGAAAATGGCAGCAATGAAGTGATCTGTGAAGGTGAGGAAAAGAAATGGAAGAACAACTGCCGTGTAAAACGATAGCGAGGGTGCGGATGTGGAAGTGGAAGAAAGATATGCACGACTATAGTTTAAAAAGAGATAAATGGATTTCTTATTTGATCAAGTATTATATGGATGCATTGAGATTAGTAAGTGAAAAGAAAAACATTTTGGTCCTTCTATTCCATGTCTTTTCTCTCAAAAAAGCGGTGATATTGCGGGTTGATCGCGAGTGTCATTGTGTGGAGATTACGCAAACAAGCGTGCCGCGGTAATTTTGCTCTTTTTTTAAATTTCACACCCTTCATTTTTAGCATTTTGTTGCTTTACGGGAATAGCTATGGATTCGTTTGGACAAGAATGTAAGATACATCCACGCCTTTCTTTTATATCTCCCCACTATAAGCACCTTAAACTCAACCGGTTCATCGTAAAGTAAATTGTCGCGAGTTTCCAAATCATTAAGTGGTTTCTCAATCTTGTATCTAAGAATTGCAACTTTCTACTTTTTCTATTTTGACTATGTGCCTGGTGTGTGTTGGTGCTCCCTTACAAAGCTTTCCATAAGCATGCCAAGATCAAAACAATTGTGTTTGTAATATTTCTAAATCTTCATTTCTCCATGAGTTCCTTTGCTTTAGGGATAATTTAATGTGCTTTGCTAACACTGTATTTGTGTAGTCAGCTAATTTGTTGTTACAGATCTTAGTAAAAGCAGACTAGCATGGAGCATGGAGTTGAACATGCATATGCATAAGGTCAAATAGTCATTAAATAATCAGATCTGGCAGTCCATATCAGATGTAGCTCAAATGCAGGAGGTTATATGAATAAATGAGAGTTCCTGGACCTGAAGAGCCCAAGACAAGTAAATACTACCATTGTTGTGAATTTCAGGGATATAACAGAACCAGCATGTTGCTGGGATTTGCAGGTCTAACAAAGGATTTGACATTGAGGGAAATATATGTTTTGGATTTTCCATTTCCAGAGGTAGAATGTTTAGAGCATTTGTGGTTTCCATCAAAAATGTTATTTCTAGAACTACTAGGTGTGGAAAACATATGGAAAGAACCACCTCCATGGGCATCTCTTAAACAACACAAAACAGAATACATGCTGAAAAAGAGGCAGGAAAAGTTTGTACCACTAGAAATGCCGAACTCTAACAAAGCTTCTGAGATGTCGGTTGAAGCAAGGCCTAAAGAACGAGAGACTAGAAGCTGTTCACGCAAGGCTGGAACCACATAACCATCTTTAGCAGACTCTGAGAACCACCGACCATGGGCTTTAAATAAACGATCTGGAACATTAAAAGCTGCAGCAGTAGTGGCTCCACCCCGTCTACCAGAATGGGTACCAAAAGCATCAGGATCCTCTCCAATAGATTGCAAGCAATATCGAAACCATGAACGAAGGGTGGAGTAAGAGATCACATTTTTACAGTGAAGGGCGGATCTGCGAGCAATGAACACCACGGAAAAGAAAACCACCTGATGGACCATCCACAGCTCTAAATTTTCCCATATAGATAAGACACTCAAGCAATTGGACTGGGCAATATGAACCACCCAAACGGGCAATAGAAACCCAAGAACCTACAGCATTTTGATCAGTTTTAGAGGATCGGATATAGAGACTAGCATGCGAGGAGAGGAAAATTATTTCATGCCAATGTAAAAAAGCGGTTCGAAAGCTACGCCAAAAGGCCGAAAAAGTTAAGACAAAGAGTCGCGGCGCGATGACATCTAACAACGCTAGCTAAAGGACCCGCAAAAAAGGTATCAATAATTCTCCTAACCATGTGGGGTAACAAAGGTTGCTTCTTGTTGATACTAGAGGGAATATTACGTTTGGCTAGATCGCGAACAAGGGAAACCAGTGGGTGTTCAGTAGGTTTACCAAGGCCTGCAACCTGGTGATGGAAAGCAATGGATGCCAAGATGTTATTGACTCGTGAAAGAGAAGGTGAAGATGACAAGATCTTAGTGATGTAAAAACAAATAGTCATGGAAGATGAGGGTAAAAATGAGAGATTTTTGGACGAGCACCAAGACTTAAATTCAAACCAGGGTTGCCGATAAGCTTTCAAGGTGTTTGGAGCTCTTGCACCCAGTGTATAACCCTTCAGTAGGACAATAATTGACATATCTCTGAATCCGCATTATCCACAGACATCCAAAACTCAGAACTGAAAACATCTGAAACAAAACACAAAACTCACCATGTCAGAAGCACGAAGTCGAAGCGCAATCATCGGACTAGTAGGTTTTCCACAAGGTAAAGAAGATCTAGAAGCGCCACACAAAGCATATCCACCGGCTGGAAAATATAAATGGTCTACAAAGCAAGCAAGCCAATTCCCAAACTCATCATGAAGCACTGGCCACCAAGGAGCAGACTCCCAATGGAAAATGACTAACGTGATATCACACTTACATGCAAGGGCAAAGGCGACGATCTTAGCTACAAGGCTCGGAGGAGGAAAAGCAATAGGCTGTTAGTGTTGGACCATGATTGAGAGAAAGCATGGTTGGTGATAAAAACTAGGATGTGGGTGCCAACATTAAACTTAGAATCTGAGCATTGTGAGCATTGGCAAAACGATCCCAATCATGCGGACCCCATCTCATATCTAACAAGGAAAAAGCTGCATCGGATAACATATAGTCATCAAAATCAATAAGCTTTGATAGATAGTCACCCAATCGGTTGAGGTTCCGAGGAATCCAGGCTGGTTTAAGGATAATTCTATGCTTGGAGCAAGATCCTGATACAGAAGGAATGAAGGTGACTAACACGAGATCCGCCTTTAGAAAGTATAAAGTATGCATTTAAGGAATCGCCAAAAGTCAGAACTGGGAGTTTTGCAAGATGTAGCCGGTTCTCAAGGAAATGGAAAAGAGCAGAGTTCACCGAGGCGGTTGAGGATGAAGATTTCTCAAAGATCGAGAAAAAGCACCGCAAAATCTGTACTCGGAAAAGAACCATAAAGCCAAACTCCCCATCCCGAGTTACTAGCATCATAGCATAAAGAAATGGAAAATGTAAGCATTATTAAGGAGATCAAAAGAGGAGGACCAAAGGTGAATTTCAGCATGCTCGGATGGAGACAATTGTAAATGTTGGGACCAAGATGTAATGGAAGCATATAGCCTAGCAAGATTGAATGATAAGAGTTTGGAGAAAGGGCCAAAAACCATACGGAAAGACTCAATCATACCCATAAAAGAGGCTAAAGTTCGCGCTGGAATGCAGACGCTAGACAGGAGCTTGGAGGCTAAGTTGAGAAATTTTTGGCGTCTTGCAGGGGCAATGGTCAAGGAGCCCGAGGATGAGTCCACCACAAAACCCAAGAATTTGGCCACATAAGAGCATTCTAGCTGGCACTTATGTAGAGCTAAAACAAAGCCTGCTGCCTCAAGATCCTGCATCACCAAGGCCTTAACATTTGTAAAATTAGAAACAGAAGTAGCAAATAAGAAGTCATCTATATAGGGAATGCAACGGCATCCTCTCGAACGTCATAAACGAACCATCTGTCGCATTCGTTTGGTAAATACATAGCATGCAGAAGAAAGACCGAAAGGCAAGGATGTAAACACGTAGTGAGCACCCTCAAACTCGAAACCAAGGTATGTCCAACAGACAGGGTTAATGTCTACATGATGGTATCCAGAGTGGAGATCAAACGTAAACAAGGCATCATTAGGCTTGACAACATCCCAGATTTTCTTTTATAGTCTCATATTTAAAGGGAATATGCGCTAAGCAACTATTAACATAGCGAAGGTCCAAAATAAGCCGCAATTTGTTTCCAGCTTTAGGGACTACACTCAAAGGTGAGCAAATGAAGGGAATTGATTCTGAGGCAAGCAAGTCCTTGATAGCACCCTTAACAAACTCTGCATGTTGCTGCACAGGCTTATGGTTTGGCTTAGACCAAGGTTGACTAGGGGGGCCATGGAGCCAAGGAAGAGTATAACCGTTACTGACCCAATCAAGCACCATTGCAGAAGAACAAAAAGATTTCCAAAAAACCAAACGGTCTTTCAATCTATTGCGCAAATAAGTCACTGGTGGGTGCAAACTTTGAGAAGGTAAAGTGCTTATATCTGTAACAATGCGGCAACCAACTCATTAGAAACTCAGAAACTTAAAACCAGAATCCTCCATGGTCCCAATACCAATATAACCATGCCAACGAAAAAGCACCTTATATGAAGCATTAAACAAAGATAAAATACCTAGGTTGTATAATAGTTAACATTAGACCTAGGTCAGATAGCAGAAAACAAAAGCCGTTATTTCGAATTAGGGCAACAGGAAGGACTGAAAGCGGTCGGTTCAGGCAAAAGGTTCGCCGAAAATGGATGTTCTTTGGTAAAAAACGCACTCTTGTGTTATTAAAATCAGGAACTCATGTTGCAATAGGTATTGAATGAAGACAAGGCTGATGCAAGCGGTCGACCAGCATAAAAACTAGGCTGATTTAAGCACCATCGTCAAGGAATAGATAGGCACATAAGATTGCACAGAAAGTTCTGATCTCCTTCTGAAGATGCACAGACCAACCCGTTTCTAAAAATATAAAGACCATATCTGCCCATCACGACTAACAGCAATATAGAAAGTTCTACAGACAAGTTTCAAACAGAACCACAATTGCTACAAGCAGGCATTGGTTGTGCACAAACAGCTTGCACAAAAACCTACAGTTCAATCCAGAAATGGAGACACATAATATTGCTGTAAATTGGGATGTAGATTTAGAAAATGTAACATGCGCACCTTGAGAATCATTGCAAATTGAAAGCTGTAGATTTACAATCCTTGGCAGTAAATTAGCTATCCATACAACCTAGCTATGATTGAATATAAGACATGCAGTAGCAGCGCACAGAACTATCCGAGTTTAAGTAAAGGTCAGGTCGAGACAGATTTAAGAATGCCAAGCAACTAAGGAATGGGAAATCTGAAGCAAACATCCGTTGAACAGTGCTGAACAAGGAAGACAAGTGTGGAAGCTACCTTAAAAGGTTTAAACTACAGAAGCTACAAGCGCAAAACATTGGCAGAACATTGGCAGAACATAAATATGGAACATTGGCAGAAAACTCAGAGAATATGGGATTCAACATGCTACTCGGACACTCTCATAACTGGAAACCAGACTTATTTGCATGGAACCTTCAAGGGCATGGAAAACAGATCAACTGATTAAATGAGTTGTAGACTGGTTAAAAGTGATCACCCTCGTAAAAATTAAAGGGGAAAAGGATTGCGTGTTTTTTAAAACACCGAACACTATTTGATATTAACTAAAGATGCTTATTGTTAACATCATTATCTGAGATTAACATCATTATCTGAGAACACTGAGCAGCTTCTTAGCCAGCAAAAATCTACCAAATTGAAAAAGCTCATATTTGCTAAATTCACAAGATTTCAAAGCCAAGCAAACTGAACGCACAACTCTTTATTATCATGATCACTCCCTCAAAAAGGAGAGGCAAAACCATACAATTTAAAGATTCAAGCGGTTTATAAAACAGTTATTAGTGTTAGCCGGGTGCCGGAGACGAAGCCGTTGAGGAGCTGGAGACAACAGAGATTTAGATGGACATGATGCCGCCAAATGGCCCAGTTCAGCGACAAATATAGCAAAGATTAGAACCTTTAAGCCCAAACTGGAAACCAAACCGCTTCTTGGAGGTCCTACTTAGCTCGGAAGCTAGTTTCTGGCATCCCTAGCTTATCACTATCACACCAATTAAATTCTCCCATTTAGTAGCATTCAGCCACTGTTGGTCCTTCCCCGTCCCTTATCGGACATAATTTTTTCTATTTGAAACCAAATTTGTACCTTTGTCAATAATCGCTTTGCTTGCTGGATCTAACGTCTTTTGAAGCCGCATATGACTTTCCAACTCCGCAAATGACTCCTCAACCTCGTTCAAAAAATCCCATTGCTTGATATTCCCATCAAATTTGAGGGCAGGGGCCCTAGCTTTCTTGCTCTTCCGCTGGATTTCTTCCTGAAGAGAAGCAACCTTGGATTCCAGGGCTACCACATCTTCTGCTTTAGCACCCTTGGACTCCATAGCACCGCCCAGACCAGCAATTTTGGATTCCAGAAGGCTTTCCATAGCCTGCAACCATGCCGGAGACTCCTCATCAGTAGGCACTCTTGATTTTGGATCATTCAAAGAACCAGAAGCTTCTGCGATAGGCCTCTTTCCCAGCTTGAGAGGATTCATTTTTGGGGCCATTGATGTTACAGAGGAACAAGAAACAGTTTGAAGGAAATGGGCAAACAGAACGAAATGGTAGAGAAGGAATAATCAAGGCTGGATAGAATTCCACGAAAAAAGGAACTAATACGGGCAATTGGTAGCTTGATAACTGGGGGTAAGGCAAATTCACCGTGAAGACATTCCGAAGGCAAAAAACCAACTATGAAGCACCGTTTGCAGAAATAATACAAGGCTTAGAAGACGTCGAACATGCAAAGGAGAAAGTCAAAAGCCACAACGTATGCAAATATAAATGGACGAAATAGGAAGGCGAAGTAGCCGTGGGCTAGACACTCCAAACAGAAAGAGATGCTCGTTGAGGAAGCTGATGGAGGAAAACCTGCGAGACAAGGAACTAAATAGGAGGACTTCACAAAGGACAAAAATAACTGTCAAGCAACTACCTAGTAGTTCAAGAACTTCATTTACCTTCAATTCCTTGAAAATGAAGGTAAATGTCACTTAGTGGCATTAATGATATTAAAGTGTGAAAATGCTTGTTGAATCTATGTATATCATATGAAAATTTGCTAGGGAATATCTATTTGTTGTTTTGTGGCTGCGGCAAAGTCCTAGGAGCTTCACAGAATTTCTGGTTCAAAAAATAATTTTTTCGATTCATTTAAAACTAGTGGGATAGACGGCCGATCGAAAAAGAGGCGAATAAAGATTTATCCTATTCATTTTGATATAGGTAGGAACCAAAACTTTGATAGTCCTATTCATCTTAAATACTTTGCCATATTCATGCCAGAACAGGGAAGCATCCCCTCCCCTCAAAAAAAAAAAAAAAAACCCCCAAAACCAAAACAAACAAAATGAAAAAACTGAGGAGTATTTCTTCATAAGCATGCTACTGTAGATGTGGGAATTTTAGTTTAAAGAGTGCTTACTGGCTTACTTCCCCCTTTATTTGAGTTGCTCCTAAGGGGGCAAGCCCTTGTTGAGGTGGGTTTGTGGCATATTCTAGGTATATGCCAATATATATCCAGAATATGCCAATGACTGCTCCAAACCCATCATAGGCTGTAAAATGTAGGTTGCCCCTGTTGCTGGAGAGGGACTGTGGATACCGGGAAAATGGTGCTCGCTTGTCGCTCCTTGCTCGAGGCTGCAGCATTGATGGATGTCGCTCCAATGTTGGTCCGAATCTTGCATTTCCGGCCCTTATAATTGGAGCTTCTGCAGTTAATGCAAGATTTGGAGCTTTCCAACTCCGGCACTTCCCTTATTTTTATTTATCTTCGGGACTGTATTTGGCATTGCGTTTTCTTCTCTAAATCCTTTGTTTCATTCATACCAAATTTGTCAGTTTATGAGCTTTTTGACGGAATCTCCAGTTTTTCCCTTAGCCCAAATGCTTTGTCGTAAGAATGTTGCATCCTTTGAAGCACCAGTGTAACCGTTGTTGTTGTATGTTTTGTCGATTTCTCAGCAACGCTACACTCCGACGGATTGATGTGTATACCCGTTGAGAAGGGGGTTTCTTGAATTCCTATTCAAGGCAAGAAAATTTTCATCCACAGAGCTATTGCATTGGTAGAAAATATTGGGCGTTTTATTCCGGACATCCCCACAGTATGGACACCGACATGAAACGTAATGGTAGATCTGAGATGGCATTGGATAGTGTCTTGTTGAGCAAGTTTCTTAGGAAGTTATTTGATTGATATTTTTGTTATTGTCCACGTAGAATATCGACTTCTCCTTGAAGGATTTGTACAATAGAATGCAAAAGCTTGTGCCTAAAGCTTTTTAGTCTGGTCTGCTTAATATTTTACAAGTGAAGATGCTCCGGAAGACCAATGAAACAATAAGATATTCGATTTGTGTTTGCAGGCTTCGATTTATGTTGGATACTTTCTGCTTGCCTAATAGCAAAGCTTTATTCCGTATCATTGTACTCAATTCTGAAATTCGTGTGTTCTTTATTTTATAGGTTGCCAAACTCTTTGGCTGCATTTTGGAAGAGAAAGGTAGTTCATCTGGCTACAAAGAATTTTATTCCCAAATGTTCAGGGTTATGGATTTTCAATTAATCATGACTTTGAACTATGATTTAAGCCACTTCACCCTCCCGCCATGGAGGGCAACCCTCCGTGCACAGCACCTTGTTTGCTTATTTTTTAATAGATATTCATACTAGCATTTTCTTTTTAGCTCATAAAACATTTTCTTTGCGTATTTATTTAACTCACACTAAATATGTGGAAAGGAGAAAAGAAATTAAAAAAAAAGGTAATAGGTAGCTAAACCAATTAAATTCTATTACGGATATTAGATTTAGAGTAATAAATTTTGAGTCATTAAAGCCATGCCCCTCTATGCACACCCTATTGGAGACTCCATGGTGGTGGGCACCACTGCCTCCAGACCCCTCAGCACCTCCATTCGCAGCATCAGTTCATCCCCTTACACAGAGACGATGGGTTCTTGCAGGTGTTGTCTCTATTCAAGCATAGTATGAAGCGGGTTGCCTACTGTCTTGGCCTAAATTTTAGGCAAAGTTCTTGCTCTCTTGTTGGGATGTATCTCTATGGGAGGTCACAGAAAATTTACCTCTTATAGTGCAAGTTGCTATTGCTGAAAGGGTGCCATAGGACTGCCATGAAAATATTCACAAAGCAACTTTGTCAGATCAGTATATCGCCTTCTTTTAGCACCACAGCCCCTCCAGTTGCCAGATGGGTGGCACCTACAAGTTCCACATCCCACTTTGTGTCGTACATGGCGATGGCTTCGGGATAGGTTGCTCCACCTTAAAGTCTCTGTACTATGGTGGCAGGTTATCCACAGGTGCCTGCGGGTTAATGCCTTCCGACATCGCTATTATCCTCGCATATCTGCAGTATGCCCGCTCTGTCTTTCAGACGTTGAGACTCTTGAGCATTGTCTCTTTGATTGTCCTGAGGTTCAACCAGCGTGGTCCTGGCTACAAGGTTTATTCAACAGTACACTGGACTGCCGATGCAACCTCTTGGCGCCCTACCCCAATGCATGGCCTCCAGCTAAACAAAGGGCATTCCATCTTGGTTCCAGTTGGCTCCTATGCGTCGATATGGGAGCGTTGCAGACACCACATCTTTCAGGGCATTAATTCATCTGCATGCGGTGTTATTACGGTGGCCCAGAAAAAGAATTGACAGTCTACGAGTGTTCCTCCCTTGAATCAGAAATGATGAAACGCATCTGGATTCAGTATCTTCGAATTGATTCTTATCGTTAGTCTCCTATTCTGGAGTAAGTACATTATGCTCCATGCTCGTGCTCCTATGGCATCTTTATACAATGTACTTGAGGCTCGTGCTCCTATGGCATCTTTTTGTCCTACACAGTTAGATGAGACATGTAAATTTTGTACTTTTTATCTGATTAATAATTTTTTTGGCTTTCGTCCTTTAAAAAAAAAAAAAAAAAAAAAACTTTTGATCAACAGACCTTAATCCTTTAAAACGATTATAAGAAAAAAAGGATTCAATAAGCAGTCCTTCTATTGAAAAGGCGGCTTCAATATAAGGCCAAAATCTGGTTAAATATTCTCAACATGATAGAAATCAGCATATCCTTTTTATTAAAGACAAATAAAAATAAAAACTACATTTTACCTTGTTAATAAATGCTTTTTAACAATACAACAACTAAATCTAGTGTCAGAATATGTAGCATAATAACAGGGGGTTACTTTTAGATTTTTATACGCTTTTTCACATGGTTTTTCTATGATTTCGTTGTTGTATTCGTTGAGGTGTACTAAATAGTATTTCTAGAGTGCACCTTTTATGGGCCGTTGATTTTTTTTCGTTGGTTGGAACAATCAGGGTTGTTGTCTTTCTCTGCATGTGTTTGTGCATGAACACCACGCATGTGTATGCATGTGCATGTGCACATGCATGCGCGTATGTGCATGTGTATTGTGCATGTGCAAGTGCAAGTGCATGCATGTGTGCATGTGTGTGCATGTGTGCATATGCATGTGTACTTGCCCTCTTGGATTCTTATTGCCTGGGTGGATTTTACTACCACGAGATGGATTTTTTTTGCTCACACTTACAAAGGTATTTATTTTTTTAATGTTTCTTCAGTTAGCATAATGTTTTTTTACGAGGTATTGGTTTCCTCGATTCTACAATGTAGTGCTGCCGAAAACCCCTTTTGTTTCCTTCCTAAGATTTGTCTTTGCGATTCAAGTTTAGGCCCCTCTGTTTGCTTCCAACTCTTGGATATTCCCGGGTCGCCGGATTGTTCATAGCGGCCGACCTTTAGCTTCAATCAACAAACGGATTCTTATGCACACAACAACAGGGATTATTCCACGCCCTTTTCCATGTCACGCAGATCAGTCAAATAGTGGCCACAAGAATGCATTTATATTGTAGGTTTGGAACTTTAATCGAACCATAAGGTGAATCATGCATTACCTTTAAGCTAGAGATGGAGCATTCAAAATCATATGGATTGATAAACAATGGTGTCATTGTGAAAGAGAAATAGTTCTAAGCGGAAGTAACAATATGTAGCATAATAACGGGGGGTTTTTGTGTTGCAAATTTTATGACTTTCGAAATAATGGGATCAATCTGCTCTATCTTTATGGTAACTTTTACTTATGTTCTATTTGTTTTATTGTCATCAAATTCAAAAGCTACATGGTGATGAAAGCCTCAAATGAATTCTAGTTTTTTTCGGTTTGAATTCTAAAATTTTTGTCCTGCGGGGGGGGACGTCTCTAAGGCCCGAAGGGGCAAAAAATTTTTTGCAACACAAACCATTAACATCAACATGTAAAATTAAATCCCCAACACATAACAACCAACACATAACAACCATTGGCATTAACAACCAACACATAACTACCATTGACATTAATTAACACAACCATTGGGTCCAACACATTTAAAATTAAAATCCCCTTAAACCCCCTTTGGTTTGGGTGCATATTCACACCTGGGTGACGTAGGGGCAACGAGAGCCCTCATAATTGTATTTTTGCGTCTGAAAACAACATCATATAGTATTCCGCTTGAAATCTTATAGTATTTTGCGAATCTTGTTATACAGTATAGCAAATTTTGTACTTGCATACCCCACAAACGAGGAACTTTTATGCGGTATAGATTAAGGAATAAAGGGGTGAATATGCCTATCCAACAGCTCTCGTTGCCCGGAGTCACCCCCCGTGTGAATATGCACCCAAACCAAAGAAACCAAAGGGGGTTTAAGGGGGATTTTAATTTAAATGTATTGGACCCAATGGTTGTGTTAATTAATGTCAATGGTAGTTATGTGTTGGTTGTTAATGTCAATGGTTGTTATGTGTTGGTTGTTATGTGTTGGGGGATTTAATTTTTACATGTTGGATGTTAATGGTTTGTGTTGCAGGGAGTATAGAATCCTGTTACCTACACCCAAAAAAACAAATACAAGCATCAAAATGGTTGCACTATTAAGGGTAGCAGGTGTCATAAGATCCTATAAGTTTATCACCCTTTACCCTGCTTGTTTAATACAAACACTAAGGTCAGTTTTAGCAGAAACACAGTAGACATTCTTAAACATAAATCTCTATTGTCCTAAATCAGTGCAAGAACATTTAAACATGTCTAGAAAGCTTCTGGTCTTACAGCTATTAACAATGGTTCATGCTTGCAACTAGATCCTCTAGCAAACATGACATTAGCCTTAGCTTTTGGAAGTACTGTATTATACCTTTTTCATAAGCAGTATTCAGCATTAAATAGCAACAAGCAGTTTATTCTTGAATTTACATTTGCTACTGCATGCCTTCACTTTCTCCTATAAGACCTGCCTGACATAAAGTGCAATTTCAGCAAATTAATAAGCAAAGCATAATGTAAATATCAGCCAGTTTTGCAGTAAGTTTGCCCTACCCAACATAATACAATTCATAACTTGCATTTCATGAAGCAATCAAACAACATATAATCGATCTATTTTAAGATTATCCAGTAGCAAATAGTCTGGATGCAATTAGTCCATACTTATTATGGAATTAGTACACTGTCTACCTATTTAGCAGTATTTGCTAGTTGTATCTTGTTTAACTAGATTCTACTTAAAGTTTTTTTATAAATCTGTTGCATGCTTGCCATGTTTCATAAGCTGCATTCTATTAAAACATGTGGATCTGATCTACACATGTACTTACCCTAATTAGTCTAGATACATATAACACAAATAGAAAGACAAAGCATGGATTCATAAATCAATATAAGACTGTCAAATCTAAATGATCAAACCTAAGAGATTTGCATGGTGCCAATAATCTTGCCATCTTCATTATTCTTCTTAGAGCCAGTCTGTTCCAGCACCTCATGCACTGGAGTATCCATTCCTTGATTCGAATTTGCAGTATGAGCAATAGATGCTTCCACAGGGGTATGCATAACTTTCCCACATCCTTGTATGCTCATTGGATCTGCATCCTTCTTTGGGCTAGATGCCTTCAATTTTTTGTGAAAATCAAATAGTTTTCTCTTGCTACTGGCATTAGTCTTTTCCTCTGCCAGTCTTTTCTTAGTGGCTAGATTAAGGTCGCCCTTCTTTCTCCCCATAACTCAGCTCCAGTTGCAAGCAAATATGAGCACAACAACTGTGATCAGGCAGTTGGCATTATGTTGTGGCCAAAGTGAAAAATCAGAGCATGCTTAAATATAGCAATCACATAAGTGCTACCGTCTGTTCTTATCTAAAGATATTTTTAAGCACATCACTTTAACTATCATAAGCAATCTGTAACTGAAAATAGCTAACAAAAACCACTTCTATGAGATCCGTCGTGTATTCAATCTGACCTGGCCAGAGCTTTTCTCTGGCCGTAATCCTCCTTTCGGCAATAATAAGCCCTATCCCTGAACTTTTCGTTAGGTCTTCCTTATGCGATAAACATACCATGCAAAACAAGGTGCTGTGCACGGAGGGTTGCCCTCCATGGCCGGAAAGTGAAGTGGCTTAAGTTGTAGTTGACAATAGAGTGTTTGAATCGGAATTGCTATTTTAAGACATTAACATTTTGTGAAGGTGATGCTACGCGTTTGCATTACTAAGTTCTGCTTAGGTGTTGAGGTGTTGTTGGAGTAGGATGTAGTTGGACATATGGACTTTGGGATTTGAGCACAAGGTATTGGTGTTTGGTGCTTGGTATGGAACTAGGATGGCAGAAGCATAAGGAGAAGTGTAATAAAGGAGAGAATGGATGTACATGTTCGAAAATAGGGGAGTTCCTCCCCTAAAAATCCGCCCACTTGTGTTAAATTCCGGTCATCCTGAAAAATTTCCGGCAATTTTTCAACATTAAAATAACAAATTTCCGGCATAATATACTAAACAATGCTCTAACAAATATTTTTTCCGGTAGCCTCAAATAGCGAGCGGCATTTTTACTGGTTAGACTCGTTGCTATTTTCGAGCCACCGAGTCCCGACCCTCGGACCCCTCATGCAGCAGCACCTTGTTAATCTTGCATTGGTTGCATGTGTAAATCCTGTTCGTTTGAATATGTGGATTGGAATTTGGCTTTTCTATTTGAGTTAATAAACTATTCGAAAGCAGCTTTTCATTAGAAGGTAAGTTGTAACAACACAACTGAAGTTATGCATTGATAGATACAACAACATGCCAAGATATAGCTTTTAGCCTTGTACTTCAATATTTGGAGCAAAGATGACTCCCCTACCAAGACAAAAAAATCCTTTTGGCACAATCTTGCTTTTAATACTATGCTTCAATATTTGGAGCCGAGGTGACTCCATCCCTATTTGCATCACCCAAATTACTTGCCATTATATGCCACAATGTTTATTTGCCATGTTATCTTCCGTATTTCTCACATGATAATCAAAGTTTTGTTGGAGGAAACATGTGCTTAAAATCAAAGAAAAAACTATAATTACAACATCTTTGCAAATCTAGGGTTGTATTGTGTATTCCCATGTGATGAAAAAGCAGAATGAAGCTTTTCAAAGCATCCTCCATGGTGTCATTGTAATAAGTGCAAATCCAAAGTTGAATTGTGTATTCCCATTTGGATGCATGTTATGAGAAAGCAGACTGCAACTCTTTAAGGCATCCTTCCATTGCATCATTGTAATAGGTGGAAATAATGACCCGATAATAAGCAAATATAATAGCTTCAAACTGTTGTTTAGTAAGCAACATCCTGTATCCGAGCTTTTATTTATCTTCATTTGGTCTATTGTCACTAACCATAGAAGCCTATTGAGAGTAACCTACATGTGTTCATTTATCATGACCAAGCCATTAAACTATGCCTTTGCTATGGGATAACATTCAGAAGTTAAAGTGGTCAGGTGTAATAGAAAGTGGTGTTTGATACTCAATATGAAAATTAGCTCCATGAAATATATAATATGCATGAAGGGCATGAAGCATTGGATGTGTTCTTTAAGAAATAAATTGTAGCTGCAAGTTTGAGGGGAGGCTATGATGAGTCTATTGCAGAAAATACTTGAGCAAAACTTATCTGTGAGATTATGGTTGGTAAGAATGAAGTGCCCATTTTTCTCGATATTGGAAAATAAAGAATAGATTACCAACAAATATAAAAGAAACGTTGACATAATATAACAAAAACATGGACTTACAATTGGTTGTGTTAGATATTGCCTTCTTAACTTTGTTAATACATACAACATTTACAAGCGCAAGTCAATTATGGAAATGTGCCAAGCAAACCTGGATGTTGATTTTTTTCCTATTTTTCTACTTAGGTTCGGTCTATTTTCTTTACTAGATAAATTAGCATACTGCTCCTCCTAACATCTTCATCACGGCCTGATACAAAACAAGTGACATCAACCTCGAACATTTTCAAACTCTTACCTTAAATGATATGTGAAAAAAATGCACATTTAAATATCATTAATTAGACTAAGGCACTAATATGTTCACAAAATGCTACAAAAGTGGAGCTCTAGGACCATTTTGCATTTTCAAATATGCAATGAATGAAAAACTGGCAGAGAAGAGTCGTGTATCTATTTGTCCTTATAGGAAGTGTTTGGATGGCATAACATTTGCACTCCATGATAGAACATTATCTTTATGCCATCATCAGAATTCCAGAAACAATTTCAAGCCTTTGGTCCACCTGGCTGGCTTACGCAGGTACATCAGGAAGACACTTAAAGAAACTATGTGGTACATGAACTCTGGCCAGATAAGGTATACTTAACTAAAGGAATCCTAGAATGGAAATGAAAATGCAGTTAAATGTGGAGACTATGATCCGTTGAAATGGTGATTTTGAGCTGCATTGTTAGTATGTGACACTTATGCCTAATAGCAGTTTAGTAATATAGAGTGGTCCATATTTTGGAAGAAGAGTCTGTTTTACATACATATTTGGACACAAAATCCTTATCATGTTGGCTGTGCTGTTGGATCTTTATGATGTTAAACAATCCTTCTGTAACTGTTGTCAACGCCATGGAGTCTCAGTTCTTGGTTCTATCTCTGACAAACATCAATTTTATTTGCAACTACATAGAAGATGGGTGGAAGAAGCGAGTCAATGAAGCTGTAGTAAGTTAGTGGCTTTTTTGTGGCATAAGGAACCGTAATTGTGTATGTTGGTTCATTCTCCAAATATATCTGGAAGTAATGAGACCAGATTGTGGTTTAACTGCGACATAAGAAATAGAAATCACGTATATTGACTCATTCTTTGCATGATTCATTGAAGAGAGATGACCTGGTTTACCGCATGTTGCGGTGCTTCAAGACTAAAAGCCGACTTGTTACATGCCCCCTGCCTATCCGCTATAAATTTGACCGTGAGGCTGAATTTGACCTATTCCATAAAATTAATGTTCAAGAAAGAAGTTTGCGTTTATTACCTCCTCGCCTGAGAGACATTGTAGCTTCATCATGATCATAATCCATACTTTCGAGAACCCCAATGCTTCCCATTGCATGATTAGGTTTAGAACCCCTAACCCTTTGGTTCGGGTAAGTTGCGGTATAGGGGATGCCAATGGCGGTGGCAAAATAGTAACAATACTCTATAGCCATTTATGCCAAAGAGAGCTCTTCTTGATTCTCATTAAGCAAATCATGGAAGGCGAGTTAATATCGCCACATCTTGGAAGGCAGAGGAAAATGCATGCCACGCTACAAGTAAGCAAGAAGATGAGGAAAGGAGCCCCTCCGGTTAGCCGGTTTCGTGAGTGGCTGTTTAGCAACAAAAGCTACCTGCCATTTACAGCCTATAATCAGTTTTTAGCAGTCATCAACATATTCTGAGTATATTCCAGCATATACTCAGGATATGCCACAACCCCATACAAACGAGGGTTTGCCCCCCTAGGGGCAACCCAAAAATAAACAATAAAAAACATCATATTACCATGTTATTCAATTTTCCAAGTGTAAAACATCCACTCCACATATGTGCTCTGAAACAAAAACATGTAAATATGCTACATCATGCTGTGAGAAAAATTATTCTTAAACCTTTTACCATGCACATATATTGCATTATTGTGTGAGACCCCTAGCATTTCCAGGCCACATATATTGCATTATTGTGTGAGACCCCTAGCATTCCCAGGCCATAACTCATTCCCCTCTGTTTTGCAACCATCATTTTCATCCTGGAATAAATCTGTAATTCCAGTTTCAACCATTTGGAGATTGCCAGTCTCTAACCCCCAAACAGATATGCAGTATGCTTTAAAGTACGTGATCAGTCTGCTATGACGCAGATTTTCTTTATTTTCAAATATAGCAAGGGTCACTTATGCGCAAGCTTTCACAAGTTCTACAAATATTTTTTGTCCATTTTGCATCTTCAAACCTCTATTTAATAAAAAAACATGCCTCCTCCCTCAGGTCAGGTGGGCCCTGCATGGTATAAAACTTGCCATTGTATTGCAGAATAAAGAGCAACAAGGTGAGCTGGACCTTGTTGCCAGGCCCAACCCACCTATATTGCTTCTGCTTTCCATATCATCTTGAGAATTTGTATCATATCGTATACCTTGTACAGTGTACCTGGAAAATTATCTTCTCGAAGAATTTCGAAGACATTTTTTTAGTATATCTCTCTTTGCAAATCCGTTGGAGCAAAAAGCTTTAATCAATTCAGAAATATCCCTGGCAGCATTCTCCACATTTGAGTGTGCATAAACATACGACATTATCTGGGATATTATAACTTTAGAAGACTGCCCGTATGGTCTGCAACTAGAAGCCTTAATAAACTTGTTCACTTCAAATAGTAATTTGATTCTTTTATCATATCTATTTATTTCAAAAAGTCCTCTTTCATGATCCAATACTTTGATGGTAATATGTAAGAAATTACATTCATTTCCTCTGGGAAATTCCATACCTGGACACATATAATACTTTGTCTCATCCTTTATCCCGAGATGGTTAAGATTGTAAATGGTAACCTACGCTTGGACATCAAGAAATTCTTGCAAGTAACCTCCATTTAAAATGTTCAGGTCATCGATAAATCTCACAGCATATTGAAATCTATGCACATCCTTCATTCTGCCATTATGTGCAAGTGTTAGTATGAACCTAAGCTCATACCAAGCCAGATATAGGTTACACCATGCAGGGCTACATGCAAAGCCCATGGGTATGCCTTTATTTTGCTTCCAGATATTTTTGCCCATTTGTAGAAAACAGTAGGATACGAGCCAATTATTCATGTCTTTAAATTCTTCCCTTGTGACAAGTTTCCAGCTCACATTTTCCTTGTCCGTATGTGATCTAGCCCATTTGACAATATATTTTCCCTTCTTTTGCTTTATTAACAGCTCAAATAGATGTTTATCATCTCTCATGAGTCTTAAACAAGATCAGTAATGTCATTCATAATTTCAATAATGCCATCATGTCCATATATTGGTATGTTTTCATAACACTTCGTTATGTCCGCTGTAAAGACATCATATATTTTTTTGGGTAAATTTAACATCATATCATATATCGAATTCACCATCCAGCAAGCATTAATAGGCCTGTTACTCCATATTCTATGTTTGGTTGTGGCCCTATGACAGACATTTGGCCATGTCTCAATATAATTGTTCAAAACAGCTGTTATCAATAACGTCAGATCAGAAAATAATGTGCCATGTGCGTTTGTTAACCACCTATATTCACCCTTGTGAGCTTACGTGTTCATTAGATAAGGTAAAGCATTCAGCGCTCCTATATCATTCTTCATAAACTTGGCTATTTGCCTGTTACATTCAAGTTTTACTTCATCTGCAGTCTGCAGGGATTTCTCAAAATCAATACTATCAAGCCTAAGCAATGTCATTTCATATATATGTTTCTGACATATGAAGGCTGCATTATTAGCTGTTTTGTCAAGCCCTGCCACATATAGATTGTCATTTAACCATTGGACATTCTTTATAACTTCCAGGTCATTCCATAGGTATCTTTTGGGAGTCATTTTGCTCTTAAATTCAACAATATCCATGTGAGCATACTGCATTAGAACCTGTGTAATATTCTGTATGTCTTCATCATACAGATCCAATAGATCAAACTTATGTACGTTAAAGAATTGTCTGCATGCAGTAGCCCATTCCGTCATAAATTGGCTTACATTAAAAGAATGGTCAGGAATATGGTTAAACCCATTTGCAAAAGCCTCTTTTAATTTAGTACTGTGTACTATATTTAGATCAATGGTTCGTAGTCCAATCCTGGGATCGATCAATTTCTTAAGATTAGGGTTATTGCAGGGACATTTGATTTTTCTCCCTTCTGCAAAAATAGGATATGGCTTATAGACTTTATCCTTAACCTGCTCAATGTATTTCCATGAAAAAATGGTTTTTTTCAACAAATCATTCCCCCTCTCTTGAAGACATTCGGATAAACCAATAAGAAACAATCTTCTTATATTGAATTTTTCCAAGGCCTTATTGAAAAAAGTGAAATGTACAATACGTTTTTCATCCTCATTAGTTTGGCTTACCAGATGTCTTTTTTTATTTACGTCTTTAAGTATTGTCTTGCTCTTACAGTTATTGACCTATAGACATATTATAATATTAGCACTGCTAGTATTGCTATTTTAAACAGAATTCAGAAAGATAGATATTTCTAGAATCTGAGCCAAATGGCCATTGAAGATAGTATTTATATTTATATATCCGCCCAAACAAAGGCTTCTTGCTATCAAATAGCATCCTTTGTAGGAAAAATTTACAAAGCTTTATTCATTTGCATTTTCAAGTGCTGTCAGACCAATCATGAACTTTTTTGCCTGCTCGTCCTCAAGGCATGTACGTTCATACCAAATATTATTTATATCATCATATACTTTGCTAACAATATCTTTGCATTTAGTAAACTGGAAGTTGGCATTCTTCATTTGCTGATAGATTTTAAACCATCCGTTGAACCCCAAAAATGTAACAGGTGACCTTCTCTTATCATAAAGATTACACTCTTTGAAAGTGATAAAGGAGTGAATGTCCTTGCTTTTTATACATCCGAGGATAATTTGTACTGCATTGTTCAGACTGTCAATGTTGCAGATATGATAGTTGAAAGCCATTAGCTCCCTTATCCAATCATTGTTTTTGTCCACCACATGTACATTAGCAGCCTAAGATATGTTAGTTCGTCATCAGGACAAAGGTCAAACCATCTAATTTTGATAAACCAGATCAAAGACTTTGGTAAAGCCAAAATACTGGAATTAAAACAAAAAAACCTTTAAGTCTGATCAACAGACCTTAATCCTTTAAAACCATTATAAGAAAAAAAGGATTCAATAAGCAGTCCTTCTATTGAAAAGGTGGCTTCAATCCAAGGCCAAAATCTGGTTAAATATTCTCAACATGATAGAAATCAGCATATCCTTTTTATTAAAGATAAAAATAAAAACTACATTTTACCTTGTTAATAAATGCTTTTTAACAATACAACAACTAAACCTAGGGTCAGAATACCCTAGAGAACAGCGTAAAATTTTCCATATATGTCCAAGATCCACTCGTCATACAAATGATCTTGATCTTTGACAATGCTTCAATTCATGAAAACACATAGCAGGGAGTATAGAATCCTATTACCTACACCCAAAAAAACAAACACAAGCATCAAAATGGTTGCACTGTTAAGGGTAGCAGGTGTCATAGGATCCTATAAGTTTATCACCCTTCACTCCGCTTGTTTAATACAAACACTACATTGGGTAAGGTCAGTTTTAGCAAAAAGACAGTAGACATTCTTAAACATAAATCTCTATTGTCCTAAATCAGTGCAAGGACATTTAAACATGTCTAGAAAGCTTCTGGTCTTACAGCTATTAACAATGGTTCATGCTTGCAACTAGATCCTCTAGCAAACATGACAGTAGCCTTAGTTTTTGGAAGTATTGTATTATACTTTTTTCATAAGTAGTATTCAGCATTAAATAGCAACAAGCAGTTTATTCCTGAATTTACATTTGCTGCTGCATGCCTTCACTTTCTCCTATAAGACCTGCCTGACATAAAGTGCAATTTTAGCAAATTAATAAGCAAAGCATAATGTAAATATCAGCCAGTTTTGCTGTAAGTTTGCCCTACCCAACATAACACAATTTATAACTTGCATTTCTTGAAGCAATCAAACATCATATAATCGATCTGTTTTAAGATTATCCAGTAGCAAATACTCTGGATGCAATTAGTCCATACTTGTTATGGAATTAGTACACTGTCTACCTATTTAACAGCATTTGCTAGTTGTATGAAGCCGTTTAACTAGATTCTACTTAGAGTTTTCTTACAAATCTGTTGCATGCTTGCCATATTTCATAAGCTGCATTCTATTAAAACATGTGGATCTGATCTACACAAGTACTTACCCTGATTATTCTAGATACATATAGCACAAATAGAAAGACAAAGCATGGATTCATAAATCAATATAAGACTGTCAAATCTAAATGATCAAACTTGAGAGATTTGCATGGTGCCAATAATCTTGCCATCTTCATTATTCTTCTTAGGGCCAGTCTATTCCAGCACCTCATGCACTGGGGTATTCATTCCTTGATTCGAATTTGTAGTATGAGCAATAGATGCTTCCACAGGGGTATCCATAAATTTCCCACAGCCTTGTATGCTCATTGGATCTGCATCCTTCTTTGGGCTAGATGCCTTCAATTTTTTGTGAAAATCAAATAGTTTCCTCTTGCTACTGGCATTAGCCTTTTCCTCTGCCAGTCTTTTCTTAGTGGCTAGATTAAGGCCGCCCTTCTTTCTCCCCATAACTCAGCTCCACTTGCAAGCAAATATGAGCACAACAACCGTGATCAGGGAGTCGGCATTATGTTGTGGACAAAGTGGAAAATCAGAGCATGCTTAAATATAGCAATCGCATAAGTGCTATCGTCTGTTCTTATCTAAAGACATTTTTAAGCACATCACTTTAACTATCATAAGCAATCTGTAACTGAAAATGGCTGGCAAAAACCACTTCCATGAGATCCGTCGTGTATTCAATCTGACCTGGCCAGAGCTTTTCTCTGGCCGTAATCCTCCTTCCGGCAATAATAAGCCCTATCCCTGAACTTTTCGTTAGGTCTTCCTTATGCGATAAACATACCATGCGAAAAACTAAATTATAAAAAACATCATATTACCATGTTATTCAATTTTCCAAGTGTAAAAGATCCACCACATATGTGCTCTGAAACAAAAACATGTAAATATGCTGAGAAAAATTATATTTAAATTTTTTACCATGCACATATATTGCATTATTGTGTGAGACCCCTAGCATTCCCAGGCCATAACTCATTCCCCTCCTTTTTGCAGCCATCATTTTCATCCTGGAATAAATCTGCAATTCCAGTTTCAACCATTTGGAGATTGCCAGTCTCTAACCCCCAAACAGATATGCAGTATGCTTCAAATACGTGGTCAGTCTGCTATGACCCGGATTTCCTTTATTTTCAAATATAGCAAGGGTCACTTATGTGCCCTTTCACAAGTTCTACAAATCTTTTTTGTCCATTTTGCATCTTCAAACCTCTGTTTAATTTAAAAAAAAAAAACCTTTTTGAGTCTGTTAAGACCATAGGAAACAACAGACTTAGGCCTTATAGTTCCGTTTGGAAAAATAAGCCCTTATAATTGCAATCCTAGAAATAGACAAGGTGCTATCTAGATCTAGGCCCTGATAAGGATAGTTAATCAAAATGACCAAAATCTGTCATGGGACACTAGTCGAGATCAATCATATACCATCTTACAGTATGTAAGGATCCTATTTAAAAAAATGTAAACCAATAACCAACAATATAACCAAAGCTGAATATAACAGGACGACATATCATAGATATAAACTTAGTCTAAAGAATAACATGGTAGTCAACAAAGTATAAGTCATATAAGGTAAAGCGAATAAAACAATCAACAATTTTACCAGATATCATGATTAAACACATTTGAAAAAGTTTTTGTATTAAGGGCAAACCAGTTTAACACGTCATCCAAAGTTTACATTCCCAAGCAAAGAACATAAACGGTCACATGTTTTCAAGAAAAACCATAGTAATATCAATATATCAGATAACATATTTTAGTTTTAAGGCATCGCCCATGGATACGTCAACTCATGTGTTCAGACCAACATTAGCAAATTATCATAAGTTTTCAATCGAAACAAAAGACATAGTAGTATCATAAACTTGCTGTCATAAAACAGAAATTTAAACGGTCATGTAGCTCCGATTCTAAACTCTAGCACGGTTTAGAAAGCACCACGAAGTAGAAGTCACATCCAATTTGCTGCCAAAAACAGAAGAAATGGAAGGATAGACTCGGTTACCTGCAGTGGAACCAAGAGACAGTTAGCCTAATGGGTAAAAGCTCTAGCCACTACAGGTAAGCAATGAATCTATCCGGCTTAACGCCCTTTACCATTAACCAAAATACCAGTTAAATTAATAAGTTAAATAGGTGAAATAGTCTTAACATCTTACAGTAACCTAAATATAACCGTAGTCTAAAAGTACGGCAAGGAAACCAAAACATAGACACAGTTTGTCAGATCTAGAAGGATCTAGAGGCAAATGATTACACCTGCAGCACAAATCTAGTCCTACAGAAAAAGATATGTTTAAGATATGGAACAATGTTAGAAAAGAGTGACCAGATGATGGGCACGGTTAGCAGCTCAGTTAAAAGATAACATGATAGAAAGATGGAGAAACAAGGTAAATAGACGCTAAAACAGATCCTGGACACTGGTGCTGGAGAAGTCACAACAAGAAATCTGATTTTACTGCTACAGAGCAGAAGAAAGAGACACTATGGTTAAAATATTGAATAGAGATAAAAGACAATGAGTAAACTCCTATATACCGCCTTAAGGCCTCGGTTAAAACCCAAACACACTAGCAAACTATAATCAAGGAGGAGCAGCCTGTGTACATAGGTAGGAAAGACACAAGGAAAATAATAATTAAGGCTGTACAAGCAAAATGCCCCACCACCTTGAGCCCGGGATATGACCAACCCTGCCATACACATCTAAAATATGTGTTCAATGCAAATAGTTACCTCCTATAGATATCATTCGAAAGTACTTAGCCAAAGAGCGAGTGCGCAGCGACCAAGGAATAGTTAATAACCAACATCTGTGACCTAGAACAGAAAGGCAATTAAGATTTACCGGGCGTGGAAAAGGAAACAGATAATGGTCCAAGCAGCCAAACACGCTTTTACTTTATAGAGAAAGGTAGCACTAACCGGGCCGAAAGTAAACAATACTTAAACATTTGAGATCTAGCACCATTAAGAAACATGCATACAATAAACGAAAAAGATACCGTCAAGCATGGAAAATATATGAGCGGTGACCATTCCTCCTCGAGGGCTACCGTGGAAAATTACCATACTACAAGCCAACTTCTGTGATCATTCAAGATCAACCACGGGTCATATCCTACCAAAATTTTGAAGGTATCATATCGTATGTTGTTACAAAAAACAGGCGTTTCAAGCTTAAATTAACAACCGCGGTTTGGGTCACGTGATCGCCGAGGGACGACTGCGGAGATCCTTGAAGTCCGGGCAGGAATCCCTCGGTGACACTCTGTCACGCCGGATTTTGCTAACAGAGGAAAGAACAAGAAAACTCAGATAAAACAACAGCAATTGCAATACACAATGAACACACAAGACACTTAGAGAACACGGCAATCCATTGATCAAAACAGCGGTAATAATGAAGGCTCAAAAGAGCGACAACAGCGACCAAAGATAAGTCTGCTCAGAGTGACACAAAAGAACACTCAACCCTTTTTGAAGGAGCAAAATGCTACAATATATAGGAATACCTGAGTGGCCTACCGGCCTGAATCTGATCCTCATCATGACAACGCTGCTCCACTACTTGGGCACTCGAACAGAATCGAGCTGTCCGCCGCATAATTGCATGCAAGTAGTGGCCCGGCCGGGTCCCAAATTGGGTCTTCTGCTCTTGGAGGAGCTTTGACCGCCGTGGCTTCTTGTGATCCCTCTTTCTGGACACTGCGGGCTGCTGGGGCCTCACCATGCAGCAGTATAGACCAGGTCTCATGTGCACAGGCTAACACTCTCACCAAACTACACTTATTGGCTAGAAAAGGGGCATGAATTCGGGTAACTTCGCTCATCTTTTCCTCTCGATCTTGAACACATAGAGATGAGGGAGGCTCAGCCATCAGATTCACCCAGTGTTGTTCGCCTCTTTTCCAGATTTGCTTGGAGTCCTCGATGCCAAACATTCTACTGCTCCTATGAGAAAGCTCTTCGTGAATCATGTTCTCCAAATGGGTATGCGGATCTCGGGATGGAAGATTTGTGGATTCCATGTATAAGACAAGGCGGTCCAACCCGAATCTTCAAAGATTGCATTGGGGTTAAAATGGATCCGCACTGGCGCTTTCTCGCATTCGAGATGGTCAGCGAGTGCCACAGAATTCTCATGGCCGTAAATACGGCATGGATCAAATGGAAGTTTTGGCCTGGTACACAGTAGAAGGTTATAAGACCAGAAATTGCATTCGGCGGTCTTCAATGAACACGCATTGGGCATGTATATCCAGCTTGTTGGTGTTGTCCAAAGTCTCATCCTCACGCTTTATCGGCGCCCGCTGGATGAAGCGTAGTCCCAACGCGTTTGTTCCGCCAGTAATTGATGCGGGTGTCCAATCTCGCATGTTCTTGACTTCGCGAGTCCAGAATTTTGTCTCCATGCCGGGAAATTGACCTGGATCGTGAGGTAAGCATCCAAAGCTTCTGCCAGTAATTCGGGTTGTTTGGGGGTTGGTGCCGGGTCATCCTGCATCCGCTTCTGGAATTCCAATAATATCTTCTCGTAGCTGTTTGGTAACCGCCTCCCAGCACGGAATGTACATGTGGCCGTGCATTGTGGTCCCACTCATCGTGAGGATCGCTCTGCTTTCAGCCTGCAGTGCATCAGGTGCTGGCATACGTTGTAAGAACAACTCCGCAAGGTCGTTCTTGTTCGTGAGTTGTATAGTGTCCAAGGAGCGCGCTGCCCAGCCAGCCATTCCACTTCCTCTGCAGAAGAGGCATTATGTGCCCTGCGTACCGCTAAGTAAATTTTGTATCTTGGAGGTACTTGTTCTTCTTTGGTCAAAAGAACTCGCCGCTTTGTATCTCCTTTTAAAGTTCTCGCGCTTATCCGTGATGAGCCTCGAAAATATGCGCCGTGGTCGTGGGCATGACATAAGCCGTGGGGCTGCGGTTCCGAGAGTTTAAAATGGCTCTAGATCCGCAACCCGGTAGGATATCAAAATTGACGAGAGCACAAAGTGTGCCTCTGCTCGCGGGACGACATCAAGGGCCAATTTCGCTCGACATCGCCTACGTCAGGACTTGTGGTATCAATTTGTTTCTACCGTAATAAAAGAAAATGTTTTTTCCTTGCTTGCACATAGTCATGGTAATCGGCTGTAATTTCTGGAGCAGTCTGCGGGAATAGCGTACAAGTTGATAGGTTTGTTCTGCTCTTCCCCGACACCGCTGTCCGGCTTCACCATCGGAAGCGATCTTGTAATCGCAATGATATCTTGTCACCGGAAAGACCGGGTCCGCGTCTGACTTTGGCGCAGAGGTGTCCGACCTGTCTATAGTTGGGGAATCAGAGGAGCTTGAAGCCCGAGTGGCTTGCAAGTCCGCTTTGAGTGCAGCTATTTCAAGAGCATCCGTGAAATGCGGTGTTGCCGCGGAGCTGGTCTTAACTTGCCTTGGAGAGATGGCGTGAGCATCCTTATTCCGCAAGGTGGTTTCTGAAGTCGCGGACCTTGGACTCGGGGCGGTATCAAGTTGGTCAGACGGCGTGCCGCTCGGTCGAGTAGCATTATTCGTGATCACCGCATTGTTGTAGCGGTTCAAGATCGGTAATTTGGTGTCGCTTTTGGAGGGACTCCCTTGGAGTTTCGACAATTTGCCGACGAGCCAAAGTGCTCTTCATGGATCACATGAATTGATTGTGCAAGGCTTTCTCCGGCTCACGTAGCCAGCCAAATCAGTCTTCGGTTGTGACTTCGGTTTGGAGTTGGTCCACCTGACTGCGGTCGCCCTGGTGGCTGCTATGAAGTTCGTGATGATCACTCTGAGGGCATCAAGGCAGCCGAGACAAAATTTTCACCGAGGTGGCATTCACTCTGCAGGAGTGAGGTGGATGGGATGGCTTTGTCCGCCACCCTTGTTTATAGATCCTTGGTCAGCTGCCGTGAGGTTCCAGGAGTACTGAGATCACGGGAGTTTTGTTGTGCTGTTGTTTTGCTAAGCTGCTGTTGAGTCTCGAAAAGTGGAATTGTTGCACAAGGTTAACTGGTGGTTGTTCGGGTGGTTGGTTATCAATGTAAGGAATAGGTTTTAGAGAATTGGAATTTATGTGAGGTGGAGACTATGGTTGTGAACATTGCCTGGAGTTGGCCGGGACGATTGATGGTGCCGGTGAAGGAGGAGAGTTTGGTTGAAGACCTTCAAAGCATCACTGTCGGATGTTGGCTTGGTGGAGAAGGGGCATGATGATGCCGTGGGGACCGATGAGATTAATGAAAGCCCGAAGTGGGCTCCCAAGGGCATTCCTGAGGAAGAGTTAGGATTTTTCTCAGTCTCACAAGTTCCTTGAAATCTCTCGATACACAGAGCTGGAGTCCAATTGATTGTTTCTGGTGCTGGTGAGGATATATACGCATGGTAGAAAACATCGTTAATAGAGGTATTCTTCTCATGGAGTAACTCCAAAAATTCTCCAAAAGAAACTTGGTAGCTGCATCATGTTGCTTGGAAAAGGACACTTTGGTTTGTGCAAAGATTATAAGGAATAGAGCAGAATTTGGAATATCATATTTACCAATGTCATGTAAGACAAGGCATTGGGCGACGGGTAGAGAGAAAAGGCGAGGCTATGGTTTGAGGGTTTAGGAGTATAGGGTTTCCATCGACTTGGGAGGCATATCCATCTTCCTGGCCACTAAAAGTTAGCCACAAATTGCCGTGAATTTGTTCTTGCTAGAGCCGGGAGTTCTCGCTGCGTAGTAAAATGAAACAACTGAACTCAATGCCAGAGGTTATAGGTGATGCCGCATGTGGGACAAAGTATGAAGAAACTAACTTCGGATATTTTCGAATTGCGCTCGATCCATTGGTGCGCCATGGAGTGCTGAGTTCTGGAGGTGAAGCCATCTTATTGTCGAGGTCAGCCGGAAAGTAACAAGCCTGGCGATCGAGTGGGAGTATGTGAAAAAGTGAGGAGGGAAGTGACTAAGGGGGCGTGTTTTTTTTTTTTTGAAGAGTCGTGGGAGACACACGCGGTCGGGGTAAAGATCGCGGACGCATTGAGAATCTCAAGAGACGCATCAAGATGGAGAAAGCCGGGGCGGAATAAAACTTAATGGCGGATCTGGGTATTAATCACTGGGCAGCTTGTCGAATATTAAAAAGAGGGAGTCGAAAAGTTTGCAGTACAAAAATATCAGTGGGGAAATGATTACGAATATCTGCGGAGGTGACCTTCGCGAACAGCTGCTAGGGTTGGTATTCTACTATAAATTGGAAGTTGTCTGCCGAGAAGAACCAAAATTCGCGGAAGATGGAGAACTCCGGGATAACAAATGTCCTGCGAGCTCGCCGACCGATTTCATATATGCAAGATGGACGACGCCGACCAGGCGCTCCTCAGGGAATCGCCGATCCCTGCGGATCCTTACAGAGGCACTGGCCAACCCGAGATGAACTCTCCGATCGCCTGGAGATCGCTTCACCGGGAGTGGTCGTGCGCAAATGGCGGGGCTTCCGTGATCCTCCGAAAAGGAGCCCCCGCAGCAAAGGGCTTAGTAGCAAAGATGGATAGGGTTTTCCCCCAATTTTGCTTAGTTTAGGACTTTTCGGTGAAAATCCCACAGCGAATTGTAGCCTTCTGCAATTCTTGTGCCATAATAGAAAAGTGTTTCTCATACCTGGTACAAAGGTATCTTGCTGTGTACCTTGCTCTGAGCTTGCTGATGTCACAGTTAGGCTTAAAATTTCTTGAGTCGAAATCCATTGACTAATGTAGGAAATGGAGTGCCATCCACTCCTTGTAATTGTAAACTCCGTGATGGCATTCTCGGAATTTTGTATGGTCCCAAAATTCCATCCGAAAGCTTGAGTTTGCCAGATGTTTATCTCGAACAGAAGAAGAACTAAGTCGCTAATTTGAAAAGTTTTGTTTTGATGTGTTTGTCATGCCATTGTTTTTTGTAGTTGTTTGCCTTGTTGAAGTCTGCTAAGAAAAGCATCTCTTCAAGTTCATCCAAATTTGTTCCAGCTTGATAAACTCGTTTTGCAAAGTCATTGATGGATTATGTTCTCATATAACCGAAATTTGAGTGGAGGGTAAAGAACTCAAAAGTATAAGAGCTTCCTCTTTGCCATACAAGTCGGTAAGCAGATTTGACCGGGCCAAGCTACTTTGTATGTTGCATTGTAAGCCCATAAAACTTAGAGGTAACTTATCTTGCCAATCTTTTCTTAGCAATACGTAACTGAACGAAGTAATAACAA